>JAUIMM010002166.1:0-348198 GCA_031769625.1 Taudactylus pleione | reverse complement strand
CCTTCCCCTGACCCTCTCGGTCTCTCTCCCCTTCCCCTGACCCTCTCGGTCTCTCTCCCCTTCCCCTGACCCTCTCGGTCTCTCTCCCCTTCCCCTGACCCTCTCGGTCTCTCTCCCCTTCCCCTGACCCTCTCGGTCTCTCTCCCCTTCCCCTGACCCTCTCGGTCTCTCTCCCCTTCCCCTGACCCTCTCGGTCGCTCTCCCCTTCCCCTGACCCTCTCGGTCGCTCTCCCCTTCCCCTGACCCTCTCGGTCGCTCTCCCCTTCCCCTGACCCTCTCGGTCGCTCTCCCCTTCCCCTGACCCTCTCGGGCGCTCTCCCCTTCCCCTGACCCTCTCGGGCGCTCTCCCCTTCCCCTGACCCTCTCGGGCGCTCTCCCCTTCCCCTGACCCTCTCGGTCGCTCTCCCCTTCCCCTGACCCTCTCGGGCGCTCTCCCCTTCCCCTGACCCTCTCGGGCGCTCTCCCCTTCCCCTGACCCTCTCGGGCGCTCTCCCCTTCCCCTGACCCTCTCGGGCGCTCTCCCCTTCCCCTGACCCTCTCGGGCGCTCTCCCCTTCCCCTGACCCTCTCGGGCGCTCTCCCCTTCCCCTGACCCTCTCGGGCGCTCTCCCCTTCCCCTGACCCTCTCGGGCGCTCTCCCCTTCCCCTGACCCTCTCGGGCGCTCTCCCCTTCCCCTGACCCTCTCGGGCGCTCTACTCTCCCTTTCACCCTTGGTCTCCTCCCAAGCCCCACGCCCCCCATTTGAACCATCTCTGTCTCTCCCCCCCCCCCCGACCCTCTCTTTGTTTCTCTCTCACTTTCACCCTCTTAGTCTTTCTCCCCCTTTCACCTTCTCTGTTTCTCTCCTTCTCTGGCCCTCGGTTTCTCTCCCAAGCACCCTGGCCTCCTCCCCCCTGATCCTCTCGCTCTTCATTCCTCTGACCCTCTCAGTCACCCCCACCTTCCTGTGACCCTCCCGGTCTCTCCCTTTCTCTGACCCTCTTGGCCTCTCCCCCCCCTCCCCCTGACCTCGCTGCCTCTTGATTCTTCAGTTTAGAATATACTAATGTGTCGTTATACTTCTAGCCTCAGTACGCCATGCGGCACAAGATGCTCGGCTTTTTTAGCCATAAATGCGTCTTAGTGAGGGCTAGGACACAGTAGGAGACTATCTGTGTGTGACTGAGTCTGTATACAAAGCACAGAGGAACTTGGCGCGAAAATAAAACCCTGCGGTCGCTGCGTCGTGTCGTTTTATCACACACAGATACACAAGTGTCGCATATCAGATTAATCGGCACAGTCTCCTAGTGCGTCCTTATCACATCACATTGCGACTGAGATACATTTTCAGCCAAAAGGATACAAAAAAAACGCCTGATGCTACCAGTGTCGCATGGAACTTGGCACGCAGAGAAGGGGCTGTTTGGCGCAACTGCAGCAGTGATGTATGAGGCACCTCTGTATGACGATTCTTTGCCTTTTATCATCATTATAACGTGTAGTAAAACTCTTTGATTTTGCAGATTTTGGAGCTGATGTTGAATTGTAATAAAGTTTACGATAAAAGCAAACAGCGAATTCGGCTGAGAGAGGTGGGGTATTCCGGCCTGGGATTGTTAGTGAATGATGCACCGGTCACCACGCCACTGATTAAAGGGCTTCTCAGTCAAGTCCTACGGGCAGGTAAGTTTTCATTTTATGCAAATCGAATATCTATTAGTCTCCTGTACCTGTGACTGGCACATTTATAATGTTTTTTTATTTATTATTTTATTTTAGTACCATTACTTAAACCTTACATTACATTTACGTTGGAGGCCTGAAGCGTAATAATAATGTGTCCATTTTCGCCATGCTGGGGTTAGAGTTCTGTGAATGTCTTTGTGCGGGTGGTTGTCTACCTGTGACGGTGATGGAGCATTGCACGCCATTGTGTGTCACTACAAACCGAAACAGCTGCCCCCCAGTGATGGCGAATGTGGCTCTCACAGCTGGCTACAGATTTGTATCTAGAGCCATCTTTGTACTCCTACACTGAGTAAGCAGGCTGCTGTGCCAGTTGTAGGTTGGCTGCTGTGTCAGTTGTAGGTTGGCTGTGCCAGTTGTAGGTTGGCTGTGCCAGTTGTAGGCTGGCGGTGCCAGTTGTAGGTTGGCTGCTGTGTCAGTTGTAGGTTGGCTGTGTCAGTTGTAGGTTGGCTGTGTCAGTTGTAGGTTGGTTGTGTCAGTTGTAGGTTGGCTGTGCCAGTTGTAGGTTGGCTGTGCCAGTTGTAGGTTGGCTGCTGTGTCAATTGTAGGTTGGTTGTGTCAGTTGTAGGTTGGCTGTGTCAGTTGTAGGTTGGCTGTGTCAGTTGTAGGTTGGCTGTGCCAGTTGTAGGTTGGCTTTTTTTGGGACAAATACAATTAGAATTTTACTTCTTTGTTTCTTATCTTTTCACCAAAGTCCTACCTTTGCTCTCAGTTCTCTATATGCTCTGTCATATGACAAGAAATACACTTTTTCAACGGATTCAGCTCTGGGCTTTATTGTGAAGATCGTGGTAATCCTCCGCTGGTTGGCGAGCCATTTATAAGTCACGTCGTTGTTAATCTAGTGCGTTATCAGATCCTGCGCGGTTATCTGTCCTGCAGTTCCTGCTGAGTGGAGTTCAGGGTAAATAGAGCCGTTGTATTTTCTCTGCCATCCTGTCTGGGGGACACTGTATAACCACAGAGGGCAGAGGGCGCTGTTCCAGGAGCCGGCACCAGTGCAGACTAAGCCCCTCAGCTTTGTTTTCTGTGCCCAAGGAGTGGGCACCATTATTTATTACTGGATATGAGTAGTGCATCTTTTCGGTGCTCCGTGTTACATCTGTTTCTCTTAATCCATCTGGGGGACTCCGCTCTCCCTCTCTCTGTTACTCCCTGTTCTCTCTATTGTTTCAGTGCTGTCTCGGGTGTTATTTCTATCTCCTCTGGGCTTTAAGTTGCAACTTTGGTGCTTAGCCGTATGGGATGTAGAGGGGGGTACAGTGCCCGCTACACCCCAGGGTTATTCAGTGTCTCCCAGATGGATTAAGAGAACCCGAGTCAACATTTTGGGGCAGGGCGGGTGACTTTCCACCTGCTGCTGACATGGTTCTGTCGCCTGTTTGGCCAGTGTTGCATCAGTGAGTCTGTCACTCTGTTACTGCGTTGCTCTGTTACTGCGTTGCTCTGTTACTGCGTTGCTCTGTTACTGCGTTGCTCTGTTACTGCGTTGCTCTGTTACTGCGTTGCTCTGTTACTGCGTTGCTCTGTTACTGCGTTGCTCTGTTACTGCGTTGCTCTGTTACTGCGTTGCTCTGTTACTGCGTTGCTCTGTTACTGCGTTGCTCTGTTACTGCGTTGCGCTGTTACTGCGTTGCTCTGTTACTGCGTTGCGCTGTTACTGCGTTGCGCTGTTACTGCGTTGCGCTGTTACTGCGTTGCGCTGTTACTGCGTTGCGCTGTTACTGCGTTGCGCTGTTACTGCGTTGCGCTGTTACTGCGTTGCTCTGTTGCTGTTACTGCGTTGCTCTGTTGCTGTTACTGCGTTGCTCTGTTGCTGTTACTGCGTTGCTCTGTTGCTGTTACTGCATTGCTCTGTTGCTGCGTTGCTCTGTTGCTGTTACTGCGTTGCTCTGTTACTGCTCAGATTACTCAGATATAAATGTGAGACTTAGGATGTAGAGTTTGGCTGGTCCCCTTTGACTCTTGGATTTCTTTGAGCTTGGAGTGAGCCCAGCGTGGTTGTGAATGTGGTAATAACAACGCCTTCGTGGTTTTATACATTTATAGGACTGAGAGAGAAATATCTTCTATACAGCGATGACCCCAATCTGAGCGATGTCGGCGCCCTATTAGTGATTTAAAGGGAAAAGTGGATTTTCGGGGAGATTGTTTCAGAGCTGCCGCTGCTTAGTGTGATGAGCCCCCAGTGCTGTCAGTTTCCTTGTGCAGGATTCACCTCTCTGCCTTTTATGTAACCCAAACAGATACAGCTATCAACTACAAAGACCTGCTAGCGGTGGTACATATGTCTCATAAATCAGACCTCACGGTGCGAGTCGCCATCTGCAGGAAGGTAAGTGTCTCCCCCCCACCACCTTTCATAGAATGCAAAAGGGCTCATTCCTATCCATTGCAAGTGCTGGTCATTTTGTGTTATTTAAGGCAACTTTTCACCAGATTGAGTATTGGTTCTACATGAGGGAAGAATATTCTGACCTACAGTATTTGCAGCCAACTGTCCTTGCTGGGGGTTGTAGTGTAACGGCATCTGTACAGCAGCAAGTTATGAAGGTTTACTGTACAGGTACGCGGCTGCGTAATTACCCAGTACAGACTGTGGCATCAGGAACAGACTTTCCATCCAGAGAGAGACAGATGGACGGAGACAGATAGGGATGGACAGATAGGGACGCACCCAGAGAGATGGACAGATAGGGTCGCACCCAGAGAGATGGACAGATAGGGACGCACCCAAAGAGATGGACAGATAGGGACGCACCCAAAGAGATGGACAGATAGGGACGCACCCAGAGAGATGGACAGATAGGGACGCACCCAAAGAGATGGACAGATGGGGACGCACCCAAAGAGATGGACAGATAGGGACGCACCCAGAGAGATGGACAGATAGGGTCGCACCCAGAGAGATGGACAGATAGGGACGCACCCAGAGAGATGGACAGATAGGGACGCACAGACAGAGAGATGCACAGATAGGGACGCACAGACAGAGAGATGGACAGATAGGGTCGCACCCAGAGAGATGGACAGATAGGGATGCACCCAGAGAGATGGACAGATAGGGACGCACAGACAGAGAGATGGACAGATGGGGACGCACCCAGAGAGATGGACAGATGGGGACGCACAGACAGAGAGATGGACAGATGGGGACGCACCCAGAGAGATGGACAGATGGGGACGCACCCAGAGAGATGGACAGATAGGGGACGCACCCAGAGAGATGGACAGATAGGGACGCACCCAGAGAGATGGACAGATAGGGACGCACCCAGAGAGATGGACAGATGGGGACGCACAGACAGAGAGATGGACAGATAGGGACGCACCCAGAGAGATGGACAGATAGGGACGCACCCAGAGAGATGGACAGATAGGGACGCACCCAGAGAGATGGACAGATGGGGACGCACCCAGAGAGATGGACAGATGGGGACGCACCCAGAGAGATGGACAGATGGGGACGCACCCAGAGAGATGGACAGATGGGGACGCACAGACAGAGAGATGGACAGATGGGGACGCACAGACAGAGAGATGGACAGATAGGGACGCACCCAGAGAGATGGACAGATGGGGACGCACAGACAGAGAGATGGACAGATGGGGACGCACCCAGAGAGATGGACAGATAGGGGACGCACCCAAAGAGATGGACAGATGGGGACGCACCCAGAGAGATGGACAGATAGGGACGCACCCAGAGAGATGGACAGATAGGGACGCACCCAGAGAGATGGACAGATAGGGACGCACCCAGAGAGATGGACAGATAGGGACGCACCCAGAGAGATGGACAGATAGGGACGCACCCAGAGAGATGGACAGATGGGGACGCACCCAGAGAGATGGACAGATGGGGACGCACCCAGAGAGATGGACAGATGGGGACGCACCCAGAGAGATGGACAGATGGGGACGCACCCAGAGAGATGGACAGATGGGGACGCACCCAGAGAGATGGACAGATAGGGACGCACCCAGAGAGATGGACAGATAGGGACGCACCCAGAGAGATGGACAGATGGGGGAGCACCCAGAGAGATGGACAGATGGGGACGCACTCAGAGAGATGGACAGATGGGGACGCACAGACAGAGAGATGGACAGATAGGGACGCACCCAGAGAGATGGACAGATAGGGACGCACCCAGAGAGATGGACAGATGGGGACGCACCCAGAGAGATGGACAGATAGGGAAGCACCCAGAGAGATGGACAGATGGGGACACACCCAGAGAGATGGACAGATGGGGACGCACCCAGAGAGAAGGACAGATAGGGACGCACCCAGAGAGATGGACAGATAGGGACGCACCCAGAGAGATGGACAGATGGGGACGCACCCAGAGAGATGGACAGATGGGGACGCACCCAGAGAGATGGACAGATGGGGGACGCACAGACAGAGAGATGGACAGATGGGGGACGCACAGACAGAGAGATGGACAGATGGGGGACGCACAGACAGAGAGATGGACAGATGAGGACGCACCCAGAGAGATGGACAGATGGGGGACGCACCCAGAGAGATGGACAGATAGGGACGCACCCAGAGAGATGGACAGATGGGGGACGCACCCAGAGAGATGGACAGATGGGGGACGCACAGACAGAGAGATGGACAGATGGGGACGCACCCAGAGAGATGGACAGATGGGGGACGCACCCAGAGAGATGGACAGATAGGGACGCACAGACAGAGAGATGGACAGATGGGGACGCACCCAGAGAGATGGACAGATGGGGGACGCACAGACAGAGAGATGGACAGATGGGGGACGCACCCAGAGAGATGGACAGATAGGGACGCACCCAGAGAGATGGACAGATGGGGACACACCCAGAGAGATGGACAGATGGGGACGCACCCAGAGAGATGGACAGATAGGGACGCACAGACAGAGAGATGGACAGATAGGGACGCACCCAGAGAGATGGACAGATGGGGGACGCACAGACAGAGAGATGGACAGATAGGGACGCACCCAGGGAGATGGACAGATGAGGGACGCACAGACAGAGAGATGAACAGATGGGGGCGCACCCAGAGAGATGGACAGATAGGGGCGCACAGACAGAGAGATGGACAGATGGGGACGCACAGACAGAGAGATGGACAGATAGGGACGCACAGACAGAGAGATGGACAGATAGGGACGCACCCAGAGAGATGGACAGATAGGGACGCACAGACAGAGAGATGGACAGATAGGGACGCACCCAGAGAGATGGACAGATGGGGACGCACAGACAGAGAGATGGACAGATGGGGACGCACCCAGAGAGATGGACAGATAGGGACGCACCCAGAGAAATGGACAGATAGGGACGCACCCAGAGAGATGGACAGATGGGGACGCACAGACAGAGAGATGGACAGATGGGGACGCACCCAGAGAGATGGACAGATAGGGACGCACCCAGAGAAATGGACAGATAGGGACGCACCCAGAGAGATGGACAGATAGGGACGCACCCAGAGAGATGGACAGATAGGGACGCACCCAGAGAGATGGACAGATAGGGACGCACCCAGAGAGATGGACAGATAGGGACGCACCCAGAGAGATGGACAGATAGGGGACGTACAGACAGAGAGATGGACAGATAGGGACGCACCCAGAGAGATGGACAGATGGAGACGCACCCAGAGAGATGGACAGATGGGGACGCACCCAGAGAGATGGACAGATTGGGACGCACCCAGAGAGATGGACAGATGGGGACGCACCCAGAGAGATGGACAGATGGGGACGCACCCAGAGAGATGGACAGATGGGGACTCACCCAGAGAGATGGACAGATAGGGACACACGGACAGAGAGATGGACAGATGGGGACACACCCAGAGAGATGGACAGATAGGGACATACAGACAGAGATGGACAGATAGGGACGCACAGACAGAGAGATGGACAGATGGGGACGCACCCAGAGAGATGGACAGATGGGGACGCACCCAGAGAGATGGACAGATATGGACGCACCCAGAGAGATGGACAGATGGGGACACACCCAGATAGATGGACAGATAGGGACGTACAGACAGAGAGATGGACAGATGGGGACGCACCCAGAGAGATGGACAGATAGGGACGCACCCAGAGAAATGGACAGATAGGGACGCACCCAGAGAGATGGACAGATGGGGACGCACAGACAGAGAGATGGACAGATGGGGACGCACCCAGAGAGATGGACAGATAGGGACGCACCCAGAGAAATGGACAGATAGGGACGCACCCAGAGAGATGGACAGATAGGGACGCACCCAGAGAGATGGACAGATAGGGACGCACCCAGAGAGATGGACAGATAGGGACGCACCCAGAGAGATGGACAGATAGGGACGCACCCAGAGAGATGGACAGATAGGGGACGTACAGACAGAGAGATGGACAGATAGGGACGCACCCAGAGAGATGGACAGATGGAGACGCACCCAGAGAGATGGACAGATGGGGACGCACCCAGAGAGATGGACAGATTGGGACGCACCCAGAGAGATGGACAGATGGGGACGCACCCAGAGAGATGGACAGATGGGGACGCACCCAGAGAGATGGACAGATGGGGACTCACCCAGAGAGATGGACAGATAGGGACACACGGACAGAGAGATGGACAGATGGGGACACACCCAGAGAGATGGACAGATAGGGACATACAGACAGAGATGGACAGATAGGGACGCACAGACAGAGAGATGGACAGATGGGGACGCACCCAGAGAGATGGACAGATGGGGACGCACCCAGAGAGATGGACAGATATGGACGCACCCAGAGAGATGGACAGATGGGGACACACCCAGATAGATGGACAGATAGGGACGTACAGACAGAGAGATGGACAGATGGGGACGCACCCAGAGAGATGGACAGATGGGGGACGCACCCAGAGAGATGGACAGATAGGGACACACCCAGAGAGATGGACAGATAGGGGACGCACAGACAGAGAGATGGACAGATGGGGGACGCACAGACAGAGAGATGGACAGATAGGGGCGCACCCAGAGAGATGGACAGATAGGGGCGCACCCAGAGAGATGGACAGATAGGGACACACCCAGAGAGATGGACAGATAGGGACGCACCCAGAGAGATGGACAGGTGGGGACGCACAGACAGAGAGATGGACAGATGGGGACGCACAGACAGAGAGATGGACAGATAGGGACGCACAGACAGAGAGATGGACAGATGGGGACGCACCCAGAGAGATGGACAGATAGGGACATACAGACAGAGATGGACAGATAGGGACGCACAGACAGAGAGATGGACAGATGGGGACGCACCCAGAGAGATGGACAGATGGGGACGCACCCAGAGAGATGGACAGATATGGACGCACCCAGAGAGATGGACAGATGGGGACACACCCAGATAGATGGACAGATAGGGACGTACAGACAGAGAGATGGACAGATGGGGACGCACCCAGAGAGATGGACAGATGGGGGACGCACCCAGAGAGATGGACAGATAAGGACGCACAGACAGAGAGATGGACAGATGGGGGACGCACAGACAGAGAGATGGACAGATGGGGGACGCACAGACAGAGAGATGGACAGATAGGGACGCACAGACCGAGAGATGCACAGATAGGGACGCACAGACCGAGAGATGGACAGATAGGGACGCACCCAGAGAGATGGACAGATAGGGACACACCCAGAGAGATGGACAGATAGGGGACGCACAGACAGAGAGATGGACAGATAGGGACAAACAGACAGAGAGATGGACAGATAGGGACGCACCCAGAGAGATGGACAGGTGGGGACGCACAGACAGAGAGATGGACAGATGGGGACGCACAGACAGAGAGATGGACAGATAGGGACGCACAGACAGAGAGATGGACAGATGGGGACGCACAGACAGAGAGATGGACAGATAGGGACGCACCCAGAGAGATGGACAGATGTGGACGCACCCAGAGAGATGGACAGATGTGGACGCACCCAGAGAGATGGACAGATGTGGACGCACCCAGAGAGATGGACAGATGGGGACGCACCCAGAGAGATGGACAGATGGGGACGCACAGACAGAGAGATGGACAGATGGGGACGCACCCAGAGAGATGGACAGATGGGGGACGCACCCAGAGAGATGGACAGATAGGGACGCACCCAGAGAGATGGACAGATGGGGACACACCCAGAGAGATGGACAGATGGGGACGCACCCATAGAGATGGACAGATAGGGACGCACCCAGAGAGATGGACAGATAGGGACGCACCCAGAGAGATGGACAGATGGGGGACGCACAGACAGAGAGATGGACAGATAGGGACGCACCCAGAGAGATGGACAGATAGGGACGCACCCAGAGAGATGGACAGATAGGGACGCACCCAGAGAGATGGACAGATAGGGACGCACAGACAGAGAGATGGACAGATGCGGACGCACCCAGAGAGATGGACAGATGGGGGACGCACAGACAGAGAGATGGACAGATGGGGGACGCACAGACAGAGAGATGGACAGATGGGGACGCACCCAGAGAGATGGACAGATAGGGACGCACTCAGAGAGATGGACAGATATTGACGCACCCAGAGAGATGGACAGATAGGGACGCACCCAGAGAGATGGACAGATAGGGACACACCCAGAGAGATGGACAGATATGGACGCACCCAGAGAGATGGACAGATAGGGGACGCACCCAGAGAGATGGACAGATGGGGACGCACCCAGAGAGATGGACAGATATGGACGCACCCAGAGAGATGGACAGATGGGGACACACCCAGATAGATGGACAGATAGGGACGTACAGACAGAGATGGACAGATAGGGACGCACCCAGAGAGATGGACAGGTGGGACGCAACCAGAGAGATGGACAGGTGGGGACGCAACCAGAGAGATGGACAGGTGGGGACGCACCCAGAGAGATGGACAGATGGGGACAAACAGACAGAGAGATGGACAGATAGGGACGCACCCAGAGAGATGGACAGGTGGGGACGCACAGACAGAGAGATGGACAGGTGGGGACGCACAGACAGAGAGATGGACAGATAGGGACGCACAGACAGAGAGATGGACAGATAGGGACGCACAGACAGAGAGATGGACAGATAGGGACGCACCCAGAGAGATGGACAGATGGGGACGCACAGACAGAGAGATGGACAGATGGGGACACACCCAGAGAGATGGAGAGATAGGGACGTACAGACAGAGATGGACAGATAGGGACGTACAGACAGAGATGGACAGATAGGGACGCACCCAGAGAGATGGACAGGTGGGGACGCAACCAGAGAGATGGACAGGTGGGGACGCACCTAGAGAGATGGACAGATAGGGACGCACCCAGAGAGATGGAAAGGTGGAGACGCACAGACAGAGAGATGGACAGATGGGGACGCACAGACAGAGAGATGGACAGATAGGGGACGCACCCAGAGAGATGGACAGATGGGGGACGCACAGACAGAGAGATGGACAGATGGGGACGCACCCAGAGAGATGGACAGATAGGGACGCACCCAGAGAGATGGACAGATGGGGACGCACAGACAGAGAGATGGACAGATAGGGACGCACCCAGAGAGATGGACAGATGGGGACGCACAGACAGAGAGATGGACAGATAGGGACGCACCCAGAGAGATGGACAGATAGGGACGCACCCAGAGAGATGGACAGATGGGGACGCACCCAGAGAGATGGACAGATGGGGACGCACCCAGAGAGATGGACAGATGGGGACGCACCCAGAGAGATGGACAGATGGGGACGCACCCAGAGAGATGGACAGATGGGGACGCACCCAGAGAGATGGACAGATGGGGACGCACCCAGGGAGATGGACAGATGGGGGACGCACAGACAGAGAGATGGACAGATGGGGACGCACAGACAGAGAGATGGACAGATAGGGACGTACAGACAGAGAGATGGACAGATAGGGACGCACAGACAGAGAGATGGACAGATAGGGACGCACCCAGAGAGATGGACAGATGGGGGACGCACAGACAGAGAGATGGACAGATGGGGACGCACCCAGAGAGATGGACAGATGGGGACGCACCCAGAGAGATGGACAGATGGGGACGCACCCAGAGAGATGGACAGATGGGGACGCACCCAGAGAGATGGACAGATGGGGACGCACCCAGAGAGATGGACAGATGGGGACGCACCCAGGGAGATGGACAGATGGGGGACGCACAGACAGAGAGATGGACAGATGGGGACGCACAGACAGAGAGATGGACAGATAGGGACGTACAGACAGAGAGATGGACAGATGGGGACGCACCCAGAGAGATGGACAGATGGGGACGCACCCAGAGAGATGGACAGATATGGACGCACCCAGAGAGATGGACAGATGGGGACACACCCAGATAGATGGACAGATAGGGACGTACAGACAGAGAGATGGACAGATGGGGACGCACCCAGAGAGATGGACAGATGGGGGACGCACCCAGAGAGATGGACAGATGGGGGACGCACCCAGAGAGATGGACAGATAGGGACGCACAGACAGAGAGATGGACAGATGGGGGACGCACAGACAGAGAGATGGACAGATGGGGGACGCACAGACAGAGAGATGGACAGATAGGGGCGCACCCAGAGAGATGGACAGATAGGGGCGCACCCAGAGAGATGGACAGATAGGGACACACCCAGAGAGATGGACAGATAGGGGACGCACAGACAGAGAGATGGACAGATAGGGACGCACCCAGAGAGATGGACAGGTGGGGACGCACAGACAGAGAGATGGACAGATCGGGACGCACAGACAGAGAGATGGACAGATAGGGACGCACAGACAGAGAGATGGACAGATGGGGACGCACAGACAGAGAGATGGACAGATGTGGACGCACCCAGAGAGATGGACAGATGTGGACGCACCCAGAGAGATGGACAGATGTGGACGCACCCAGAGAGATGGACAGATGTGGACGCACCCAGAGAGATGGACAGATGTGGACGCACCCAGAGAGATGGACAGATGGGGACGCACCCAGAGAGATGGACAGATGGGGACGCACAGACAGAGAGATGGACAGATGGGGACGCACCCAGAGAGATGGACAGATGGGGGACGCACCCAGAGAGATGGACAGATAGGGACGCACCCAGAGAGATGGACAGATGGGGACACACCCAGAGAGATGGACAGATGGGGACGCACCCAGAGAGATGGACAGATAGGGACGCACCCAGAGAGATGGACAGATAGGGACGCACCCAGAGAGATGGACAGATGGGGGACGCACAGACAGAGAGATGGACAGATAGGGACGCACCCAGAGAGATGGACAGATAGGGACGCACCCAGAGAGATGGACAGATAGGGACGCACCCAGAGAGATGGACAGATAGGGACGCAACCAGAGAGATGGACAGGTGGGGACGCACCCAGAGAGATGGACAGATGGGGACAAACAGACAGAGAGATGGACAGATGGGGACGCACAGACAGAGAGATGGACAGATAGGGACGCACAGACAGAGAGATGGACAGATAGGGACGCACAGACAGAGAGATGGACAGATAGGGACGCACCCAGAGAGATGGACAGATGGGGACGCACAGACAGAGAGATGGACAGATGGGGACACACCCAGAGAGATGGACAGATAGGGACGTACAGACAGAGATGGACAGATAGGGACGTACAGACAGAGATGGACAGATAGGGACGCACCCAGAGAGATGGACAGGTGGGGACGCAACCAGAGAGATGGACAGGTGGGGACGCACCCAGAGAGATGGACAGATGGGGACGCACCCAGAGAGATGGACAGATGGGGGACGCACCCAGAGAGATGGACAGATAGGGACGCACCCAGAGAGATGGACAGATGGGGACGCACCCAGAGAGATGGACAGATAGGGACGCACCCAGAGAGATGGACAGATGGGGACGCACAGACAGAGAGATGGACAGATAGGGACGCACCCAGAGAGATGGACAGATGGGGACGCACAGACAGAGAGATGGACAGATAGGGACGCACCCAGAGAGATGGACAGATAGGGACGCACCCAGAGAGATGGACAGATAGGGACGCACCCAGAGAGATGGACAGATGGGGACGCACCCAGAGAGATGGACAGATGGGGACGCACCCAGAGAGATGGACAGATGGGGACGCACCCAGAGAGATGGACAGATGGGGACGCACCCAGAGAGATGGACAGATGGGGACGCACCCAGAGAGATGGACAGATGGGGACGCACCCAGAGAGATGGACAGATGGGGACGCACCCAGAGAGATGGACAGATGGGGACGCACCCAGAGAGATGGACAGATGGGGACGCACCCAGGGAGATGGACAGATGGGGGACGCACAGACAGAGAGATGGACAGATGGGGACGCACAGACAGAGAGATGGACAGATAGGGACGTACAGACAGAGAGATGGACAGATAGGGACGCACAGACAGAGAGATGGACAGATAGGGACGCACAGACAGAGAGATGGAGAGATGGGGGACGCACAGACAGAGAGATGGACAGATGGGGGACGCACAGACAGAGAGATGGACAGATAGGGGCGCACCCAGAGAGATGGACAGATAGGGGCGCACCCAGAGAGATGGACAGATAGGGACACACCCAGAGAGATGGACAGATAGGGGACGCACAGACAGAGAGATGGACAGATAGGGACAAACAGACAGAGAGATGGACAGATAGGGACGCACCCAGAGAGATGGACAGGTGGGGACGCACAGACAGAGAGATGGACAGATGGGGACGCACAGACAGAGAGATGGACAGATAGGGACGCACAGACAGAGAGATGGACAGATGGGGACGCACAGACAGAGAGATGGACAGATAGGGACACACGGACAGAGAGATGGACAGATGGGGACACACCCAGAGAGATGGACAGATAGGGACATACAGACAGAGATGGACAGATAGGGACGCACAGACAGAGAGATGGACAGATGGGGACGCACCCAGAGAGATGGACAGATGGGGACGCACCCAGAGAGATGGACAGATATGGACGCACCCAGAGAGATGGACAGATGGGGACACACCCAGATAGATGGACAGATAGGGACGTACAGACAGAGAGATGGACAGATGGGGACGCACCCAGAGAGATGGACAGATGGGGGACGCACCCAGAGAGATGGACAGATAGGGACGCACAGACAGAGAGATGGACAGATGGGGGACGCACAGACAGAGAGATGGACAGATGGGGGACGCTCAGACAGAGAGATGGACAGATAGGGGCGCACCCAGAGAGATGGACAGATAGGGGCGCACCCAGAGAGATGGACAGATAGGGACACACCCAGAGAGATGGACAGATAGGGGACGCACAGACAGAGAGATGGACAGATAGGGACAAACAGACAGAGAGATGGACAGATAGGGACGCACCCAGAGAGATGGACAGGTGGGGACGCACAGACAGAGAGATGGACAGATGGGGACGCACAGACAGAGAGATGGACAGATAGGGACGCACAGACAGAGAGATGGACAG
This sequence comes from Taudactylus pleione, assembly GCA_031769625.1. NCBI lineage: Eukaryota > Metazoa > Chordata > Amphibia > Anura > Myobatrachidae > Taudactylus > Taudactylus pleione. Next base: position 332,940 of record JAUIMM010002166.1, on the reverse strand, counting down.
ATGGGGACGCACAGACAGAGAGATGGACAGATAGGGACGCACCCAGAGAGATGGACAGATGTGGACGCACCCAGAGAGATGGACAGATGGGGACGCACAGACAGAGAGATGGACAGATAGGGACGCACAGACAGAGAGATGGACAGATCTGGACGCACAGACAGAGAGATGGACAGATAGGGACGCACCCAGAGAGATGGACAGATGGGGACGCACAGACAGAGAGATGGACAGATGGGGACACACCCAGAGAGATGGACAGATAGGGACGTACAGACAGAGATGGACAGATAGGGACGTACAGACAGAGATGGACAGATAGGGACGCACCCAGAGAGATGGACAGGTGGGGACGCACAGACAGAGAGATGGACAGATGGGGACGCACAGACAGAGAGATGGACAGATAGGGACGCACAGACAGAGAGATGGACAGATGGGGACGCACAGACAGAGAGATGGACAGATAGGGACGCACCCAGAGAGATGGACAGATGTGGACGCACCCAGAGAGATGGACAGATGGGGACGCACAGACAGAGAGATGGACAGATAGGGACGCACAGACAGAGAGATGGACAGATCTGGACGCACAGACAGAGAGATGGACAGATAGGGACGCACCCAGAGAGATGGACAGATGGGGACGCACAGACAGAGAGATGGACAGATGGGGACACACCCAGAGAGATGGACAGATAGGGACGTACAGACAGAGATGGACAGATAGGGACGTACAGACAGAGATGGACAGATAGGGACGCACCCAGAGAGATGGACAGGTGGGGACGCAACCAGAGAGATGGACAGGTGGGGACGCACCTAGAGAGATGGACAGATAGGGACGCACCCAGAGAGATGGAAAGGTGGAGACGCACAGACAGAGAGATGGACAGATGGGGACGCACAGACAGAGAGATGGACAGATAGGGGACGCACCCAGAGAGATGGACAGATGGGGGACGCACAGACAGAGAGATGGACAGATGGGGACGCACCCAGAGAGATGGACAGATAGGGACGCACCCAGAGAGATGGACAGATGGGGACGCACAGACAGAGAGATGGACAGATAGGGACGCACCCAGAGAGATGGACAGATGGGGACGCACAGACAGAGAGATGGACAGATAGGGACGCACCCAGAGAGATGGACAGATAGGGACGCACCCAGAGAGATGGACAGATGGGGACGCACCCAGAGAGATGGACAGATGGGGACGCACCCAGAGAGATGGACAGATGGGGACGCACCCAGAGAGATGGACAGATGGGGACGCACCCAGAGAGATGGACAGATGGGGACGCACCCAGAGAGATGGACAGATGGGGACGCACCCAGAGAGATGGACAGATGGGGACGCACCCAGAGAGATGGACAGATGGGGACGCACCCAGAGAGATGGACAGATGGGGACGCACCCAGGGAGATGGACAGATGGGGGACGCACAGACAGAGAGATGGACAGATGGGGACGCACAGACAGAGAGATGGACAGATAGGGACGCACAGACAGAGAGATGGACAGATAGGGACGCACAGACAGAGAGATGGACAGATAGGGACGCACAGACAGAGAGATGGACAGATAGGGACGCACAGACAGAGAGATGGACAGATGGGGGACGCACAGACTGAGAGATGGACAGATGGGGGACGCACAGACAGAGAGATGGACAGATAGGGGCACACCCAGAGAGATGGACAGATAGGGGCGCACCCAGAGAGATGGACAGATAGGGACACACCCAGAGAGATGGACAGATAGGGGACGCACAGACAGAGAGATGGACAGATAGGGACAAACAGACAGAGAGATGGACAGATAGGGACGCACCCAGAGAGATGGACAGGTGGGGACGCACAGACAGAGAGATGGACAGATGGGGACGCACAGACAGAGAGATGGACAGATAGGGACGCACAGACAGAGAGATGGACAGATGGGGACGCACAGACAGAGAGATGGACAGATGGGGACGCACAGACAGAGAGATGGACAGATAGGGACGCACGGACAGAGAGATGGACAGATGGGGACACACCCAGAGAGATGGACAGATAGGGACATACAGACAGAGATGGACAGATAGGGACGCACAGACAGAGAGATGGACAGATGGGGACGCACCCAGAGAGATGGACAGATGGGGACGCACCCAGAGAGATGGACAGATATGAACGCACCCAGAGAGATGGACAGATGGGGACACACCCAGATAGATGGACAGATAGGGACGTACAGACAGAGAGATGGACAGATGGGGACGCACCCAGAGAGATGGACAGATGGGGGACGCACCCAGAGAGATGGACAGATAGGGACGCACAGACAGAGAGATGGACAGATGGGGGACGCACAGACAGAGAGATGGACAGATGGGGGACGCACAGACAGAGAGATGGACAGATAGGGGCGCACCCAGAGAGATGGACAGATAGGGGCGCACCCAGAGAGATGGACAGATAGGGGCGCACCCAGAGAGATGGACAGATAGGGACACACCCAGAGAGATGGACAGATAGGGGACGCACAGACAGAGAGATGGACAGATGGGGACAAACAGACAGAGAGATGGACAGATAGGGACGCACCCAGAGAGATGGACAGGTGGGGACGCACAGACAGAGAGATGGACAGATGGGGACGCACAGACAGAGAGATGGACAGATAGGGACGCACAGACAGAGAGATGGACAGATGGGGACGCACAGACAGAGAGATGGACAGATGGGGACACACCCAGAGAGATGGACAGATGGGGACACACAGACAGAGATGGACAGATAGGGACGCACAGACAGAGAGATGGACAGATGGGGACGCACCCAGAGAGATGGACAGATGGGGACGCACCCAGAGAGATGGACAGATATGAACACACCCAGAGAGATGGACAGATGGGGACACACCCAGATAGATGGACAGATAGGGACGTACAGACAGAGAGATGGACAGATGGGGACGCACCCAGAGAGATGGACAGATGGGGGACGCACCCAGAGAGATGGACAGATAGGGACGCACAGACAGAGAGATGGACAGATGGGGGACGCACAGACAGAGAGATGGACAGATGGGGGACGCACAGACAGAGAGATGGACAGATGGGGGACGCACAGACAGAGAGATGGACAGATAGGGGCGCACCCAGAGAGATGGACAGATAGGGGCGCACCCAGAGAGATGGACAGATAGGGGCGCACCCAGAGAGATGGACAGATAGGGACACACCCAGAGAGATGGACAGATAGGGGACGCACAGACAGAGAGATGGACAGATGGGGACAAACAGACAGAGAGATGGACAGATAGGGACGCACCCAGAGAGATGGACAGGTGGGGACGCACAGACAGAGAGATGGACAGATGGGGACGCACAGACAGAGAGATGGACAGATGTGGACGCACCCAGAGAGATGGACAGATGTGGACGCACCCAGAGAGATGGACAGATGTGGACGCACCCAGAGAGATGGACAGATGTGGACGCACCCAGAGAGATGGACAGATGTGGACGCACCCAGAGAGATGGACAGATGGGGACGCACCCAGAGAGATGGACAGATGGGGACGCACAGACAGAGAGATGGACAGATGGGGACGCACCCAGAGAGATGGACAGATGGGGGACGCACCCAGAGAGATGGACAGATAGGGACGCACCCAGAGAGATGGACAGATGGGGACACACCCAGAGAGATGGACAGATGGGGACGCACCCAGAGAGATGGACAGATAGGGACGCACCCAGAGAGATGGACAGATAGGGACGCACCCAGAGAGATGGACAGATGGGGGACGCACAGACAGAGAGATGGACAGATAGGGACGCACCCAGAGAGATGGACAGATAGGGACGCACCCAGAGAGATGGACAGATAGGGACGCACCCAGAGAGATGGACAGATAGGGACGCAACCAGAGAGATGGACAGGTGGGGACGCACCCAGAGAGATGGACAGATGGGGACAAACAGACAGAGAGATGGACAGATGGGGACGCACAGACAGAGAGATGGACAGATAGGGACGCACAGACAGAGAGATGGACAGATAGGGACGCACAGACAGAGAGATGGACAGATAGGGACGCACCCAGAGAGATGGACAGATGGGGACGCACAGACAGAGAGATGGACAGATGGGGACACACCCAGAGAGATGGACAGATAGGGACGTACAGACAGAGATGGACAGATAGGGACGTACAGACAGAGATGGACAGATAGGGACGCACCCAGAGAGATGGACAGGTGGGGACGCAACCAGAGAGATGGACAGGTGGGGACGCACCCAGAGAGATGGACAGATGGGGACGCACCCAGAGAGATGGACAGATGGGGGACGCACCCAGAGAGATGGACAGATAGGGACGCACCCAGAGAGATGGACAGATGGGGACGCACCCAGAGAGATGGACAGATAGGGACGCACCCAGAGAGATGGACAGATGGGGACGCACAGACAGAGAGATGGACAGATAGGGACGCACCCAGAGAGATGGACAGATGGGGACGCACAGACAGAGAGATGGACAGATAGGGACGCACCCAGAGAGATGGACAGATAGGGACGCACCCAGAGAGATGGACAGATAGGGACGCACCCAGAGAGATGGACAGATGGGGACGCACCCAGAGAGATGGACAGATGGGGACGCACCCAGAGAGATGGACAGATGGGGACGCACCCAGAGAGATGGACAGATGGGGACGCACCCAGAGAGATGGACAGATGGGGACGCACCCAGAGAGATGGACAGATGGGGACGCACCCAGAGAGATGGACAGATGGGGACGCACCCAGAGAGATGGACAGATGGGGACGCACCCAGGGAGATGGACAGATGGGGGACGCACAGACAGAGAGATGGACAGATGGGGACGCACAGACAGAGAGATGGACAGATAGGGACGTACAGACAGAGAGATGGACAGATAGGGACGCACAGACAGAGAGATGGACAGATAGGGACGCACAGACAGAGAGATGGAGAGATGGGGGACGCACAGACAGAGAGATGGACAGATGGGGGACGCACAGACAGAGAGATGGACAGATAGGGGCGCACCCAGAGAGATGGACAGATAGGGGCGCACCCAGAGAGATGGACAGATAGGGACACACCCAGAGAGATGGACAGATAGGGGACGCACAGACAGAGAGATGGACAGATAGGGACAAACAGACAGAGAGATGGACAGATAGGGACGCACCCAGAGAGATGGACAGGTGGGGACGCACAGACAGAGAGATGGACAGATGGGGACGCACAGACAGAGAGATGGACAGATAGGGACGCACAGACAGAGAGATGGACAGATGGGGACGCAAAGACAGAGAGATGGACAGATAGGGACACACGGACAGAGAGATGGACAGATGGGGACACACCCAGAGAGATGGACAGATAGGGACATACAGACAGAGATGGACAGATAGGGACGCACAGACAGAGAGATGGACAGATGGGGACGCACCCAGAGAGATGGACAGATGGGGACGCACCCAGAGAGATGGACAGATATGGACGCACCCAGAGAGATGGACAGATGGGGACACACCCAGATAGATGGACAGATAGGGACGTACAGACAGAGAGATGGACAGATGGGGACGCACCCAGAGAGATGGACAGATGGGGGACGCACCCAGAGAGATGGACAGATAGGGACGCACAGACAGAGAGATGGACAGATGGGGGACGCACAGACAGAGAGATGGACAGATGGGGGACGCTCAGACAGAGAGATGGACAGATAGGGGCGCACCCAGAGAGATGGACAGATAGGGGCGCACCCAGAGAGATGGACAGATAGGGACACACCCAGAGAGATGGACAGATAGGGGACGCACAGACAGAGAGATGGACAGATAGGGACAAACAGACAGAGAGATGGACAGATAGGGACGCACCCAGAGAGATGGACAGGTGGGGACGCACAGACAGAGAGATGGACAGATGGGGACGCACAGACAGAGAGATGGACAGATAGGGACGCACAGACAGAGAGATGGACAGATGGGGACGCACAGACAGAGAGATGGACAGATAGGGACGCACCCAGAGAGATGGACAGATGTGGACGCACCCAGAGAGATGGACAGATGTGGACGCACCCAGAGAGATGGACAGATGTGGACGCACCCAGAGAGATGGACAGATGTGGACGCACCCAGAGAGATGGACAGATGGGGACGCACCCAGAGAGATGGACAGATGGGGACGCACAGACAGAGAGATGGACAGATAGGGACGCACCCAGAGAGATGGACAGATGGGGACGCACAGACAGAGAGATGGACAGATAGGGACGCACCCAGAGAGATGGACAGATGGGGACGCACAGACAGAGAGATGGACAGATAGGGACGCACCCAGAGAGATGGACAGATAGGGACGCACCCAGAGAGATGGACAGATGGGGGACGCACAGACAGAGAGATGGACAGATAGGGACGCACCCAGAGAGATGGACAGATAGGGACGCACCCAGAGAGATGGACAGATAGGGACGCACAGACAGAGAGATGGACAGATGCGGACGCACCCAGAGAGATGGACAGATGGGGGACGCACAGACAGAGAGATGGACAGATGGGGGACGCACAGACAGAGAGATGGACAGATGGGGGACGCACAGACAGAGAGATGGACAGATGGGGACGCACCCAGAGAGATGGACAGATGGGGGACGCACAGACAGAGAGATGGACAGATGGGGGACGCACAGACAGAGAGATGGACAGATGGGGACGCACCCAGAGAGATGGACAGATAGGGACGCACCCAGAGAGATGGACAGATATTGACGCACCCAGAGAGATGGACAGATAGGGACGCACCCAGAGAGATGGACAGATAGGGACACACCCAGAGAGATGGACAGATATGGACGCACCCAGAGAGATGGACAGATAGGGGACGCACCCAGAGAGATGGACAGATGGGGACGCACCCAGAGAGATGGACAGATATGGACGCACCCAGAGAGATGGACAGATGGGGACACACCCAGATAGATGGACAGATAGGGACGTACAGACAGAGATGGACAGATAGGGACGCACCCAGAGAGATGGACAGGTGGGACGCAACCAGAGAGATGGACAGATAGGGACGCACCCAGAGAGATGGACAGATAGGGACGCAACCAGAGAGATGGACAGGTGGGGACGCACCCAGAGAGATGGACAGATGGGGACAAACAGACAGAGAGATGGACAGATAGGGACGCACCCAGAGAGATGGACAGGTGGGGACGCACAGACAGAGAGATGGACAGATGGGGACGCACAGACAGAGAGATGGACAGATAGGGACGCACAGACAGAGAGATGGACAGATCTGGACGCACAGACAGAGAGATGGACAGATAGGGACGCACCCAGAGAGATGGACAGATGGGGACGCACAGACAGAGAGATGGACAGATGGGGACACACCCAGAGAGATGGACAGATAGGGACGTACAGACAGAGATGGACAGATAGGGACGTACAGACAGAGATGGACAGATAGGGACGCACCCAGAGAGATGGACAGGTGGGGACGCAACCAGAGAGATGGACAGGTGGGGACGCACCTAGAGAGATGGACAGATAGGGACGCACCCAGAGAGATGGAAAGGTGGAGACGCACAGACAGAGAGATGGACAGATGGGGACGCACAGACAGAGAGATGGACAGATAGGGGACGCACCCAGAGAGATGGACAGATGGGGGACGCACAGACAGAGAGATGGACAGATGGGGACGCACCCAGAGAGATGGACAGATAGGGACGCACCCAGAGAGATGGACAGATGGGGACGCACAGACAGAGAGATGGACAGATAGGGACGCACCCAGAGAGATGGACAGATGGGGACGCACAGACAGAGAGATGGACAGATAGGGACGCACCCAGAGAGATGGACAGATAGGGACGCACCCAGAGAGATGGACAGATGGGGACGCACCCAGAGAGATGGACAGATGGGGACGCACCCAGAGAGATGGACAGATGGGGACGCACCCAGAGAGATGGACAGATGGGGACGCACCCAGAGAGATGGACAGATGGGGACGCACCCAGAGAGATGGACAGATGGGGACGCACCCAGAGAGATGGACAGATGGGGACGCACCCAGAGAGATGGACAGATGGGGACGCACCCAGAGAGATGGACAGATGGGGACGCACCCAGAGAGATGGACAGATGGGGACGCACCCAGGGAGATGGACAGATGGGGGACGCACAGACAGAGAGATGGACAGATGGGGACGCACAGACAGAGAGATGGACAGATAGGGACGCACAGACAGAGAGATGGACAGATAGGGACGCACAGACAGAGAGATGGACAGATAGGGACGCACAGACAGAGAGATGGACAGATAGGGACGCACAGACAGAGAGATGGACAGATGGGGGACGCACAGACTGAGAGATGGACAGATGGGGGACGCACAGACAGAGAGATGGACAGATAGGGGCACACCCAGAGAGATGGACAGATAGGGGCGCACCCAGAGAGATGGACAGATAGGGACACACCCAGAGAGATGGACAGATAGGGGACGCACAGACAGAGAGATGGACAGATAGGGACAAACAGACAGAGAGATGGACAGATAGGGACGCACCCAGAGAGATGGACAGGTGGGGACGCACAGACAGAGAGATGGACAGATGGGGACGCACAGACAGAGAGATGGACAGATAGGGACGCACAGACAGAGAGATGGACAGATGGGGACGCACAGACAGAGAGATGGACAGATAGGGACGCACGGACAGAGAGATGGACAGATGGGGACACACCCAGAGAGATGGACAGATAGGGACATACAGACAGAGATGGACAGATAGGGACGCACAGACAGAGAGATGGACAGATGGGGACGCACCCAGAGAGATGGACAGATGGGGACGCACCCAGAGAGATGGACAGATATGAACGCACCCAGAGAGATGGACAGATGGGGACACACCCAGATAGATGGACAGATAGGGACGTACAGACAGAGAGATGGACAGATGGGGACGCACCCAGAGAGATGGACAGATGGGGGACGCACCCAGAGAGATGGACAGATAGGGACGCACAGACAGAGAGATGGACAGATGGGGGACGCACAGACAGAGAGATGGACAGATGGGGGACGCACAGACAGAGAGATGGACAGATAGGGGCGCACCCAGAGAGATGGACAGATAGGGGCGCACCCAGAGAGATGGACAGATAGGGGCGCACCCAGAGAGATGGACAGATAGGGACACACCCAGAGAGATGGACAGATAGGGGACGCACAGACAGAGAGATGGACAGATGGGGACAAACAGACAGAGAGATGGACAGATAGGGACGCACCCAGAGAGATGGACAGGTGGGGACGCACAGACAGAGAGATGGACAGATGGGGACGCACAGACAGAGAGATGGACAGATAGGGACGCACAGACAGAGAGATGGACAGATGGGGACGCACAGACAGAGAGATGGACAGATGGGGACACACCCAGAGAGATGGACAGATAGGGACATACAGACAGAGATGGACAGATAGGGACGCACAGACAGAGAGATGGACAGATGGGGACGCACCCAGAGAGATGGACAGATGGGGACGCACCCAGAGAGATGGACAGATATGAACACACCCAGAGAGATGGACAGATGGGGACACACCCAGATAGATGGACAGATAGGGACGTACAGACAGAGAGATGGACAGATGGGGACGCACCCAGAGAGATGGACAGATGGGGGACGCACCCAGAGAGATGGACAGATAGGGACGCACAGACAGAGAGATGGACAGATGGGGGACGCACAGACAGAGAGATGGACAGATGGGGGACGCACAGACAGAGAGATGGACAGATGGGGGACGCACAGACAGAGAGATGGACAGATGGGGGCGCACCCAGAGAGATGGACAGATAGGGGCGCACCCAGAGAGATGGACAGATAGGGGCGCACCCAGAGAGATGGACAGATAGGGACACACCCAGAGAGATGGACAGATAGGGGACGCACAGACAGAGAGATGGACAGATGGGGACAAACAGACAGAGAGATGGACAGATAGGGACGCACCCAGAGAGATGGACAGGTGGGGACGCACAGACAGAGAGATGGACAGATGGGGACGCACAGACAGAGAGATGGACAGATAGGGACGCACAGACAGAGAGATGGACAGATGGGGACGCACAGACAGAGAGATGGACAGATAGGGACGCACCCAGAGAGATGGACAGATGTGGACGCACCCAGAGAGATGGACAGATGTGGACGCACCCAGAGAGATGGACAGATGTGGACGCACCCAGAGAGATGGACAGATGTGGACGCACCCAGAGAGATGGACAGATGGGGACGCACCCAGAGAGATGGACAGATGGGGACGCACAGACAGAGAGATGGACAGATGGGGACGCACCCAGAGAGATGGACAGATGGGGGACGCACCCAGAGAGATGGACAGATAGGGACGCACCCAGAGAGATGGACAGATGGGGACACACCCAGAGAGATGGACAGATGGGGACGCACCCAGAGAGATGGACAGATAGGGACGCACCCAGAGAGATGGACAGATAGGGACGCACCCAGAGAGATGGACAGATGGGGGACGCACAGACAGAGAGATGGACAGATAGGGACGCACCCAGAGAGATGGACAGATAGGGACGCACCCAGAGAGATGGACAGATAGGGACGCACAGACAGAGAGATGGACAGATGCGGACGCACCCAGAGAGATGGACAGATGGGGGACGCACAGACAGAGAGATGGACAGATGGGGGACGCACAGACAGAGAGATGGACAGATGGGGACGCACCCAGAGAGATGGACAGATAGGGACGCACCCAGAGAGATGGACAGATATTGACGCACCCAGAGAGATGGACAGATAGGGACGCACCCAGAGAGATGGACAGATAGGGACACACCCAGAGAGATGGACAGATATGGACGCACCCAGAGAGATGGACAGATAGGGGACGCACCCAGAGAGATGGACAGATGGGGACGCACCCAGAGAGATGGACAGATGGGGACGCACCCAGAGAGATGGACAGATATGGACGCACCCAGAGAGATGGACAGATGGGGACACACCCAGATAGATGGACAGATAGGGACGTACAGACAGAGATGGACAGATAGGGACGCACCCAGAGAGATGGACAGGTGGGGACGCACAGACAGAGAGATGGACAGATAGGGACGCACAGACAGAGAGATGGACAGATAGGGACGCACCCAGAGAGATGGACAGATAGGGGCGCACCCAGAGAGATGGACAGATAGGGACACACCCAGAGAGATGGACAGATAGGGGACGCACAGACAGAGAGATGGACAGATAGGGACAAACAGACAGAGAGATGGACAGATAGGGACGCACCCAGAGAGATGGACAGGTGGGGACGCACAGACAGAGAGATGGACAGATGGGGACGCACAGACAGAGAGATGGACAGATAGGGACGCACAGACAGAGAGATGGACAGATGGGGACGCACAGACAGAGAGATGGACAGATGGGGACGCACAGACAGAGAGATGGACAGATGGGGACGCACAGACAGAGAGATGGACAGATAGGGACGCACAGACAGAGAGATGGACAGATAGGGACGCACAGACAGAGAGATGGACAGATAGGGACGCACCCAGAGAGATGGACAGATGGGGACGCACAGACAGAGAGATGGACAGATGGGGACACACCCAGAGAGATGGACAGATAGGGACGTACAGACAGAGATGGACAGATAGGGATGTACAGACAGAGATGGACAGATAGGGACGCACCCAGAGAGATGGACAGGTGGGAACGCAACCAGAGAGATGGACAGGTGGGGACGCACCTAGAGAGATGGACAGATAGGGACGCACCCAGAGAGATGGAAAGGTGGAGACGCACAGACAGAGAGATGGACAGATGGGGACGCACAGACAGAGAGATGGACAGATAGGGGACGCACCCAGAGAGATGGACAGATGGGGGACGCACAGACAGAGAGATGGACAGATGGGGACGCACCCAGAGAGATGGACAGATAGGGACGCACCCAGAGAGATGGACAGATGGGGACGCACAGACAGAGAGATGGACAGATAGGGACGCACCCAGAGAGATGGACAGATGGGGACGCACAGACAGAGAGATGGACAGATAGGGACGCACCCAGAGAGATGGACAGATAGGGACGCACCCAGAGAGATGGACAGATGGGGACGCACCCAGAGAGATGGACAGATGGGGACGCACCCAGAGAGATGGACAGATGGGGACGCACCCAGAGAGATGGACAGATGGGGACGCACCCAGAGAGATGGACAGATGGGGACGCACCCAGAGAGATGGACAGATGGGGACGCACCCAGAGAGATGGACAGATGGGGACGCACCCAGAGAGATGGACAGATGGGGACGCACCCAGAGAGATGGACAGATGGGGACGCACCCAGAGAGATGGACAGATGGGGACGCACCCAGGGAGATGGACAGATGGGGACGCACCCAGGGAGATGGACAGATGGGGGACGCACAGACAGAGAGATGGACAGATGGGGACGCACAGACAGAGAGATGGACAGATAGGGACGTACAGACAGAGAGATGGACAGATAGGGACGTACAGACAGAGAGATGGACAGATAGGGACGCACAGACAGAGAGATGGACAGATAGGGACGCACCCAGAGAGATGGACAGATGGGGGAAGCACAGACAGAGAGATGGACAGATAGGGACGCACCCAGGGAGATGGACAGATGAGGGACGCACAGACAGAGAGATGGACAGATGGGGGCGCACCCAGAGAGATGGACAGATAGGGACGTACAGACAGAGAGATGGACAGATAGGGACGCACAGACAGAGAGATGGACAGCTAGGGACGCACAGACAGAGAGATGGACAGATGGGGACGCACCCAGAGAGATGGACAGATGGGGGACGCACAGACAGAGAGATGGACAGATAGGGACGCACAGACAGAGAGATGGACAGATAGGGACGCACAGACAGAGAGATGGACAGATAGGGACGCACAGACAGAGAGATGGACAGATAGGGACGCACCCAGAGAGATGGACAGATAGGGACGCACAGACAGAGAGATGGACAGATAGGGACGCACCCAGAGAGATGGACAGATGGGGACGCACAGACAGAGAGATGGACAGATGGGGACGCACCCAGAGAGATGGACAGATAGGGACGCACCCAGAGAAATGGACAGATAGGGACGCACCCAGAGAGATGGACAGATAGGGACGCACCCAGAGAGATGGACAGATAGGGACGCACCCAGAGAGATGGACAGATAGGGACGCACCCAGAGAGATGGACAGATAGGGACGCACCCAGAGAGATGGACAGATAGGGACGCACCCAGAGAGATGGACAGATAGGGGACGCACCCAGAGAGATGGACAGATAGGGGACGTACAGACAGAGAGATGGACAGATGGGGACGCACCCAGAGAGATGGACAGATGGAGACGCACCCAGAGAGATGGACAGATGGGGACGCACCCAGAGAGATGGACAGATGGGGACGCACCCAGAGAGATGGACAGATGGGGACGCACCCAGAGAGATGGACAGATGGGGACGCACCCAGAGAGATGGACAGATAGGGACACACGGACAGAGAGATGGACAGATGGGGACACACCCAGAGAGATGGACAGATAGGGACATACAGACAGAGATGGACAGATAGGGACGCACAGACAGAGAGATGGACAGATGGGGACGCACAGACAGAGAGATGGACAGATGGGGACGCACAGACAGAGAGATGGACAGATAGGGACGCACCCAGAGAGATGGACAGATGTGGACGCACCCAGAGAGATGGACAGATGTGGACGCACCCAGAGAGATGGACAGATGTGGACGCACCCAGAGAGATGGACAGATGTGGACGCACCCAGAGAGATGGACAGATGGGGACGCACCCAGAGAGATGGACAGATGGGGACGCACAGACAGAGAGATGGACAGATGGGGACGCACAGACAGAGAGATGGACAGATGGGGACGCACCCAGAGAGATGGACTGATGGGGACGCACCCAGAGAGATGGACAGATAGGGACGCACCCAGAGAGATGGACAGATGGGGACGCACCCAGAGAGATGGACAGATGGGGACGCACCCAGAGAGATGGACAGATGGGGACGCACCCAGAGAGATGGACAGATGGGGACGCACCCAGAGAGATGGACAGATGGGGACGCACCCAGAGAGATGGACAGATGGGGACGCACCCAGAGAGATGGACAGATGGGGACGCACCCAGAGAGATGGACAGGTGGGGACGCACCCACAGAGATGGACAGATAGGGACAAACAGACAGAGAGATGGACAGATAGGGACGCACCCAGAGAGATGGACAGGTGGGGACGCACAGACAGAGAGATGGACAGATGGGGACACACCCAGAGAGATGGACAGATAGGGACGTACAGACAGAGATGGACAGATAGGGACGCACCCAGAGAGATGGACAGGTGGGGACGCAACCAGAGAGATGGACTGGTGGGGACGCACCCAGAGAGATGGACAGATAGGGACAAACAGACAGAGAGATGGACAGATAGGGACGCACCCAGAGAGATGGACAGGTGGGGACGCACAGACAGAGAGATGGACAGATGGGGACGCACAGACAGAGAGATGGACAGATAGGGACGCACCCAGAGAGATGGACAGATAGGGACTCACCCAGAGAGATGGACAGATAGGGACGCACCCAGAGAGATGGACAGATGGGGACGCACCCAGAGAGATGGACAGATGGGGACGCACCCAGAGAGATGGACAGATGGGGACGCACCCAGAGAGATGGACAGATGGGGACGCACCCAGAGAGATGGACAGATGGGGACGCACCCAGAGAGATGGACAGATGGGGACGCACCCAGAGAGATGGACAGATGGGGACGCACAGACAGAGAGATGGACAGATAGGGATGCACCCAGAGAGATGGACAGGTGGGGACGCATAGACAGAGAGATGGACAGATGGGGACGCACAGACAGAGAGATGGACAGATAGGGACGCACAGACAGAGAGATGGACAGATAGGGACGCACCCAGAGAGATGGACAGATAGGGACGCACAGACAGAGAGATGGACAGATGGGGACGCACAGACAGAGAGATGGACAGATGGGGACGTACAGACAGAGAGATGGACAGATAGGGACGCACAGACAGAGAGATGGACAGATAGGGACGCACCCAGAGAGATGGACAGATATTGACGCACCCAGAGAGATGGACAGATAGGGACGCACCCAGAGAGATGGACAGATAGGGACACACCCAGAGAGATGGACAGATAGGGACGCACCCAGAGAGATGGACAGATAGGGGACGCACCCAGAGAGATGGACAGATGGGGACGCACCCAGAGAGATGGACAGATATGGACGCACCCAGAGAGATGGACAGATGGGGACACACCCAGATAGATGGACAGATAGGGACGTACAGACAGAGATGGACAGATAGGGACGCACCCAGAGAGATGGACAGGTGGGACGCAACCAGAGAGATGGACAGGTGGGGACGCACCCAGAGAGATGGACAGATAGGGACAAACAGACAGAGAGATGGACAGATAGGGACGCACCCAGAGAGATGGACAGGTGGGGACGCACAGACAGAGAGATGGACAGATAGGGACGCACAGACAGAGAGATGGACAGATAGGGACGCACAGACAGAGAGATGGACAGATAGGGACGCACAGACAGAGAGATGGACAGATAGGGACGCACCCAGAGAGATGGACAGATGGGGACGCACAGACAGAGAGATGGACAGATGGGGACGCACAGACAGAGAGATGGACAGATAGGGACGCACAGACAGAGAGATGGACAGATGGGGACGCACAGACAGAGAGATGGACAGATAGGGACGCACCCAGAGAGATGGACAGATGTGGACGCACCCAGAGAGATGGACAGATGTGGACGCACCCAGAGAGATGGACAGATGTGGACGCACCCAGAGAGATGGACAGATGGGGACGCACCCAGAGAGATGGACAGATGGGGACGCACAGACAGAGAGATGGACAGATGGGGACGCACCCAGAGAGATGGACAGATGGGGGACGCACCCAGAGAGATGGACAGATAGGGACGCACCCAGAGAGATGGACAGATGGGGACACACCCAGAGAGATGGACAGATGGGGACGCACCCAGAGAGATGGACAGATAGGGACGCACCCAGAGAGATGGACAGATAGGGACGCACCCAGAGAGATGGACAGATGGGGGACGCACAGACAGAGAGATGGACAGATGGGGGACGCACCCAGAGAGATGGACAGATAGGGACGCACCCAGAGAAATGGACAGATAGGGACGCACCCAGAGAGATGGACAGATAGGGACGCACCCAGAGAGATGGACAGATAGGGACGCACCCAGAGAGATGGACAGATAGGGACGCACCCAGAGAGATGGACAGATAGGGACGCACCCAGAGAGATGGACAGATAGGGGACGCACCCAGAGAGATGGACAGATAGGGGACGTACAGACAGAGAGATGGACAGATGGGGACGCACCCAGAGAGATGGACAGATGGAGACGCACCCAGAGAGATGGACAGATGGGGACGCACCCAGAGAGATGGACAGATGGGGACGCACCCAGAGAGATGGACAGATGGGGACGCACCCAGAGAGATGGACAGATGGGGACGCACCCAGAGAGATGGACAGATAGGGACACACGGACAGAGAGATGGACAGATGGGGACACACCCAGAGAGATGGACAGATAGGGACATACAGACAGAGATGGACAGATAGGGACGCACAGACAGAGAGATGGACAGATGGGGACGCACAGACAGAGAGATGGACAGATGGGGACGCACAGACAGAGAGATGGACAGATAGGGACGCACCCAGAGAGATGGACAGATGTGGACGCACCCAGAGAGATGGACAGATGTGGACGCACCCAGAGAGATGGACAGATGTGGACGCACCCAGAGAGATGGACAGATGTGGACGCACCCAGAGAGATGGACAGATGTGGACGCACCCAGAGAGATGGACAGATGGGGACGCACCCAGAGAGATGGACAGATGGGGACGCACAGACAGAGAGATGGACAGATGGGGACGCACAGACATAGAGATGGACAGATGGGGACGCACCCAGAGAGATGGACTGATGGGGACGCACCCAGAGAGATGGACAGATAGGGACGCACCCAGAGAGATGGACAGATGGGGACGCACCCAGAGAGATGGACAGATGGGGACGCACCCAGAGAGATGGACAGATGGGGACGCACCCAGAGAGATGGACAGATGGGGACGCACCCAGAGAGATGGACAGATGGGGACGCACCCAGAGAGATGGACAGATGGGGACGCACCCAGAGAGATGGACAGATGGGGACGCACCCAGAGAGATGGACAGATGGGGACGCACCCAGAGAGATGGACAGATGGGGACGCACCCAGAGAGATGGACAGGTGGGGACGCACCCACAGAGATGGACAGATAGGGACAAACAGACAGAGAGATGGACAGATAGGGACGCACCCAGAGAGATGGACAGGTGGGGACGCACAGACAGAGAGATGGACAGATGGGGACACACCCAGAGAGATGGACAGATAGGGACGTACAGACAGAGATGGACAGATAGGGACGCACCCAGAGAGATGGACAGGTGGGGACGCAACCAGAGAGATGGACTGGTGGGGACGCACCCAGAGAGATGGACAGATAGGGACAAACAGACAGAGAGATGGACAGATAGGGACGCACCCAGAGAGATGGACAGGTGGGGACGCACAGACAGAGAGATGGACAGATGGGGACGCACAGACAGAGAGATGGACAGATAGGGACGCACCCAGAGAGATGGACAGATAGGGACTCACCCAGAGAGATGGACAGATAGGGACGCACCCAGAGAGATGGACAGATGGGGACGCACCCAGAGAGATGGACAGATGGGGACGCACCCAGAGAGATGGACAGATGGGGACGCACCCAGAGAGATGGACAGATGGGGACGCACCCAGAGAGATGGACAGATGGGGACGCACCCAGAGAGATGGACAGATGGGGACGCACCCAGAGAGATGGACAGATGGGGACGCACAGACAGAGAGATGGACAGATAGGGATGCACCCAGAGAGATGGACAGGTGGGGACGCATAGACAGAGAGATGGACAGATGGGGACGCACAGACAGAGAGATGGACAGATAGGGACGCACAGACAGAGAGATGGACAGATAGGGACGCACCCAGAGAGATGGACAGATAGGGACGCACAGACAGAGAGATGGACAGATAGGGACGCACAGACAGAGAGATGGACAGATGGGGACGTACAGACAGAGAGATGGACAGATAGGGACGCACAGACAGAGAGATGGACAGATAGGGACGCACCCAGAGAGATGGACAGATATTGACGCACCCAGAGAGATGGACAGATAGGGACGCACCCAGAGAGATGGACAGATAGGGACACACCCAGAGAGATGGACAGATAGGGACGCACCCAGAGAGATGGACAGATAGGGGACGCACCCAGAGAGATGGACAGATGGGGACGCACCCAGAGAGATGGACAGATATGGACGCACCCAGAGAGATGGACAGATGGGGACACACCCAGATAGATGGACAGATAGGGACGTACAGACAGAGATGGACAGATAGGGACGCACCCAGAGAGATGGACAGGTGGGACGCAACCAGAGAGATGGACAGGTGGGGACGCACCCAGAGAGATGGACAGATAGGGACAAACAGACAGAGAGATGGACAGATAGGGACGCACCCAGAGAGATGGACAGGTGGGGACGCACAGACAGAGAGATGGACAGATAGGGACGCACAGACAGAGAGATGGACAGATAGGGACGCACAGACAGAGAGATGGACAGATAGGGACGCACAGACAGAGAGATGGACAGATAGGGACGCACCCAGAAAGATGGACAGATGGGGACGCACAGACAGAGAGATGGACAGATGGGGACGCACAGACAGAGAGATGGACAGATAGGGACGCACAGACAGAGAGATGGACAGATGGGGACGCACAGACAGAGAGATGGACAGATAGGGACGCACCCAGAGAGATGGACAGATGTGGACGCACCCAGAGAGATGGACAGATGTGGACGCACCCAGAGAGATGGACAGATGTGGACGCACCCAGAGAGATGGACAGATGGGGACGCACCCAGAGAGATGGACAGATGGGGACGCACAGACAGAGAGATGGACAGATGGGGACGCACCCAGAGAGATGGACAGATGGGGGACGCACCCAGAGAGATGGACAGATAGGGACGCACCCAGAGAGATGGACAGATGGGGAAACACCCAGAGAGATGGACAGATGGGGACGCACCCAGAGAGATGGACAGATAGGGACGCACCCAGAGAGATGGACAGATAGGGACGCACCCAGAGAGATGGACAGATGGGGGACGCACAGACAGAGAGATGGACAGATAGGGACGCACCCAGAGAGATGGACAGATAGGGACGCACCCAGAGAGATGGACAGATAGGGACGCACAGACAGAGAGATGGACAGATGCGGACGCACCCAGAGAGATGGACAGATGGGGGACGCACAGACAGAGAGATGGACAGATGGGGGACGCACAGACAGAGAGATGGACAGATGGGGACGCACCCAGAGAGATGGACAGATAGGGACGCACCCAGAGAGATGGACAGATATTGACGCACCCAGAGAGATGGACAGATAGGGACGCACCCAGAGAGATGGACAGATAGGGACACACCCAGAGAGATGGACAGATATGGACGCACCCAGAGAGATGGACAGATAGGGGACGCACCCAGAGAGATGGACAGATGGGGACGCACCCAGAGAGATGGACAGATATGGACGCACCCAGAGAGATGGACAGATGGGGACACACCCAGATAGATGGACAGATAGGGACGTACAGACAGAGATGGACAGATAGGGACGCACCCAGAGAGATGGACAGGTGGGGACGCACAGACAGAGAGATGGACAGATAGGGACGCACAGACAGAGAGATGGACAGATAGGGACGCACCCAGAGAGATGGACAGATAGGGGCGCACCCAGAGAGATGGACAGATAGGGACACACCCAGAGAGATGGACAGATAGGGGACGCACAGACAGAGAGATGGACAGATAGGGACAAACAGACAGAGAGATGGACAGATAGGGACGCACCCAGAGAGATGGACAGGTGGGGACGCACAGACAGAGAGATGGACAGATGGGGACGCACAGACAGAGAGATGGACAGATAGGGACGCACAGACAGAGAGATGGACAGATGGGGACGCACAGACAGAGAGATGGACAGATGGGGACGCACAGACAGAGAGATGGACAGATGGGGACGCACAGACAGAGAGATGGACAGATAGGGACGCACAGACAGAGAGATGGACAGATAGGGACGCACAGACAGAGAGATGGACAGATAGGGACGCACCCAGAGAGATGGACAGATGGGGACGCACAGACAGAGAGATGGACAGATGGGGACACACCCAGAGAGATGGACAGATAGGGACGTACAGACAGAGATGGACAGATAGGGACGTACAGACAGAGATGGACAGATAGGGACGCACCCAGAGAGATGGACAGGTGGGGACGCAACCAGAGAGATGGACAGGTGGGGACGCACCTAGAGAGATGGACAGATAGGGACGCACCCAGAGAGATGGAAAGGTGGAGACGCACAGACAGAGAGATGGACAGATGGGGACGCACAGACAGAGAGATGGACAGATAGGGGACGCACCCAGAGAGATGGACAGATGGGGGACGCACAGACAGAGAGATGGACAGATGGGGACGCACCCAGAGAGATGGACAGATAGGGACGCACCCAGAGAGATGGACAGATGGGGACGCACAGACAGAGAGATGGACAGATAGGGACGCACCCAGAGAGATGGACAGATGGGGACGCACAGACAGAGAGATGGACAGATAGGGACGCACCCAGAGAGATGGACAGATAGGGACGCACCCAGAGAGATGGACAGATGGGGACGCACCCAGAGAGATGGACAGATGGGGACGCACCCAGAGAGATGGACAGATGGGGACGCACCCAGAGAGATGGACAGATGGGGACGCACCCAGAGAGATGGACAGATGGGGACGCACCCAGAGAGATGGACAGATGGGGACGCACCC
This sequence comes from Taudactylus pleione, assembly GCA_031769625.1. Classification (NCBI taxonomy): domain Eukaryota; kingdom Metazoa; phylum Chordata; class Amphibia; order Anura; family Myobatrachidae; genus Taudactylus; species Taudactylus pleione. Next base: position 311,676 of record JAUIMM010002166.1, on the reverse strand, counting down.
AGAGAGATGGACAGATGGGGACGCACCCAGAGAGATGGACAGATGGGGACGCACCCAGAGAGATGGACAGATGGGGACGCACCCAGGGAGATGGACAGATGGGGACGCACCCAGGGAGATGGACAGATGGGGGACGCACAGACAGAGAGATGGACAGATGGGGACGCACAGACAGAGAGATGGACAGATAGGGACGTACAGACAGAGAGATGGACAGATAGGGACGCACAGACAGAGAGATGGACAGATAGGGACGCACCCAGAGAGATGGACAGATGGGGGACGCACAGACAGAGAGATGGACAGATAGGGACGCACCCAGGGAGATGGACAGATGAGGGACGCACAGACAGAGAGATGGACAGATGGGGGCGCACCCAGAGAGATGGACAGATAGGGACGTACAGACAGAGAGATGGACAGATAAGGACGCACAGACAGAGAGATGGACAGCTAGGGACGCACAGACAGAGAGATGGACAGATGGGGACGCACCCAGAGAGATGGACAGATGGGGGACGCACAGACAGAGAGATGGACAGATAGGGACGCACAGACAGAGAGATGGACAGATAGGGACGCACAGACAGAGAGATGGACAGATAGGGACGCACAGACAGAGAGATGGACAGATAGGGACGCACCCAGAGAGATGGACAGATAGGGACGCACAGACAGAGAGATGGACAGATAGGGACGCACCCAGAGAGATGGACAGATGGGGACGCACAGACAGAGAGATGGACAGATGGGGACGCACCCAGAGAGATGGACAGATAGGGACGCACCCAGAGAAATGGACAGATAGGGACGCACCCAGAGAGATGGACAGATAGGGACGCACCCAGAGAGATGGACAGATAGGGACGCACCCAGAGAGATGGACAGATAGGGACGCACCCAGAGAGATGGACAGATAGGGACGCACCCAGAGAGATGGACAGATAGGGGACGTACAGACAGAGAGATGGACAGATGGGGACGCACCCAGAGAGATGGACAGATGGAGACGCACCCAGAGAGATGGACAGATGGGGACGCACCCAGAGAGATGGACAGATGGGGACGCACCCAGAGAGATGGACAGATGGGGACGCACCCAGAGAGATGGACAGATGGGGACGCACCCAGAGAGATGGACAGATGGGGACGCACCCAGAGAGATGGACAGATAGGGACACACGGACAGAGAGATGGACAGATGGGGACACACCCAGAGAGATGGACAGATAGGGACATACAGACAGAGATGGACAGATAGGGACGCACAGACAGAGAGATGGACAGATGGGGACGCACAGACAGAGAGATGGACAGATGGGGACGCACAGACAGAGAGATGGACAGATAGGGACGCACCCAGAGAGATGGACAGATGTGGACGTACCCAGAGAGATGGACAGATGTGGACGCACCCAGAGAGATGGACAGATGTGGACGCACCCAGAGAGATGGACAGATGGGGACGCACCCAGAGAGATGGACAGATGGGGACGCACAGACAGAGAGATGGACAGATGGGGACGCACAGACAGAGAGATGGACAGATGGGGACGCACAGACAGAGAGATGGACAGATGGGGACGCACCCAGAGAGATGGACAGATGGGGACGCACCCAGAGAGATGGACAGATATTGACGCACCCAGAGAGATGGACAGATGGGGACACACCCAGATAGATGGACAGATAGGGACGTACAGACAGAGATGGACAGATAGGGACGCACAGACAGAGAGATGGACAGATGGGGACGCACAGACAGAGAGATGGACAGATGGGGACGTACAGACAGAGAGATGGACAGATAGGGACGCACAGACAGAGAGATGGACAGATAGGGACGCACCCAGAGAGATGGACAGATATTGACGCACCCAGAGAGATGGACAGATAGGGACGCACCCAGAGAGATGGACAGATAGGGACACACCCAGAGAGATGGACAGATAGGGACGCACCCAGAGAGATGGACAGATAGGGGACGCACCCAGAGAGATGGACAGGTGGGGAAGCACCCACAGAGATGGACAGATAGGGACAAACAGACAGAGAGATGGACAGATAGGGACGCACCCAGAGAGATGGACAGGTGGGGACGCACAGACAGAGAGATGGACAGATGGGGACACACCCAGAGAGATGGACAGATAGGGACGTACAGACAGAGATGGACAGATAGGGACGCACCCAGAGAGATGGACAGGTGGGGACGCAACCAGAGAGATGGACTGGTGGGGACGCACCCAGAGAGATGGACAGATAGGGACAAACAGACAGAGAGATGGACAGATAGGGACGCACCCAGAGAGATGAACAGGTGGGGACGCACAGACAGAGAGATGGACAGATGGGGACGCACAGACAGAGAGATGGACAGATAGGGACGCACCCAGAGAGATGGACAGATAGGGACTCACCCAGAGAGATGGACAGATAGGGACGCACCCAGAGAGATGGACAGATGGGGACGCACCCAGAGAGATGGACAGATGGGGACGCACCCAGAGAGATGGACAGATGGGGACGCACCCAGAGAGATGGACAGATGGGGACGCACCCAGAGAGATGGACAGATGGGGACGCACCCAGAGAGATGGACAGATGGGGACGCACCCAGAGAGATGGACAGATGGGGACGCACCCAGAGAGATGGACAGATGGGGACGCACCCAGAGAGATGGACAGATGGGGACGCACAGACAGAGAGATGGACAGATAGGGATGCACCCAGAGAGATGGACAGATGGGGACGCACAGACAGAGAGATGGACAGATAGGGACGCACAGACAGAGAGATGGACAGATAGGGACGCACCCAGAGAGATGGACAGATACTGACGCACAGACAGAGAGATGGACAGATAGGGACGCACAGACAGAGAGATGGACAGATGGGGACGTACAGACAGAGAGATGGACAGATAGGGACGCACAGACAGAGAGATGGACAGATAGGGACGCACCCAGAGAGATGGACAGATATTGACGCACCCAGAGAGATGGACAGATAGGGACGCACCCAGAGAGATGGACAGATAGGGACACACCCAGAGAGATGGACAGATAGGGACGCACCCAGAGAGATGGACAGATAGGGGACGCACCCAGAGAGATGGACAGATGGGGACGCACCCAGAGAGATGGACAGATATGGACGCACCCAGAGAGATGGACAGATGGGGACACACCCAGATAGATGGACAGATAGGGACGTACAGACAGAGATGGACAGATAGGGACGCACCCAGAGAGATGGACAGGTGGGACGCAACCAGAGAGATGGACAGGTGGGGACGCACCCAGAGAGATGGACAGATAGGGACAAACAGACAGAGAGATGGACAGATAGGGACGCACCCAGAGAGATGGACAGGTGGGGACGCACAGACAGAGAGATGGACAGATAGGGACGCACAGACAGAGAGATGGACAGATAGGGACGCACAGACAGAGAGATGGACAGATAGGGACGCACAGACAGAGAGATGGACAGATAGGGACGCACCCAGAGAGATGGACAGATGGGGACGCACAGACAGAGAGATGGACAGATGGGGACACACCCAGAGAGATGGACAGATAGGGATGTACAGACAGAGATGGTCAGATAGGGACGTACAGACAGAGATGGACAGATAGGGACGCACCCAGAGAGATGGACAGGTGGGGACGCAACCAGAGAGATGGACAGGTGGGGACGCACCCAGAGAGATGGACAGATAGGGACGCACCCAGAGAGATGGACAGGTGGGGACGCACAGACAGAGAGATGGACAGATGGGGACGCACAGACAGAGAGATGGACAGATAGGGACGCACCCAGAGAGATGGACAGATGTGGACGCACCCAGAGAGATGGACAGATGGGGACGCACCCAGAGAGATGGACAGATGGGGACGCACCCAGAGAGATGGACAGATGGGGACGCACCCAGAGAGATGGACAGATGGGGACGCACAGACAGAGAGATGGACAGATAGGGACGCACAGACAGAGAGATGGACAGATAGGGACGCACAGACAGAGAGATGGACAGATAGGGACGCACAGACAGAGAGATGGACAGATAGGGACGCACAGACAGAGAGATGGACAGATAGGGACGCACAGACAGAGAGATGGACAGATGGGAACGTACAGACAGAGAGATGAACAGATAGGGGCGCACCCAGAGAGATGGACAGATAGGGACGCACCCAGAGAGATGGACAGATAGGGACGCACCCAGAGAGATGGACAGATAGGGACGCACCCAGAGAGATGGACAGATAGGGACGCACCCAGAGAGATGGACAGATAGGGACGCACCCAGAGAGATGGACAGATAGGGACGCACCCAGAGAGATGGAGAGATGGGGGACGCACCCAGAGAGATGGACAGATGGGGATGTACAGACAGAGAGATGGACAGATAGGGACGCACCCAGAGAGATGGACAGATGGGGACGCACCCTGAGAGATGGACAGATGGGGGACACACCCAGAGAGATGGACAGGTGGGGACGCAACCAGAGAGATGGACTGGTGGGGACGCACCCAGAGAGATGGACAGATAGGGACAAACAGACAGAGAGATGGACAGATAGGGACGCACCCAGAGAGATGGACAGGTGGGGACGCACAGACAGAGAGATGGACAGATGGGGACGCACAGACAGAGAGATGGACAGATAGGGACGCACCCAGAGAGATGGACAGATGTGGACGCACCCAGAGAGATGGACAGATGGGGACGCACCCAGAGAGATGGACAGATGGGGACGCACCCAGAGAGATGGACAGATGGGGACGCACCCAGAGAGATGGACAGATGGGGACGCACCCAGAGAGATGGACAGATGGGGACGCACCCAGAGAGATGGACAGATGGGGACGCACCCAGAGAGATGGACAGATAGGGACGCATGGACAGATAGGGACGCACAGACAGAGAGATGGACAGATAGGGACGCACAGACAGAGAGATGGACAGATAGGGACGCACAGACAGAGAGATGGACAGATAGGGACGCACAGACAGAGAGATGGACAGATGGGGACGCACCCAGAGAGATGGACAGATGGGGGACACACCCAGAGAGATGGACAGATGGGGGACACACCCAGAGAGATGGACAGATAGGGACGCACCCAGAGAGATGGACAGATAGGGACGCTCCCAGTGAGATGGACAGATAGGGACTCACCCAGAGAGATGGACAGATGGGGACGCACAGACAGAGAGATGGACAGATGGGGACGCACCCAGAGAGATGGACAGATGGGGACGCACCCAGAGAGATGGACAGATGGGGACGCACCCAGAGAGATGGACAGATGGGGACGCACCCAGAGAGATGGACAGATGGGGACGCACCCAGAGAGATGGACAGATAGGGACGCATGGACAGATAGGGACGCACAGACAGAGAGATGGACAGATAGGGACGCACAGACAGAGAGATGGACAGATAGGGACGCACAGACAGAGAGATGGACAGATGGGGACGCACAGACAGAGAGATGGACAGATGGGGACGCACAGACAGAGAGATGGACAGATAGGGACGCACCCAGAGAGATGGACAGATAGGGACTCACCCAGAGAGATGGACAGATGGGGACGCACAGACAGAGAGATGGACAGATGGGGACGCACCCAGAGAGATGGACAGATGGGGACGCACCCAGAGAGATGGACAGATGGGGACGCACCCAGAGAGATGGACAGATGGGGACGCACCCAGAGAGATGGACAGATGGGGACGCACCCAGAGAGATGGACAGATAGGGACGCATGGACAGATAGGGACGCACAGACAGAGAGATGGACAGATAGGGACGCACAGACAGAGAGATGGACAGATAGGGACGCACAGACAGAGAGATGGACAGATAGGGACGCACAGACAGAGAGATGGACAGATAGGGACGCACAGACAGAGAGATGGACAGATGGGGACGCACCCAGAGAGATGGACAGATGGGGACGCACCCAGAGAGATGGACAGATGGGGGACACACCCAGAGAGATGGACAGATGGGGGACACACCCAGAGAGATGGACAGATAGGGACGCACCCAGAGAGATGGACAGATAGGGACGCTCCCAGTGAGATGGACAGATAGGGACGCTCCCAATGAGATGGACAGATGGGGACGCACAGACAGAGAGATGGACAGATAGGGACGCACAGACAGAGAGATGGACAGATAGGGACGCACAGACAGAGAGATGGACAGATAGGGACGCACCCAGAGAGATGGACAGATGGGGACGCACCCAGAGAGATGGACAGATGGGGACGCACCCAGAGAGATGGACAGATGGGGACGCACCCAGAGAGATGGACAGATATGGACGCACAGACAGAGAGATGGACAGATGGGGACGCACAGACAGAGAGATGGACAGATAGGGACGCACCCAGAGAGATGGACAGATAGGGACGCACCCAGAGAGATGGACAGATAGGGACGCCCAGACAGAGAGATGGACAGATGGGGACGCACCCAGAGAGATGGACAGATGGGGACGCACCCAGAGAGATGGACAGATAGGGACGCACCCAGAGAAATGGAGAGATGGGGTCGCACAGACAGAGAGATGGACAGATAGGGACGCACCCAGAGAAATGGAGAGATGGGGTCGCACAGACAGAGAGATGGACAGATAGGGACGCACCCAGAGAGATGGACAGATGGGGACGTACAGACAGAGAGATGGACAGATAGGGACGCACAGACAGAGAGATGGACAGATGGGGACGCACAGACAGAGAGATGGACAGATGGGGACGCACAGACAGAGAGATGGACAGATGGGGACGTACAGACAGAGAGATGGACAGATGGGGACGCACCCAGAGAGCTGGACAGATGGGGACGCACCCAGAGAGATGGACAGATGGGGACGCACCCAGAGAGATGGACAGATAGGGACGCACCCAGAGAAATGGAGAGATGGGGTCGCACAGACAGAGAGATGGACAGATAGGGACGCACCCAGAGAGATGGACAGATGGGGACGTACAGACAGAGAGATGGACAGATAGGGACGTACAGACAGAGAATTGGACAGATAGGGACGCACCCAGAGAGATGGACAGATAGGGACGCACCCAGAGAGATGGACAGATAGGGACGCACCCAGAGAGATGGACAGATAGGGACGCACAGACAGAGAGATGGACAGATGGGGACGCACCCAGAGAGATGGACAGATGGGGGAAGCACAGACAGAGAGATGGACAGATGGGGGACGCACAGACAGAGAGATGGACAGATGGGGGACGCACAGACAGAGAGATGGACAGATAGGGAAGCACCCAGAGAGATGGACAGATGGGGACGCACCCAGAGAGATGGACAGATGGGGGACGCACCCAGAGAGATGGACAGATGGGGACGCACCCAGAGAGATGGACAGATGGGGACGCACCCAGAGAGATGGACAGATGGGGACGCACCCAGAGAGATGGACAGATGGGGACGCACCCAGAGAGATGGACAGATGGGGACGCACCCAGAGAGATGGACAGATGGGGACGCACCCATAGAGATGGACAGATGGGGACGCACCCAGAGAGATGGACAGATGGGGACGCACCCAGAGAGATGGACAGATGGGGACGCACCCAGAGAGATGGACAGATGGGGACGCACCCAGAGAGATGGACAGATAGGGACTCACCGACAGAGAGATGGACAGATGGGGACGCACCCAGAGAGATGGACAGATGGGGGACGCACAGACAGAGAGATGGACAGATGGGGGACGCACCCAGAGAGATGGACAGATGGGGGACGCACCCAGAGAGATGGACAGATAGGGACGCACCCAGAGAGATGGACAGATAGGGACGCACCCAGAGAGATGGACAGATGGGGGACGCACCCAGAGAGATGGACAGATGGGGGACGCACCCAGAGAGATGGACAGATTGGGGACGCACAGACAGAGAGATGGACAGATGGGGACGCACCCAGAGAGATGGACAGATGGGGGACGCACCCAGAGAGATGGACAGATGGGGGACGCACAGACAGAGAGATGGACAGATGGGGACGCACCCAGAGAGATGGACAGATGGGGGACGCACAGACAGAGAGATGGACAGATGGGGACGCACCCAGAGAGATGGACAGATGGGGGACGCACCCAGAGAGATGGACAGATAGGGACGCACCCAGAGAGATGGACAGATGGGGACACACCCAGAGAGATGGACAGATGGGGACGCACCCAGAGAGATGGACAGATGGGGACGCACCCAGAGAGATGGACAGATAGGGGACGCACCCAGAGAGATGGACATATGGGGACGCACCCAGAGAGATTGACAGATATGGACGCACCCAGAGAGATGGACAGATGGGGACACACCCAGAGAGATGGACAGGTGGGACGCACCCAGAGAGATGGACAGGTGGGACGCAACCAGAGAGATGGACAGGTGGGGACGCACCCAGAGAGATGGACAGATAGGGACAAACAGACAGAGAGATGGACAGATAGGGACGCACCCAGAGAGATGGACAGATGGGGACGTACAGACAGAGAGATGGACAGATGGGGACGCACCCAGAGAGATGGACAGATGGGGACACACCCAGAGAGATGGACAGGTGGGACGCACCCAGAGAGATGGACAGGTGAGACGCAACCAGAGAGATGGACAGGTGGGGACGCACCCAGAGAGATGGACAGATAGGGACAAACAGACAGAGAGATGGACAGATAGGGACGCACCCAGAGAGATGGACAGATGGGGACGTACAGACAGAGAGATGGACAGATAGGGACGCACAGACCGAGAGATGGACAGATAGGGACGCACAGACAGAGAGATGGACAGATAGGGACGCACCCAGAGAGATGGACAGATGGGGACACACCCAGAGAGATGGACAGATGGGGACACACCCAGAGAGATGGACAGATAGGGACGCACAGACAGAGAGATGGACAGATGGGGACGCACAGACAGAGAGATGGACAGATAGGGGACGCACCCAGAGAGATGGACAGATGGGGGACGCACCCAGAGAGATGGACAGATGGGGGACGCACAGACAGAGAGATGGACAGATAGGGACGCACCCATAGAGATGGACAGATGGGGACGCACAGACAGAGAGATGGACAGATGGGGACACACCCAGAGAGATGGACAGATAGGGACGTACAGACAGAGATGGACAGATAGGGACGTACAGACAGAGATGGACAGATAGGGACGCACCCAGAGAGATGGACAGGTGGGGACGCAACCAGAGAGATGGACAGGTGGGGACGCACCCAGAGAGATGGACAGGTGGGGACGCACCCAGAGAGATGGACAGATGGGGACGCACCCAGAGAGATGGACAGATGGGGACGCACCCAGAGAGATGGACAGGTGGGGACGCACAGACAGAGAGATGGACAGATGGGGACGCACAGACAGAGAGATGGACAGATGTGGACGCACCCAGAGAGATGGACAGATGGGGGACGCACCCAGAGAGATGGACAGATGGGGACGCACCCAGAGAGATGGACAGATGGGGACACACCCAGAGAGATGGACAGATGGGGACGCACCCAGAGAGATGGACAGATGGGGACGCACCCAGAGAGATGGACAGATAGGGACGCACCCAGAGAGATGGACAGATAGGGACGCACCCAGAGAGATGGACTGATAGGGACGCACAGACAGAGAGATGGACTGATAGGGACGCACAGACAGAGAGATGGACTGATAGGGACGCACCCAGAGAGATGGACTGATAGGGACGCACAGACAGAGAGATGGACAGATGCGGACGCACCCAGAGAGATGGACAGATAGGGACGCACAGACAGAGAGATGGACAGATAGGGACGCACAGACAGAGAGATGGACAGATAGGGACGCACAGACCGAGAGATGGACAGATAGGGACGCACAGACCGAGAGATGGACAGATAGGGACGCACAGACCGAGAGATGGACAGATAGGGACGCACAGACCGAGAGATGGACAGATAGGGACGCACAGACCGAGAGATGGACAGATAGGGACGCACAGACCGAGAGATGGACAGATAGGGACGCACAGACCGAGAGATGGACAGGTGGGGACGCACCCAGAGAGATGGACAGATAGGGACGCACCCACAGAGATGGACAGATAGGGACGCACCCACAGAGATGGACAGATAGGGACGCACCCACAGAGATAGACAGATAGGGACGCACAGACAGAGAGATGGACAGATAGGGACGCACAGACAGAGAGATGGACAGATAGGGACGCACAGACAGAGAGATGGACAGATAGGGACGCACAGACAGAGAGATGGACAGATAGGGACGCACAGACCGAGAGATGCACAGATAGGGACGCACAGACCGAGAGATGGACAGATAGGGACGCACAGACCGAGAGATGGACAGATAGGGACGCAACCAGAGAGATGGACAGGTGGGGACGCACCCAGAGAGATGGACAGGTGGGGACGCACCCAGAGAGATGGACAGATAGGGACAAACAGACAGAGAGATGGACAGATAGGGACGCACCCAGAGAGATGGACAGATGGGGACGCACAGACAGAGAGATGGACAGATGGGGACGCACAGACAGAGAGATGGACAGATAGGGACGCACCCAGAGAGATGGACAGATGGGGACGCACCCAGAGAGATGGACAGATAGGGACGCACAGACAGAGAGATGGACAGATATTGACGCACCCAGAGAGATGGACAGATAGGGACGCACCCAGAGAGATGGACAGATAGGGACACACCCAGAGAGATGGACAGATATGGACGCACCCAGAGAGATGGACAGATAGGGGACGCACCCAGAGAGATGGACATATGGGGACGCACCCAGAGAGATGGACAGATATGGACGCACCCAGAGAGATGGACAGATGGGGACACACCCAGATAGATGGACAGATAGGGACGCACCCAGAGAGATGGACAGGTGGGACGCACCCAGAGAGATGGACAGATAGGGACGCACCCAGAGAGATGGACAGGTGGGACGCACCCAGAGAGATGGACAGGTGGGGACGCACCCAGAGAGATGGACAGATAGGGACAAACAGACAGAGAGATGGACAGATAGGGACGCACCCAGAGAGATGGACAGGTGGGGACGCACAGACAGAGAGATGGACAGATGGGGACGCACAGACAGAGAGATGGACAGATAGGGACGCACAGACAGAGAGATGGACAGATAGGGACGCACAGACAGAGAGATGGACAGATAGGGACGCACCCAGAGAGATGGACAGATGGGGACGCACAGACAGAGAGATGGACAGATGGGGACACACCCAGAGAGATGGACAGATAGGGACGCACAGACAGAGAGATGGACAGATGGGGACGCACAGACAGAGAGATGGACAGATAGGGGACGCACCCAGAGAGATGGACAGATGGGGGACGCACCCAGAGAGATGGACAGATGGGGGACGCACAGACAGAGAGATGGACAGATAGGGACGCACCCATAGAGATGGACAGATGGGGACGCACAGACAGAGAGATGGACAGATGGGGACACACCCAGAGAGATGGACAGATAGGGACGTACAGACAGAGATGGACAGATAGGGACGTACAGACAGAGATGGACAGATAGGGACGCACCCAGAGAGATGGACAGGTGGGGACGCAACCAGAGAGATGGACAGGTGGGGACGCACCCAGAGAGATGGACAGGTGGGGACGCACCCAGAGAGATGGACAGATGGGGACGCACCCAGAGAGATGGACAGGTGGGGACGCACAGACAGAGAGATGGACAGATGGGGACGCACAGACAGAGAGATGGACAGATAGGGACGCACCCAGAGAGATGGACAGATGTGGACGCACCCAGAGAGATGGACAGATGGGGACGCACCCAGAGAGATGGACAGATGGGGACGCACCCAGAGAGATGGACAGATGGGGACGCACCCAGAGAGATGGACAGATGGGGACGCACCCAGAGAGATGGACAGATGGGGACGCACCCAGAGAGATGGACAGATGGGGACGCACCCAGAGAGATGGACAGATGGGGACGCACCCAGAGAGATGGACAGATAGGGATGCACAGACAGAGAGATGGACAGATAGGGACGCACAGACAGAGAGATGGACAGATGGGGACGCACCCAGAGAGATGGACAGATAGGGACGCACCCAGAGAGATGGACAGATAGGGACGCACAGACAGAGAGATGAACAGATAGGGACGCACCCAGAGAGATGGACAGATAGGGACGCACCCAGAGAGATGGACAGATGGGGACGCACAGACAGAGAGATGGACAGATGGGGACGCACCCAGAGAGATGGACAGATAGGGACGCACCCAGAGAGATGGACAGATCTGGACGCACCCAGAGAGATGGACAGATAGGGACGCACCCAGAGAGATGGACAGATAGGGACGCACCCAGAGAGATGGACAGATGGGGGACGCACCCAGAGAGATGGACAGATGGGGATGTACAGACAGAGAGATGGACAGATAGGGACGCACCCAGAGAGATGGACAGATGGGGACGCACCCTGAGAGATGGACAGATGGGGGACACACCCAGAGAGATGGACAGATAGGGACGCACCCAGAGAGATGGACAGATAGGGACGCACCCAGAGAGATGGACAGATAGGGACGCACCCAGAGAGATGGACAGATAGGGACGCTCCCAGAGAGATGGACAGATAGGGACTCACCCAGAGAGATGGACAGATGGGGACGCACAGACAGAGAGATGGACAGATAGGGACGCACCCAGAGAGATGGACAGATAGGGACGCACCCAGAGAGATGGACAGATAGGGACGCACCCAGAGAGATGGACAGATAGGGACGCACCCAGAGAGATGGACAGATGGGGGACGCACCCAGAGAGATGGACAGATGGGGATGTACAGACAGAGAGATGGACAGATAGGGACGCACAGACAGAGAGATGGACAGATGGGGACGCACCCAGAGAGATGGACAGATGGGGACGCACCCAGAGAGATGGACAGATAGGGACGCACCCATAGAGATGGACAGATGGGGGACGCACAGACAGAGAGATGGACAGATGGGGACGCACCCAGAGAGATGGACAGATGGGGACGCACCCAGAGAGATGGACAGATGGGGACGCACCCAGAGAGATGGACAGATGGGGGACACACAGACAGGGAGATGGACAGATGGGGATGTACAGACAGAGAGATGGACAGATAGGGACGCACCCAGAGAGATGGACAGATGGGGATGTACAGACAGAGAGATGGACAGATAGGGACGCACCCAGAGAGATGGACAGATGGGGACGCACCCAGAGAGATGGACAGATAGGGACGCACCCAAAGAGATGGACAGATGGGGGACGCACAGACAGAGAGATGGACAGATGGGGACGCACCCAGAGAGATGGACAGATAGGGACGCACCCAGAGAGATGGACAGATAGGGACGCACCCAGAGAGATGGACAGATGGGGGACGCACAGACAGGGAGATGGACAGATGGGGACGCACAGACAGGGAGATGGACAGATGGGGACGCACCCAGAGAGATGGACAGATGGGGACGCACCCAGAGAGATGGACAGATAGGGACGCACCCAGAGAGATGGACAGATAGGGACGTACAGACAGAGAGATGGACAGATGGGGACGCACCCAGAGAGATGGACAGATAGGGACGCACCCAGAGAGATGGACAGATGGGAACGTACAGACAGAGAGATGGACAGATAGGGACGCACAGACAGAGAGATAGACAGATAGGGACGCACAGACAGAGAGATAGACAGATAGGGACGCACAGACAGAGAGATAGACAGATAGGGACGCACAGACAGAGAGATGGACAGATAGGGACGCACAGACAGAGAGATGGACAGATAGGGACGCACAGACAGAGAGATGGACAGATAGGGACGCACAGACAGAGAGATGGACAGATGGGGACGCACCCAGAGAGATGGACAGATGGGGGACGCACAGACAGAGAGATGGACAGATAGGGACGCACCCAGAGAGATGGACAGATGGGGACGCACAGACAGAGAGATGGACAGATAGGGATGCACCCAGAGAGATGGACAGATGGGGACGCACAGACAGAGAGATGGACAGATAGGGACGCACCCAGAGAGATGGACAGATGGGGACGCACCCAGAGAGATGGACAGATAAGGACGCAGCCAGAGAGATGGACAGATAGGGACGTACAGACAGAGAGATGGACAGATATTGACGCACCCAGAGAGATGGACAGATAGGGACGCACCCAGAGAGATGGACAGATGGGGACGCACCCAGAGAGATGGACAGATGGGGACGCACCCAGAGAGATGGACAGATAAGGACGCACCCAGAGAGATGGACAGATAGGGACGCACAGACAGAGAGATGGACAGATATTGACGCACCCAGAGAGATGGACAGATAGGGACGCACCTAGAGAGATGGACAGATAGGGACACACCCAGAGAGATGGACAGATATGGACGCACCCAGAGAGATGGACAGATAGGGGACGCACAGACAGAGAGATGGACAGATAGGGACGCACAGACAGAGAGATGGACAGATAGGGACGCACAGACAGAGAGATGGACAGATAGGGACGCACAGACAGAGAGATGGACAGATAGGGACGCACAGACAGAGAGATGGACAGATAGGGACGCACAGACAGAGAGATGGACAGATAGGGACGCACAGACAGAGAGATGGACAGATAGGGACGCACAGACAGAGAGATGGACAGATAGGGACGCACAGACAGAGAGATGGACAGATAGGGACGCACAGACAGAGAGATGGACAGATAGGGACGCACAGACAGAGAGATGGACAGATAGGGACGCACAGACAGAGAGATGGACAGATAGGGACGCACAGACAGAGAGATGGACAGATGGGAACGTACAGACAGAGAGATGGACAGATGGGAACGCACAGACAGAGAGATGGACAGATAGGGACGCACCCAGAGAGATGGACAGATAGGGACGCACCCAGAGAGATGGACAGATAGGGACGCACAGACAGAGAGTTGGACAGATAGGGACGCACCCAGAGAGATGGACAGATGGGGACGCACAGACAGAGAGATGGACAGATGGGGACGCACCCAGAGAGATGGACAGATGGGGACGCATCCAGAGAGATGGACAGATAGGGACGCACCCAGAGAGATGGACAGATGGGGACGCACAGACAGAGAGATGGACAAATAGGGACGCACAGACAGAGAGATGGACAGATAGGGACGCACCCAGAGAGATGGACAGATAGGGACGCACCCAGAGAGATGGACAGATAGGGACGCACTCAGAGAGATGGACAGATAGGGACGCACCCAGAGAGATGGACAGATGGGGATGCACAGACAGAGAGATGGACAGATAGGGACGCACCCAGAGAGATGGACAGATGGGGACGCACAGACAGAGAGATGGACAGATAGGGACGCACCCAGAGAGATGGACAGATGGGGACGCACCCAGAGAGATGGACAGATAGGGACGCACAGACAGAGAGATGGACAGATAGGGACGCACAGACAGAGAGATGGACAGATAGGGACGCACTCAGAGAGATGGACAGATAGGGACGCACCCAGAGAGATGGACAGATAGGGATGCACAGACAGAGAGATGGACAGATAGGGACGCTCCCAGAGAGATGGACAGATAGGGACGCTCCCAGAGAGATGGACAGATGGGGACGCACAGACAGAGAGATGGACAGATGGGGACGCACAGACAGAGAGATGGACAGATGGGGACGCACAGACAGAGAGATGGACAGATGGGGACGCACCCAGAGAGATGGACAGATGGGGACGCACCCAGAGAGATGGACAGATGGGGACGCACAGACAGAGAGATGGACAGATGGGGACGCACAGACAGAGATGGACAGATAGGGACGCACCCAGAGAGATGGACAGATAGGGACGCACCCAGAGAGATGGACAGATAGGGACGCACAGACAGAGAGATGGACAGATAGGGACGCACAGACAGAGAGATGGACAGATAGGGACGCACTCAGAGAGATGGACAGATAGGGACGCACCCAGAGAGATGGACAGATAGGGACGCACCCTGAGAGATGGACAGATAGGGACGCACTCAGAGAGATGGACAGATAGGGACGCACCCAGAGAGATGGACAGATGGGGACGCACAGACAGAGATGGACAGATAGGGACGCACCCAGAGAGATGGACAGATGGGGACGCACAGACAGAGAGATGGACAGATAGGGACGTACAGACAGAGAGATGGACAGATAGGGACGCACAGACAGAGAGATGGACAGATAGGGACGCACTCAGAGAGATGGACAGATAGGGACGCACCCAGAGAGATGGACAGATAGGGACGCACTCAGAGAGATGGACAGATAGGGACGCACCCAGAGAGATGGACAGATGGGGACGCACAGACAGAGATGGACAGATAGGGACGCACCCAGAGAGATGGACAGATGGGGACGCACAGACAGAGAGATGGACAGATAGGGACGCACCCAGAGAGATGGACAGATGGGGACGCACAGACAGAGAGATGGACAGATAGGGACGCACAGACAGAGAGATGGACAGATAGGGACGCACTCAGAGAGATGGACAGATAGGGTCGCACCCAGAGAGATGGACAGATGGGGACGCACCCAGAGAGATGGACAGATAGGGACGCACCCAGAGAGATGGACAGATGGGGACGCACCCAGAGAGATGGACAGATGGGGACGCACAGACAGAGAGATGGACAGATGGGGACGCACAGACAGAGAGATGGACAGATAGGGACGCACAGACAGAGAGATGGACAGATAGGGACGCACTCAGAGAGATGGACAGATAGGGACGCACCCAGAGAGATGGACAGATAGGGACGCACTCAGAGAGATGGACAGATAGGGATGCACCCAGAGAGATGGACAGATGGGGACGCACAGACAGAGATGGACAGATAGGGACGCACCCAGAGAGATGGACAGATGGGGACGCACAGACAGAGAGATGGACAGATAGGGACGCACCCAGAGAGATGGACAGATGGGGACGCACAGACAGAGAGATGGACAGATAGGGACGCACAGACAGAGAGATGGACAGATAGGGACGCACTCAGAGAGATGGACAGATAGGGACGCACCCAGAGAGATGGACAGATAGGGACGCACTCAGAGAGATGGACAGATGGGGACGCACCCAGAGAGATGGACAGATGGGGACGCACTGACAGAGAGATGGACAGATAGGGACGCACCCAGAGAGATGGACAGATGGGGACGCACCCAGAGAGATGGACAGATGGGGACGCACCCAGAGAGATGGACAGATGGGGACGCACCCAGAGAGATGGACAGATAGGGACGCACCCAGAGAGATGGACAGATAGGGACGCACCCAGAGAGATGGACAGATAGGGACGCACCCAGAGAGATGGACAGATAGGGACGCACCCAGAGAGATGGACAGATAGGGACGCACCCAGAGAGATGGACAGATAGGGACGCACAGACAGAGAGATGGACAGATAGGGACGCACCCAGAGAGATGGACAGATAGGGACGCACCCAGAGAGATGGACAGATAGGGACGCACCCAGAGAGATGGACAGATAGGTACGCACCCAGAGAGATGGACAGATAGGGACGCACCCAGAGAGATGGACAGATAGGGACGCACCCAGAGAGATGGACAGATAGGGACGCACAGACAGAGAGATGGACAGATAGGGACGCACCCAGAGAGATGGACAGATAGGGACGCACCCAGAGAGATGGACAGATAGGGACGCACCCAGAGAGATTGACAGATAGGGACGCACCCCGAGAGATGGACAGATGGGGACGCACCCCGAGAGATGGACAGATAGGGACGCACCCAGAGAGATGGACAGATAGGGACGCACCCAGAGAGATGGACAGATGGGGACGCACCCAGAGAGATGGACAGATGGGGACGCACAGACAGAGAGATGGACAGATGGGGACGCACAGACAGAGAGATGGACAGATGGGGACGCACAGACAGAGAGATGGACAGATATTGACGCACCCAGAGAGATGGACAGATAGGGACGCACAGACAGAGAGATGGACAGATGGGGACGCACCCAGAGAGATGGACAGATGGGGACGCACCCAGAGAGATGGACAGATGGGGACGCACCCAGAGAGATGGACAGATGGGGACGCACCCAGAGAGATGGACAGATGGGGACGCACCCAGAGAGATGGACAGATGGGGACGCACCCAGAGAGATGGACAGATGGGGACGCACCCAGAGAGATGGACAGATGGGGACGCACCCAGAGAGATGGACAGATGGGGACGCACCCAGAGAGATGGACAGATGGGGACGCACCCAGAGAGATGGACAGATGGGGACGCACAGACAGAGAGATGGACAGATAGGGACGCACCCAGAGAGATGGACAGATGGGGACGCACAGACAGAGAGATGGACAGATGGGGACGCACCCAGAGAGATGGACAGATGGGGACGCACCCCGAGAGATGGACAGATAGGGACGCACCCAGAGAGATGGACAGATAGGGACGCACCCAGAGAGATGGACAGATAGGGACGCACCCAGAGAGATGGACAGATAGGGACGCACCCAGAGAGATGGACAGATAGGGACGCACCCAGAGAGATGGACAGATAGGGACGCACCCAGAGAGATGGACAGATAGGGACGCACCCAGAGAGATGGACAGATGGGGACGCACAGACAGAGAGATGGACAGATGGGGACGCACAGACAGAGAGATGGACAGATAGGGACGCACCCAGAGAGATGGACAAATAGGGACGCACAGACAGAGAGATGGACAGATGGGGACGCACCCAGAGAGATGGACAGATGGGGACGCACCCAGAGAGATGGACAGATGGGGACGCACCCAGAGAGATGGACAGATGGGGACACACCCAGAGAGATGGACAGATAGGGACGCACCCAGAGAGATGGACAGATGGGGACGCACCCAGAGAGATGGACAGATGGGGACGCACCCAGAGAGATGGCCAGATGGGGGACACACCCAGAGAGATGGACAGCACCCCCATATACCTGTCCCATCTATTCAGCTCCCCCATATACCTGTCCCATCTATACACCACCCCCATATACCTGCCCCATCTATACAGCACCCCCATATACCTGCCCCATCCATACAGCACCCCCATATACCTGCCCCACATCTTTTATCCCATTCTTCTGCATTTTGTGGAATTTCACCCCAAAAATGACATGTCATTATTTGCCAAATTTTCCTAATTAAAAACTTTTTAAGTGCCTAATTAATCATTCGTGAGGGTGTCCCAGGGGTTCTAAATCAAGTCCCTACATTATTACCTTAACATAGGGATTGTCCTTACCTGTACAACTTCTCAAGGGGTCACGAAAAAAGACGCATTAACTACTATGCAAAATTAGTGCTCGTTACCTGGGCAGCGGGAAAAGGGGTTATCGCGGCTGATTGAATTCCCCCCTTAATGTCCTATTCAACAAAAATTAACATTATCCAAACACAGCCAAGGTCCTGACTATTTATACAATATTTGTTATATCCCTCAAATGTTCCTTTGTAAAATAAATGCTTCTTAAATTGGACATCTGTATCACTCTGGTCTGTAGTAGCAATGCCCATGACATGGTGATATTAGTATGAGTACCCTATGGTGATTGTACGGCTGTACAGATACAGTCAGGTGCATAAATATTGGGACATTGACAGAATTTTCATATTTTGGCCTCTATTTACCACCACAATGGCTTTGAAATGAAACAAACAAGATGTGCTTTACCTGCAGACTTTCAGATTTAATTTGAGGGTAATTACACCCAAATCAGGTGAACGGTGTAGGAATTACAACGGTTTCTATATGTGCCTCCCACTTTTTAAGGGGCCAAAAGTAATGGGACAAACTAAACAATCCTAAATCTAACTTTCACTTTTTAATTCTTTGTTGCAAATCCTTTGCAGGCAATTACAGCCTGAAGTCTGGAACGCATAGACATCACCAGACGCTGGGTTTCATCCCTGGTGATGCTCTGCCAGGCCTCTACTGCAAATGTCTTCAGTTCCTGCTTGTTCTTGGGGCATTTTCCCTTCAGTTTTGTCTTCATCAAGTGAAATGCATGCTCAATCGGATTCAGGTCAGGGGATTGACTTGGCCATTGCATAACATTCCACTTTTTAGCCTTAAAAAACTCTTTGGTTGCTTTTGCAGTATGCTTCGGGTCATTGTCCATCTGCACTGGGAAGCGCCGTCCAATGAGTTCTGAAGCATCTGACTGAATATGAGCATATAATATTGCCCGAAACACTTCAGAATTCATTCTGCTGCTTTTGTCAGCAGTCACATAATCAATAAATACAAGGGAACCAGTTCCATTGGCAGCCATACATGCCCACGACACTACCACCACCTTGCTTCACTGATGAGGTGGTATGTTTTGGATCATGAGCAGTTCCTTTCCTTCTCCATACTCTTCTCTTCCCATCACTCTGGTACAAGATGATCTTTGTTTCATCTGTCCATAGGATGTTCCAGAACTGTAATGGCTTTTTTAGATGTTTGGCAAACTATAATCTGGTCGTCCTGTTTTTGTGGCTCACCAATGGTTTACATCTTGTGGTGAACCCTCTATATTCACTCTTGTGAAGTCTTCTGTTGATTGTTGACTTTGACTCATATACACCTACCTCCTGGAGAGTGTTCTTGATTTGGCCAACTGTTGTGAAGGGGTTTTTCTTCACCAGGGAAATAATTCTTCTGTCATCCACCACAGTTGTTTTCCGCGGTCTTCCGGGTTTCTTGGTATTGCTGAGCTCTCCGGTGCATTCTTTCTTTTTAAGAATGTTCCAAACAGATGATTTGGCCACACCTAATGTTTTTGCTATCTCTCTGATGGGTTTGTTTCGATTTTTCAGCCTAATGATGGCTTGCTTCACTGATAGTGACAGCTCTTTGGATCTCATATTGAGAGTCCACAGCAACTGATTCCAAATGCAAATGTCACACCTAGAATCAACTCCAGACCTTTTACCTGCTTAATTGATAATGAAATAACGAATGAATAGCCCACACCTGTCCATGAAATAGCTTTTGAGTTGATAGTCCCATTACTTTTGGCCCCTTAAAAAGTGGGAGGTACATATAGAAACCGTTCTAATTCCTACACCGTTCACCTGATTTGGATGTAATTACCCTCAAATTAAATCTGAAAGTCTGCAGGTAAATCACATCTTGTTTGTTTCATTTCAAAGCCATTGTGGTGGTGAATAGAGGCCAAAATATGAAAATTCTGTCAATGTCCCAATATTTATGCACCTGACTGTACATCTGTGTATCACTCTGGTCTGTAGTAGCAATGCCCATGGTGACATTAGTATGAGTACCCTATGGCGATTGTACGGCTGTACAGTTACAATGTGTATCACTCTGGTCTGTAATAGCAATGCCCATGATATGGTGATATTAGTATGAGTACCCTATGGTGATTGTACGGCTGTACAGTTACAATGTGTATCACTCTGGTCTGTAATAGCAATGCCCATGATATGGTGATATTAGTATGAGTACCCTATGGTGATTGTACGGCTGTACAGTTACAATGTGTATCACTCTGGTCTGTAGTAGCAATGCCCATGGTGACATGGTGATATTAGTATGAGTACTCTATGGCGATTGTACGGCTGTACAGATACATTGTGTATCACTCTGGTCTGTAATAGCAATGCCCATGGTGACATGGTGATATTAGTATGAGTACCCTATGGCGATTGTACGGCTGTACAGTTACATTGTGTGACACTCTGGTCTGTAGTAGCAATGCCCATGATATGGTGATATTAGTATGAGTACCCTATGGCGATTGTACGGCTGTACAGTTACAATGTGTACTCTGGTCTGTAGTAGCAATGCCCATGACATGGTGATATTAGTATGAGTACCCTATGGTGATTGTACGGCTGTACAGTTACAATGTGTACTCTGGTCTGTAGTAGCAATGCCCATGACATGGTGATATTAGTATGAGTACCCTATGGTGATTGTACGGCTGTACAGTTACAATGTGTGACACTCTGGTCTGTAGTAGCAATGCCCATGGTGACATGGTGATATTAGTATGAGTACCCTATGGCGATTGTACGGCTGTACAGTTACATTGTGTGACACTCTGGTCTGTAGTAGCAATGCCCATGATATGGTGATATTAGTATGAGTACCCTATGGCGATTGTACGGCTGTACAGTTACAATGTGTACTCTGGTCTGTAATAGCAATGCCCATGATATGGTGATATTAGTATGAGTACCCTATGGCGATTGTACGGCTGTACAGTTACATTGTGTATCACTCTGGTCTGTAGTAGCAATGCCCATGACATGGTGATATTAGTATGAGTACCCTATGGCGATTGTACGGCTGTACAGTTACAATGTGTATCACTCTGGTCTGTAGTAGCAATGCCCATGGTGACATGGTGATATTAGTATGAGTACCCTATGGCGATTGTACGGCTGTACAGTTACAATGTGTATCACTCTGGTCTGTAGTAGCAATGCCCATGGTGACATGGTGATATTAGTATGAGTACCCTATGGCGATTGTACGGCTGTACAGTTACAATGTGTATCACTCTGGTCTGTAGTAGCAATGCCCATGGTGACATGGTGATATTAGTATGAGTACCCTATGGTGATTGTACGGCTGTACAGTTACAATGTGTATCACTCTGGTCTGTAGTAGCAATGCCCATGATATGGTGATATTAGTATGAGTACCCTATGGTGATTGTACGGCTGTACAGATACATTGTGTATCACTCTGGTCTGTAGTAGCAATGCCCATGGTGACATGGTGATATTAGTATGAGTACCCTATGGCGATTGTACGGCTGTACAGTTACAATGTGTGTCACTCTGGTCTGTAGTAGCAATGCCCATGGTGACATGGTGATATTAGTATGAGTACCCTATGGCGATTGTACGGCTGTACAGTTACAATGTGTATCACTCTGGTCTGTAGTAGCAATGCCCATGGTGACATGGTGATATTAGTATGAGTACCCTATGGCGATTGTACGGCTGTACAGTTACAATGTGTATCACTCTGGTCTGTAGTAGCAATGCCCATGGTGACATGGTGATATTAGTATGA
The DNA here is from genome assembly GCA_031769625.1 of Taudactylus pleione. NCBI lineage: Eukaryota > Metazoa > Chordata > Amphibia > Anura > Myobatrachidae > Taudactylus > Taudactylus pleione. The sequence continues at coordinate 288,490 of JAUIMM010002166.1, read as the reverse complement.
GTACCCTATGGTGATTGTACGGCTGTACAGTTACAATGTGTATCACTCTGGTCTGTAGTAGCAATGCCCATGATATGGTGATATTAGTATGAGTACCCTATGGTGATTGTACGGCTGTACAGATACATTGTGTATCACTCTGGTCTGTAGTAGCAATGCCCATGGTGACATGGTGATATTAGTATGAGTACCCTATGGCGATTGTACGGCTGTACAGTTACAATGTGTGTTGCTCTCCCCCTGTGCAGGTTCTGCAGCTCCTCCAGCACCAGCCAGACGCAGCCGCCCAGATTGCTCTTCAGGTCGCCTGGCAGGACACGTTTGTCAGATTTTTCTTGAAGGAAAATGCTGAATTCAGGAGCAGCAGCAAAATGAATTGTACAGAGAATATTACACAGGAGGACAGGAGCACAAAGAATCAGGACTTACCAAGGGATCATCCTGGAAGGGCGGAGATGGATACAGCAGATAATGTCACATCAAACAATAACACATGTAACAGCTGCTGTCCTGTGGGCACCGGGTCTCTAATTGCAAGCACCCAGTCTACGTGCACACTGCTGGATGAGGATGACCCGTCTCTTAGTGAGGCACAACTTAGGGCAGAGGACCCGGACGTGTGGCCCAGCGACCATTCACATCTCTCTCTGGAACTGTCTCCTTATGACTTGGGCGATGGTGAGACCCTCACACCTGGAAGCTTGGCCAGTACTCCATCGCCAATAGAGTCCTCCAAATCCTTTCACATGGATAAAGTGTCTGCTAGCGCCAATGATATAGTATTCGGGGATGACCTCTCTCTCAGTGTGAATATAGAAAGCAAAGAGGTGAGTAAGCTGGTCATCTAGGTCACGTTGTAACATTCTGTAACCTTACAGTAATGCTGCAGTATTAACCATTATTTATTTACCTATGGGGTGTAATGTCTTGTACCTGTGCTCCAGGCCCCAGTGACCCCCTTCTGGGCATCCATTGTTCTATAGCAGAAGGCTGGAGACCTCGGATGAGCGGAACCCGACGCGCAGCCTCTGACGCAGAACAAATAAAATAACCATCATCTGTCTTACTGTGTGATGACCTGGAAAGGCCAGATAGTCTCTTCTAATTATAATTCATCTTATTACCATGTGTTACAATGTAAATGGTTTCAGTTGCCTGTCTGTATATCAGTGTAATAAAGACCGTTAGGGTCTCATTACAGTGACTTTGGAATGTACTTGATGATAGTATAGACAGCGCTCATTGTACACAGACGTAATGACGCACATAAGACTACACTTGTACAGGTGCATTCATCACATTTAGGCATCATTTATCTGTAGAGAGGTGTCTGGTGCTCTCTTGGCGAATGATTGGGATCATTTATTAGACATGATTTGCTATTGGTCAGAAGATGGCGTTTGCGCCCTGTACGTGTGATCACCTACGTGTTTCCCTGCGCACCGCTGTTAGTTTCCCTCCAGCAATCACTTAATCACAGCGCTTATAATTAGGACTCCTGATCTATCTAATTAAATATAAGATAAGTGAGTGTGTTCCTTTAACTCTCTTACGTCAATGGGAAGTACAGTACAGTATGGGGGGGGGGCTTTTATGGCAAATTCCAGATCACTCGGAGGCCAAGTTTTGTTTTATTTAGGAATGAGAAGAGTCCTGATGAACGAATGACATGTCGGATGCACGCCCTGTATTGTTTTATAAAACTTATTTGCATTAAAACATAATGAATTATAAAATAAAGCGACCTTGCAGGTGTGTGAGGAGGAGCTGGTGCAGCTGCTGACCGACATCCTGCTGTGCCTCATGTGGAAAGGCCTGGACAGGGCCGACAATGATACCTGGATAGAAAGAGGACAGGTGTTCTCAGCGCTGAGCAACCTCGGGAGGACCAATCAGCTGCTGCGGCCCTCAGATGAAATTAAGCTGAAGTACGTAACTTCCCTCCCCATTCAGAGTCCTGTACTGATTGCGCTGAGCAGTGTAACCAGCCATATAACTCATTTCCAGGCTGATGTTTGTTATCTGACCCTGACATTCTCCTCTCTTTCCTAGTGACTTCCCCAATTGCTGTCCCATCGCCTCTGTCTTTACGCTTCTCCCCTTTCTGTGTTGTGCAGCTTGCTGGAGAAGATGCCAGAATGGGCTGTAACTGAGAACAGAGAGCCGAAATCTCAGGTCAATGCTGAAAATGCAAATAGATTACTGCACATTGTACAAGATTTCCTGCAAGCCGAGGGCAGGACCAACCCAGCCTTGTGGACGGAGAAGGTCAGACGTGTTACCTTTGTTTTTATTTGTCGTTACATATGTCATTCAGTGTGTGCGCTCAAGGGCCCTCATTCAGAGCCGGACGCTCTGAGCAGAGCGCTCGCTCTGAATGAGGGCCGTCCTCCATAAAAATGTAGCGTCCTCCTGGACGCTCGTATAGCTGTGGGTCACCACCCACAGCCTATACGAGCGTGCAGGTTGATGGTCGCGATGGTCTTGACCAACACAACCATCGCCACTGCGAGCCGGAGCTTACGGTTGAGTTTCTCAACCGCAGGGCCCGGAGTGATTTTGGCTCTATCACTAGTGATGTCAGTGGGCCGTCTTCTGACGGTAGGCGTTCCCTTGGGAACGCCCCCGTCAATCAACATCGACAGCACGCCCCCTTTGATCAGACACAACAAGCGAAGGAAAGTCCTTCGCTCGTCGCGTCTGGCGCATGCGCACGACGGAGCTCCCTCCGTCGTGCGCATGCTCAGTGCACACCATCGACCCACTTGCGAGCGGACAGCCGCTCACGAGTGGGTCTGAATCAGGCCCAATGTCTCTAAGGCCACGGAACACACCACTGCCGGAGCAATTCGTTTAGTGGATACGTGGCTTTACACACATACATACACAGATACACACATACACACATACATACATACATACATAGCATATTTCAGGAGTACTGAGAATATGTTTTACATGTAACTTACTACATTTCCTATAAAACATAGAACAGGAAATATGTACAAATAAACTGAAAATATAAAGAAATGTGATTAAATTCTAAAAATAAAACTGTACCTGACACTAAATAATCCTAATAATGAATAAAAATAATAATAATGTATTATTCAGTATGCGTGCGCGTAGTAATGGTACGTTCTGCACTCGGATAAGTATTACTAATACGGAGTATCACAAATCTTTCTGTAGTTCTAGCGGACACCTCTGTATATCTGAATAAACCAGTCAGTGATACAATGTTGCAGAAGTGTTTCCACTCTCATTTCTATGTGTGTTCACAAGCATGAGAGTAAACGCCTAGAATAAACGCACGCCATAGAGGTGCGATGGGAAGTTAGCGGTGTACTGTAATAGCAATGTGCACAACCAAACGACGTGGCGGCATATCAGGCAGAATTTTATTACCCCCTTTATATATTCTCCTGTAAATATTTGTGGCTTGTTCTGCAGCTGCTGGAAGAGATAGTGACTCTTATGGACAGTCTGTCCGTGTGGTACCCAGCTGGCCTGGAGTCTGCCGCCCTGTCCCAGGTAGAGTTTCGGCTGCTGCTCGGCTTCATCGCTCAGGACAATCTGCAGGTTTGTGCAGTATATTTACTACTAATATTTAGCTTTGGGAACTTGCAGAATAGGGGCTTTCTGTCTGCGCAGGTTTTCTGGATAATCCATGGAAGATTGGAAGCTGACTTTTGCCCAGTAATACTTCCAACGCCAAAGTCATAGGAACACGGGGAGATTTATCAAGACTTGGAGAGAGATAAAGTACCAACCAATTCGTTAGGAGCTGATTGGTTGGTACTTCATCTCTCTACTTTATCTCTCTCCAAGCTTTGATACATCTCCCCCACAGTACCCTGCGTCAGTATTGTGAGACCTTTCTCCACAACCACATATTAATGGATGAGGACTGTAACCATCTTGGTGCAGTGATTTCAGTTTGGAAATTAGGAACGTGACGCTGTTTAAGGAGAAGTTGAAAAATGAAAACAGAGAGGTAGAATGATACATTGCTAATGACTGTATTGTGCTACTCTCTGTACACACAGAGGGCGAGGACACGTGCAGAATTAGCCCATAGCTACCAATCAGCTTCTAGCTATCATTTTATAGAACGTGCGAGATAAATCCTAGCAAGAAGCTGATATGGGCATAACCTCCACTTCTCCTCTGTAGAAGGTTTGGTCCATCTCCCCTTGAGGGAAACAAGGACACAGCACTCTCTGACGAGCAGGGCCCTCCATACTCTCTTTGCTGCATTTATTGTACCTACCTTCTATGAGCCTGTGCTATGTATGCTGGGCCCCCTCCGGTCTGGCTCTGCGGAGCACTCTCCGACCTGACAAATCCGTGATAATAATAATCTTGTTGGACCTAGTAGGCCCTGAGCGCCAATGTGAGCATGCTGATGGTCTTGTAGATGACGCATAACTATTGTCATGCAGAACGCACCATTATGCAGTGTAACTATGGCGCTTGTATTACTGTAGGTGTGCGCCATGGCCACTGAGAAGCTGAGCACCATTATGCAGTGTAACTATGGCGCTTGTCTTACTGTAGGTGTGCGCCATGACCACTGAGAAGCTGAGCACCTTTATGCAGTGTAACTATGGCGCTTGTATTACTGTAGGTGTGCGCCATGGCCACTGAGAAGCTGAGCACCTTTATGCAGTGTAACTATGGCGCTTGTCTTACTGTAGGTGTGCGCCATGGCCACTGAGAAGCTGAGCACCTTTATGCAGTGTAACTATGGCGCTTGTCTTACTGTAGGTGTGCGCCATGGCCTCCGCGAAGCTGAACACCTTTATGCAGTGTAACTATGGCGCTTGTCTTTCTGTAGGTGTGCGCCATGGCCACCGCGAAGCTGAGCACCTTTATGCAGTGTAACTATGGCGCTTGTCTTTCTGTAGGTGTGCGCCATGGCCACCGCGAAGCTGAACACCCTGTTGCAGACTAAGGTGATTGAGAACCAGGAGGAGGCTTGTTTTCTGCTGGGGAAGCTGGAAGGGATCCTCAGCAAGTCCATCCGGGAGAGTTCAGAGACTTACTCCTTCCTGGTCCCCATTTTGAGGACCCTGGTGTCCAAAATCTACCAACTGCTCTTCATGAATCTCCACCTGCCATCCCTTCCCATCACTAATGGTAACCCCTCCTTGTTTGAGGACTTCCAGGAATATTGTAATTCTGAGGAATGGAGAATCTTCATAGATAAATATGTGAGTGTTGCGTGTGATCATATATAAATCTATAATTTTAGAACTACACCGTAAACATTGTTTCTACTTCAGGGTCCATAGGGGGTCCACAGGGTTGACCTTGGGGTATAGGTTGGGAACCAAATCCGGGCACCACGCAGTTAAAGCTTTTAGCTCCCAGGATGCACTTGGGTCCACTCTCCCTATAACCCCGCCCCCCAGCCAGAGGCACCTCAGTTTAAGTTGGTGCCCGGCCGGAATCGGGTCACCGTTTAGTGCAGTGGGGAGCTGATTAGCAGCCACTAAGCTTTATTTTTTTCTAAAGGACAGAGTTTTTTATTTTTCCTTTGGATTCTTCAGAGCGGCAGCGTCAGACTGTCCATAGGACGTCTAAGCTGCCGCTCTGTCACCCCGCTGGCGCTGAGACGCCAGTACAGATCTGGGGATCTCAGCGGGACCCCAGAGTCTGTACTAGCCGGACTCTGCGGGCGCCCAGGACTGCTGCCGGATTCACGGGGAGCAGGTAAGGCGCGGGTCACCGCTTGCGGTGATCCGCGCATTTGAAATGCAGTCCTGTGCCTCCGGTCTCTGGGGACAGACCGGAGGCGCCGGCAGTGGCGGCGGGCCCCCCATACCCCGTGTGTCCACTAGACCACCAGGGACTTAGTGTTCGGTGCAGGGAGCCGGCGTCCCGGGGGTTAATAGCCGGCCAGGGGAGACAGCCTTCCCTGTTACAGCGGCTCCTCCCCTCAGCTCAGCGCGCCTTTCAGTATCCATAGTCTGGCGTCGCTGAGCTGCTTCCTCCGCGGGCCACGCTTCTTCTGAGGTCTCCAGCGGCCATTTTCTCTGTGGTGCAGCAGAAATCTCTGGAGATTGTAGTGAGTCCAGTCCCCCTGCGTACCTCACCATCAGGTCAGTGTACACAGCGCTGTAGCCTTCCCAGACACTGAATCTGGGTAAGTTGCATGCAGTGTAATAGTGCAGTATATTATATGACATGTTTATGTATATATGTGTATATCTGCATTGTATGTGACTTATGCTAGTGCTGACTGTACTTTATTCTCTCACCTGTCAGTGTATATCTATCCCTTTCCTTATCTGCCCTAATACAACTGTCCTTGGGGTGGTTCTGAAACCTCACATTTATATACTTGTTAATATTTGTGAGGTTTGTCACATACTGTTGCGTGCTGCACGTTGCCATATTTTGAGTGGAACTGTGTGTTGCATACGCTGAAAATGGGTCCCTGCAGCTAATTTTTAGTTTCAGTCAGGACCAGTATAGCGCTGCTTGATGGCAAGGCTTGGTCAGATATGTCTGACCAGGAGATAGAGCGTTATACTGCACCCATTTTTACTATCCTGCAAGCCATGTGCTGCAGGTGTTAGTGCGGAGGATTTAACTCTTAAAGGGTTCTGTATGTGGCGTCATCGGGTGCCGGCCCCTTTCACGACCCCCTTGGGCGGTTTGTTTTCTCGGGATCCTCTTAATTGCGGATCGCCGGGCGGGCCCCATTGTTGTACCTCACTTGGGGTTACTTCACCATACTGCCCTTTTTCATCTCAGGGTATCTCGCAGTTTCTTGCACTCTTCGCCTGTGACACAGACTACCGCTCCCTGCAGGGGTTTTTTCGAGTATATGAATTCCCCCTGGTGCCACGATAGTCTGTCATGCCCCTGGCAGGGATTACCACAACAGCCACCCTGGGTGGAAGTCGTTTTTCTATGAAACGCAAATTGGCGTGGTGGACGCCCTGTGCTTACTTCCCACTTGGCTCTACCGTGAACTGGATACTGTTTTGGGCTCTTTCCCTCTTACACGGGGGGGAAGCCTATCTCAAGTATTATTATCCCTGTTTTAGGGCTGGTAGCAGGTCCATTCTGGTTAGAGTGAATGTTGACCTGCACCTGTATCATACACCCTCAGTATTACGTGCCTTCTGGGTCCCTGTTGCTGACTAGCGGGTGGATCGCATGGCGGGACTCTGGCTGTTGCCAGATATGAGGTATTACAACAGTGTTTGGTCTCCTGTCCCAAATTCCCTGAGGGTCATCATGAGCCCCTCCTGGGGTGGATGGGCGTGTTACTCGTCGGATTACAGACGTTACTACGCATCCCATTCCTGCGTGGTCGGATACTTCTGATCCGTAGGTGGTAACTCTGCCTGAAATCAGTATACTCGCTTTCAGGGGTTGTTACCCATCCTACCATGGCTATAGCATGGTTGGTTAATACTATTGCATACTGAGCTGATGCATTTGTAATGTTTTTTCCCCTCCAACACGTCTGGGGTTCAAATGTATTTGGTCGCTCAAGTAATATATGCAGTTGTCATAGGTGGACATGCCTATATTGGATACCAGCTCCAAACTTTCAGAGTTCCGGCTGCGACGGTATCCTCCGTAATACCCTATGGCTGCGCTCTGGGAATGCAGAGGTGCAGATACCATCTATAGGGTAGATCTGACCTTGACAGTGGCAGTACAAATTTCCCGCTGTCAGCTATGCTCACTGCGGGGCCTCAGACTATTAAGTCTTTTTGTCCTCTGGGTCAGCCTAAAGGTCTGTTTCTTCATAGACTGTCGGCCTTTACAAGGGCCGACATATCCAGTTCCGAGCAGGCCTGGACTGCCAGCCGATCCTGCTTCTGAACCTACGGATATATCGTCAGCCTGACGAGACAGGCCTACCACTGGGAGATGGCGATTTCTCAGTTTGCCCGGTACTAGTGTCTAGTTGCCGCGGCTACGTGGGTAGGAGGGTACGCCCTCTCTTTGCTCAGGCGGCCTATTTCCATGTGATGGTACGCAGGCCCTTATTCGGAACAGGGCCTTACAAATCCAGAAAGCTATACAGTTGTTGCGGTAAGCGGAGCTAATTGGGCCATCCCCACTTTCTCAGCGAGGGACTGGTTGGTCTGCTTTCTTTCTGGTGCGGTGGCTGAATGGTCCTCTTTGGCCTATTCTCTGTCTCAATTCCCTGAACCAGTTCCTAAAGCTACCTGGGTTCAGGAAGCAATCCCTATGCTCCATCATACTATGTTTGGAACCCAGGGACTTTATGGTATCACTGGATATACAGGACGCGTGCCTACGGGTACTTACAGAGACCTTACCTCAGCATGGACTGAGGTTTGCTGTATCACAGCACTTACGATTTTTCGGGCTCTGCCTGTTGGGACTGATCTCAGCCCCACAGGGGTTTACCAGCGTTTTGGATTTTCTGACAGTTCTTCTCTTCAGTGTATCCCAATGCTCCTGTACCTGGATGGCCTCCTGCTCTTAGCAGGATCACCGGGGTACTTTACAGCCGGGTCTGGTTGACTGTGGCTTCTTCAGGATGCAGACGTTTAATCAATGGGAAAAACAAAAGAGTCCTCCCTGCATCCCTCTCTGGGTATTCTTCACCTAGGAGCCCTGCTGGATTCTCAGAATCTGAGAATTCTTCTGGCATAAGACGGCATCTTCACTCTTCCATTAGGAGTACATGGATGTCTGCGCAGTCGCCATATGTCTTTACACTCTGGGATGCATGGTCCACTATTCAGTGTCTGCCTTTGGAAGGGTGGAATGGGCTTAGTTCCATTCTAGGCCTTTCCATAATTGGCTTATCTCCAGATGGAACAAGTTTTTTCTGTCTGATCACTGTTCAAACGATGATGCTCTCCCCGGAGGCAAGTCGGTCCCTTTTCGGGTGACTATGGCCATCTCGTCCAGGGTATTCTTTGCTAAGGACAGTGTCTGGTTCGCATCCATTTCAGTGCAATTGGATGTCTGTCGATTCCACCCTGTCAATTAACTTGTTGGAACTTTAGCCTATCTTGGGCTTCACTCTGGCATAGCCCTTGTTTCCCGGTGAACCTGAAAAAGTTCAGTCCGACAGGGTCAAAACAGTGGCTTCCTTTTTAGCAATACTGTTTGTTGGGTGGCAATGTCAGGTATGTCATACATTCGGACATTGTCTGAGGGTCTCCTCCCGACCATCTCGACAGTGTTCATTTCAGGTGCTCTCCATTGGGAAGCGGGAGTCCTCAGCCGTTACGACGTGCATCCCGGGGACTAGTCTCTTCCCCAAGAGAGGTTTCATCTCCTGGTGAGCAGGGGGGGGGCCCTCCTGAGGTGACACTCATGGCCTTCTGACTCTATCACACTATGGTGTTACAGTCCAACTCTGGGGATTCTGAAGCAACCTTCAGTGACTCTTTGTCGGTGAAGGGGTTCTTCCGATTTACGTACCTGTGTTCTCCAGTCTCCATTCTTCCTCGAGGGAAGTGTTTCAATCGAGACAGAGATGCTTTCCTGCTGGTGGCTCCTGGTTGCCCCAGATGTCGGGGGTACTTGGTTTTTTGGAGTCTCTCCATCGATACTCCATTCCTGATGCTTCACTACCCAGACCTGTTGTCTCAGGGTCCTGGGGTTTGCCTTGGACCTGGGTCGTTTGTCTTTGACTACGTCCCTACAGTGGTCTTACGGCTTCCATGGCTTTGTCATCGTTGGAATGATTGGAGCACATGGATCAGCTTTTGCGGGGACCTACCACAAACTGTGGCAGCCATAATTCTTATGGTATTATACCTATCAATACGATCCTCTGGTGTCCAGGATTTCCAGATATTCTGGCATTCCTTCCGGCTGGCTTGGGTTTCTCCCTCGGCCTGGCCTTCCTGACAGTGCAGATCTCTACACTGTCAGAATGATTAGGTTATGGAATTGCTCCGCTCTGATATCCAGTTCATCCTTTGGGGTGTTTTCTGGATTATGCCTCCATTTGTCCTCCCTAGGGACTCCTTGGGAGTTAGGAGTGGTTCTTCGTTAACTCCGGGGAAAGTTAATGGAACCGCTGGTTGTAATAGCCATTACATGGTCTATTGCTTTGGCTTTCTCTCTTTCTATCAGGGAGTTTATATCAACCAGGTGAGTGTCGGAATTGGGAGCGTTCTCATGTGGCTCCCTCTTCTGGAGGGCATCTTGTTAGGGTGTGAGTTGCTCTCACCCTGTGTTTCTTCTTAGTGATTTTCAGGTTCCATATTATTCTGGAACTTATGGTGCGGCCATTCAGTCCCCAGTCCTCTCGGCTGGTGTGGCCTCATTGACTGTGGTCCGGCCTCTGTGGATTTATGTGATCCATTCAAGTTCCTGACGGAAATCGGACTCCTTATTGGTGGTCTGAGATTTCTGGTTTTAACAGGAAAGGATGGCCGGCCTATGGCCATATGTTGGCTGGACGGCCTCGTATGTCTTCTTCAGGGGCTTACCCATGGGTAGGCCTTTCTGTTGTTGCTGCTTGTTTTTTCTCGGGCCATGTAACCCTCGTGGGTGGCTCGCTGTGGCGCCTTGGCTGGTTTGCCTTGCTAGGTGGCCACCTGGTCTTCTGTCCACACCTTTTTAAGGTTCTAGGCATTGTTTTCCTTTGCCTCTCAGGATGCTTCCTTTTTGGCGGCGGATTCTCCTCTCAGCACAGGAGCGTCCCCTCCCTTGGTTGAACTGCTTTGGGACATCCCCAAGGTCAACCCTGTGGACCCCCTATGGACCCTGAAGTTGAAAACAAGAGATATGGTAAGAACTTACCTTTGTTATCTCTGTTTCTACGAAGTCCATAGGGTCCACAGGGCGCCCGCCCTGACGCACCTGGCTTCAAATGGGCTGTGTGACTGGTCACCGGTTTTCCGTCTCCCATTTCTGTGAGTATGGTTATCGAGTGTTCCAGTTTTCTCTCTTTTTTTCTCCTCCTCCGGCCTTTGGCTACTTACAAACTGAGGTGCCTCTGGCTGGGGGTGGGGTTATAGGGAGAGTGGACCCAAGTGCATCCTGGGAGCTAAAAGCTTTAACTGCGTGGTGCCCGGATTTGGTTCCCAACCTATACCCCAAGGTCAACCCTGTGGACCCTATGGACTTCGTAGAAACAGAGATAACAAAGGTAAGTTCTTACCATATCTCTTGTTATAACATTCCTGTGTATGCTAGAGTGGGCGATAATAGCACCTTAGGACGTGTGTGATGCTACATGTTTAGTTTAGAAGACGAGATCCCTTCTGCTACTGGGGGATGGGGAGGGGGGTCCCCCACACAGGGTCATTTATATCTGTCCTGGTCCTTTTATGAAATCTTTTACTATTAAAGGAAGTTGCACAAATATATAAAAGGAAATCTCGGAGTGCGGGATAAGACCAGATCCTACTGCCTCACCTGGGCGCTGGGAACAGGAGCGCTGCCCAGGTAACAGCCTCTACACATTCAGTAAAGGCTTCCGCTGGGAGTAAAGTCATCTCCTCATATGACAGTACGTCCGTATACTGGCAATCCTCTTCCCAGTGCCTCTGTGCCAGAAGGATCACCGTGCTTACAGTCTAACCTGCAACTCTGCGCTGCCGCCCTGACCCACCTGTGCACGCTGGCGCCCTGGCCCACCGGTGCACGCTGCCGCCCTGGCCCACCGGTGCCTTGGAGACATCAGATCCGTTAAGCGTGGCCCAGTCTTGCCCTTTGCTGCCTATTATCCCAAGTAAAGTTAGACGGCAGACAGGTACAGATGCCATGTGTGTAATGAACTGCAGATACAGATGGCTGCAGGTACAGGCGCGCCGTGTGTAATGGACTGCAGGTACAGGCACGCCGTGTGGAATGGACTGCAGATACAGGCGCGCCGTGTGGAATGGACTGTAGGTACAGGCGTGCTGTGTGGAAAGGACTGCAGGTACAGGCGCGGCGTGTGCAATATGAGAAGTACGACAATTTTGTGACTGACCTGGACCAGGTAGACGTTCCAGTGTGATGGGAAACAGAGGACAGCGATGGGCAGTCAGTGCTGGGGTGAATGAGAACGATGTAGAGAACTCTGATCTGCTGTATGTAGTAGTTATGGTGCGGTTACTGTGCTATGGGAATGTCATACATGTATGGTCTCCACTCTATAGATTATACTGTACATGAAGCAGTATGAGGTGGACACGTTCAGCAGAAGGCACGAGCAGATGGCGCTCTATTGGAAGGAATGCCATGAGGCACTGATGGTGAATATTCACACACGTGAGAGAGAGCGCGGGGAAAACAAGCTCAAATTTCAGGTAATTTTATCACAGGATTTTTCCTTCCTCATTGATTTCTAGTTTTCCAGACTCTTATTAATGCAGTGTAAGTTCTGTAATCTGAGGTCTATATCGCTCCAGACCATAAAGTGCAACCACAGCGACACAAAATATAGAAATAGAGTGCAAAAAGTTTGAGAAATTATGGTTACACAGCCATGCATTTACACACACACAGCCACGCAATTTACACACACACACAGCCACGCATTTACACACACACACACAGCCACGCATTTACACACAGCCACGCATTTACACACACAGCCACGTATTTACACAATTTACACAGCCACACAATTTACACAGCCACGCATTTACACACACACAACCATGCATTTACACAGCCACGCATTTACACACACACTCAGCCACGCATTTATACAGCCACACAATTGGCTATATCGCTCCAGACCATAAAGTGCGACCACAGTGACACACAATATAGAAATAGAGTGCAAAAAGTTTGAGAAATTATGGTTAAACACACACACCCACGCATTTACACACACACAGCCATGCAATTTACACACACACACACAGCCACGCATTTACACTCACACAGCCACGCATTTACACAGACACACACAGCCACGCATTTACACACACACACAGCCACGCAATTTACACACAGCCATGCATTTACACACACACACACACAGCCACGCATTTACACACACAGCCACGCTTTTACACACACAGCCACGCTTTTACACACACAGCCACGCTTTTACACACACAGCCACGCATTTACACACACACACAGCCACGCATTTACACACACACACAGCCACGCATTTACACACACACACAGCCATGCATTTACACACACACACAAACAGCCATGCATTTACACACACACACAAACAGCCATGCATTTACACACAAGATTACACACACACAGCCACGCATTTACACACACACAGCCACGCATTTACACAAACACAGCCACGCATTTACACATTAACTTGGACACTCCTCTCCTGGCGCTCCTCTGCATGTGCTGCTGTCGCTCCCACCTCGGGGAGGAGGTGGGGCAGCAATCACTAGCAGAGTGATTGCGATCGGGGAGGTGGCGAGGCGGCAATCACTAGCAGAGTGACTGTGATCGTGGAGGAGGTGAGGTGGCAATCATTAGCAGTGACTGTGATCAGGGAGGGGGTGAGGCGGCAATCTCTAGCAGAGTGACGGTTATCGGGGAGGAGGTGAGGCGGCAATCACTAGCAGAATTAAGTTGATCGGGGAGGAGGTGAGGCGGCAATCACTAGCAGAGTGATGGTGATCAGGGAGGAGGTGAGGTGGCAATCATTAGCAGTGACTGATCAGGGAGGGGGTGAGGCGGCAATCTCTAGCAGAGTGACGGTGATCGGGGAGGAGGTGAGGCGGCAATCACTAGCAGAGTGATGGTGATCAGGGGGAGGTGAGGTGGCAATCATTAGCAGTGACTGATCAGGGAGGGGGTGAGGCGGCAATCTCTAGCAGAGTGACGGTGATCGGGGAGGAGGTGAGGCGGCAATCACTAGCAGAGTGACGGTGATCAGGGAGGAGGTGAGGTGGCAATCACTAGCAGAATGATTGTGATCAGGGAGGAGGTGAGGCAGCAATCACTAGCAGAGTGGCGATGATCTGGGAGGAGGTGAGGCGGCAATCACTAGCAGAGTGATGGTGATCAGGGAGGAGGTGAGGTGGCAATCATTAGCAGTGACTGTGATCAGGGAGGGGGTGAGGCGGCAATCTCTAGCAGAGTGACGGTGATCGGGGAGGAGGTGAGGCGGCAATCACTAGCAGAGTGACGGTGATCAGGGAGGAGGTGAGGCGGCAATCACTAGCAGAGTGACAGTGATCGGGGAGGAGGAGAGGCGGCAATCACTAGCAGAATTAAGTTGATCGGGGAGGAGGTGGGGCGGCAATCACTAGCAGAGTGATGGTGATCAGGGAGGAGGTGAGGCGGCAATCACTAGCAGAGTGGCGATGATCGGGGAGGAGGCGGGACAGCAATCACTAGCAGAGTGACGGTGATCGGGGAGGAGGTGAGGCGGCAATCACTAGCAGAGTGACGGTGATCAGGGAGGAGGTGAGGCAGCAATCACTAGCAGAGTGGCGATGATCGGGGAGGAGGTGAGGCGGCAATCACTAGCAGAGTGATTGTGATTAGGGAGGAGGTGAGGCAGCAATCACTAGCAGAGTGATTGTGATCAGGGAGGAGGTGAGGCGGCAATCACTAGCAGAGTGACGGTGATCAGGGAGGAGGCGGCAATCACTAGCAGAGTGACTGTGATCAGGGAGGAGGTGAGGCGGCTATCACTAGCAGAGTCACGGTGATCAGGGAGGAGGCGGTAATCACTATCAGAGTGACTGATCAGGGAGGAGGCGGTAATCACTAGCAGAGTGATTGTGATAAGGGAGGAGGTGAGGCGGCAATCACTAGCAGAGTGACTGTGATCAGGTAGGAGGTGAGGCGGCAATCACTAGCAGAGTGATGGTGATCAGGGAGGAGGTGAGTCGGCAATCACTAGCAGAGTGACTGTGATCGGGGAGGAGGTGAGGCGGCAATCACTAGCAGAGTGATGGTGATCGGGGAGGAGGTGAGGCGGCAATCACTAGCAGAGTGACGGTGATCAGGGAGGAGGCGGCAATCACTAGCAGAGTGACTGTGATCGGGGAGGAGGTGAGGCGGCAATCACTAGCAGAGTGACTGTGATCGGGGAGGAGGTGAGGCGGCAATCACTAGCAGAGTGATGGTGATCGGGGAGGAGGTGAGGCGGCAATCACTAGCAGAGTGACGGTGATCAGGGAGGAGGCGGCAATCACTAGCAGAGTGACTGTGATCAGGGAGGAGGTGAGGCGGCACAATCACTAGCAGAGTGACGGTAATCAGGGAGGAGGCGGTAATCACTAGCAGAGTGACTGTGATCGGGGAGGAGGTGAGGCGGCAATCACTAGCAGAGTGACTGTGATCGGGGAGGAGGTGAGGCGGCAATCACTAGCAGAGTGACGGTTATCGGGGAGGAGGTGAGGCGGCAATCACTAGCAGAATTAAGTTGATCGGGGAGGAGGTGAGGCGGCAATCACTAG
This sequence comes from Taudactylus pleione, assembly GCA_031769625.1. Classification (NCBI taxonomy): domain Eukaryota; kingdom Metazoa; phylum Chordata; class Amphibia; order Anura; family Myobatrachidae; genus Taudactylus; species Taudactylus pleione. The sequence goes on along the minus strand of JAUIMM010002166.1, from coordinate 273,131 downwards.
CAGAGTGATGGTGATCAGGGAGGAGGTGATCAGTGATCAGGGTGGAGGTGAGGCAGCAATCACTAGCAGAGTGACTGATCAGGGAGGAGGCGGTAATCACTAGCAGAGTGACTGACTGTGATCAGGGAGGAGGTGAGGCGGCACAATTACTAGCAGAGTGACGGTGATCAGGGAGGAGGCGGCAATCACTAGCAGAGTGACTGTGATCAGGAAGGAGGCGGTAATCACTAGCAGAGTGACGGTGATCAGGGAGGAGGTGGCAATCACTAGCAGAGTGACTGTGATCAGGGAGGTGGTGAGGTGGCAATCACTAGCAGAGTGATGGTGATCAGGGAGGAGGTGAGGCGGCACAATCACACATATTCTTGGAACCTGCATTGCCTAATGAGCCATGGAACATGCTAGCGCAGTGTCTTTGAGGCTATATGCAGAAATCCTCACGCTACATGGTCTCAGAGCAAACTTGTGGATGGCGCAGGGGTACATGCGGGTGGTACAATCAGGTATAGCTAGGGGATCTCATGTAATCCAAATAGATGCCAGTATTCCTATATTAATGTAGTGAATGTATAAATTGGGTTTGAGTTCCTTAAGTTGTATTTCATGGGGCCTTTATGAGTTTGGTAATTTAACTTTTGCGTTACTCAGGAATTCTTTCTGGAGCCATTTAACAGAAAAGCGCGTCAGGAGAATTCGCGCTATAACAGTATGCTGAAACAAATCCACAGCCAATCCACAGCCACATTAAGGCAATGGAACGCGGCACAGAGATATCTGACCTATGAGCGAGGTCCCTGGGCAGACAGGTGAGGTACCTCCCTAGTGCCCCCATACCTCACATGCGTTCCCCTTGCTGTAATCACTATGTCACTAAATGTTGGCCCTGTTCTTGGTTGTCAGAAAGGAGAACTGGGAGCACTGGAAACTGTCTAATGTGGAAAACTACTCGCGCATGAGGCTCAAACTGGTGCAGAACAACAATTTTGATCCTCATTCTGAAGCCAGTAACCTGCGTGATAACCTGGGTGAGTTCATGGGTTCTGTGCTTTTGGCTGCTCAGCAGATCTATGAAGTGTAAGTATCTTTGGTCTGACCTGGCCTGACAGATGGGGATAATAATAACGTATATTATGCTGCTCTAACTCTGTAGGCGTCCAGCAGACAGAACCATCCAGCGAGTCACTACTTCTGGAAGCTGTGAAGGTGAAAGTCAGTGACTTAGAAGATGATGGCCTTGAGCTTCCTGAAGAGGACAACGCAATGACCACCGCGTATGTCTGCCGCTATGATGTGTCTCCCTCTTTCATTATATTGCCAGTGTGTACTTCTCTTATACCCCTCCGCAATCAAAGGTATAGATCAGTAGATACATGCCAACATCCCTGATGCCACCATCCGCCTGGTCCGTGTCTTGTAGAGCCAGGGGATCCAGGTGCACTCCTATATTCCCTGATGCCACCATCCTCCTGATCTGTGTCTTGTAGAGCCAGGGGATCAGGTGCACTCCTATATTCCCTGATGCCACCATCCTCCTGGTCTGTGTCTTGTAGAGCCATGGGAGCCAGGTGCACTCCTATATTCCCTCATGCCACCGTCCTCCTGGTCCGTGTCTTGTAGAGCCAGGCGATCCAGGTGCACTCCTATATTCCCTGATGCCACCGTCCTCCTGGTCCGTGTCTTGTAGAGCCAGGCGATCCAGGTGCACTCCTATATTCCCTGATGCCACCATCCTCCTGGTCCGTGTCTTGTAGAGCCAGGCGATCCAGGTGCACTCCTATATTCCCTGATGCCACCGTCCTCCTGGTCTGTGTCTTGTAGAGCCAGGCGATCCAGGTGCACTCCTATATTCCCTGATGCCACCATCCTCCTGGTCCGTGTCTTGTAGAGCCAGGGGAACCAGATGAACTCCTATATTCCCTGATGCCACCATCCTCCTGGTCTGTGTCTTGTAGAGCCAGGGGATCCAGGTGCACTCCTATATTCCCTGATGCCACCATCCGCCTGGTCCGTGTCTTGTAGAGCCAGGGGATCCAGGTGCACTCCTATATTCCCTGATCCGGCAGCTGTAATACGCCATCATGCAGTTACTGGCATTGAGTAACCTCCTACTGCAATAACACAATCTCCCTCTTTCCTTAGCAGTGAGAAGGAAGAGCAGAGCCAGAAGGAGAAGACTGTTCTGTCAGAGGACTGCGAGCTCATCACCGTGATGGACGTGGTCGCCGGCCGCCTGGAGGTCACCACTCAGCATATTTATTTCTATGACGGCAGCACTGAGAAAGAAGAAGGTGTGAGATTGTACTGTGTCTGTAAGGTAGAAAGCCATGCTAACGAGGGAAGAGCACGCTAGTCCCTGATAATCCCCATACTTACTCTCACCAGTAATATGTAATCCCCCTGTATCCCAGGTGTATAGGTACCAAATATGTGTATTTCCCTAGCATACAACCTGGGAGACACTAGATAACCAATGGGGGGCTGCAGGGGGCGCTGTTCTGAGAGCAGGCACAGGAGCAAACTAAATTGCCCTCCTCTACATCCTGCAGTGCTAAGTGTCTCAGCTTTGTTATTTGTGCCCAATGATGGACATGGTGTGGGCAGACGGATCGTGTATATGTTGCGGAAGGGAGCTTGATACCTGGTGGCGAATGCTACATGGTGCCTGTGTAGCTGCTATATAAGGCGGCCACCTGGTCATCGGTCCATACTTTTACTAATGATTTACTACTATATTGTGTATCTGTAGCTAGAGGAGACCGTTTTGGGTGAAAAGTTTTGCGTGCAGCCATAACTGAGCGTATCCCCCCTTAGGGGGAATCGGTGGAGGAAAGTCCTCATGGTTATCAAGTGTCCCCCAGATTGGATCCCTGGGTACACGGTATATTTTGTACTTGTTTATAATTCCGATTCTCTTCATCCATCTGGGGACATGGAGTTCTCTCTCTCTCTCTGTCTCTCTCTCACCCTCTGTCTCTCTCTCACCCTCTGTCTCTCTCTCACCCTCTGTCTCTCTCTCACCCTCTGTCTCTCTCTCACCCTCTGTCTCTCTTTCTCTGTCCCCCTCTGTCCCCCTCTCTCACTCTCTCTCTTCCCCTCTCCCTCCCTCTCTCCCTCCCTCTCTCTCTCCCTCTCTCCCTCCCTCTCTCTCACCCTCTATATCTCTCTCTCTCTCTCTCTCTGTCTCTCCCCCTCTCTCTCCCCCTCTGTCTCTCCCCCTCTGTCTCTCTGTCTCTCCCCCTCTGTCTCTCTGTCTCTCCCCCTCTGTCTCTCTGTCTCTCCCCCTCTGTCTCTCTGTCTCTCCCCCTCTGTCTCTCCCCCTCTGTCTCTCTGTCTCTCCCCCTCTGTCTCTCTGTCTCTCTCTCTCTCCCCCTCTGTCTCTCTCTCTCTCCCCCTCTGCTCTCTCCCTCTCTCTCCCTCTCTCTCCCCCTCTGTCTCTCTCCCCCTCTGTCTCTCTCCCCCTCTGTCTCTCTCCCCCTCTGTCTCTCTCCCCCTCTGTCTCTCTCCCCCTCTGTCTCTCTCCCCCTCTGTCTCTCTCCCCCTCTGTCTCTCTCTCTCTCTACCCCTCTTCTCTCTCTCTACCCCTCTTCTCTCTCTCTCTCTGTCTCTCTCCCTCTCTCTCTCTGTCTCTCTCCCTCTCTCTCTCTGTCTCTCTCCCTCTCTCTCTCCCCCTCTGCTCTCTCTCTCTCCCCCTCTGCTCTCTCTCTCTCCCCCTCTGCTCTCTCTCTCTCTCTCCGTCTCTCTCTCTCTCTCCCCCTCTGCTCTCTCTCTCTCCCCCTCTGCTCTTTCTCTCTCTCTCTCCCCCTCTGCTCTCTTCCTCTCTGTCTCTCCCTCTCTCTTCCTCTCTGTCTCTCCCTCTCTCTCCCCCTCTGCTCTCTCTCTCTCCCCCTCTGCTCTCTCTCTCTCTCTCCCCCTCTGCTCTCTCCCTCTCTCTTCCTCTCTGTCTCTCCCCCTCTGCTCTCTCTCTCTCTCCCCCTCTGCTCTCTCCCTCTCTCTCCCTCTCTCTCCCTCTCTCTCCCTCTCTCTCCCTCTCTCTCCCCCTCTCTCCCCCTCTCTGTCTCTCCCTCTCTCTCCGTTTTCTGTTTTCGCTCTGTTGTATAAATGTTGTTGATCAGTGTGTAGTTACTGTCTCCTCATATATATCCTTCTAGCTTATCAAGGTCAATACTGAGGGGCTGTGCAATGTTAGATTTATATTGGGAGCAGGCTGCATACAAACAAGGGTAGTTTGCACGTGTGCCTGTTGCTGGCGCGGTGCCCTCCGCATTGCATGGTTATCCAGTGTCCCCCAGGTAGGATGCCAGGGAAATGGAGTTGGTCCAAGTGAATAACTAATGTAATTGTTAATCAGTGAAAATTTAGCAGCAATAACTATATATTTGGTGACATTAGAGCAGTGTTTCCCAAACTCATTCCTCAGGGAGCACTAACAGTGCATGTTTTCCAGGTCTCCTGACAGGATCACGAGTGAAATAATTAGCCCCACCTGAGCGTCAGCCAGTAATGAGTACACCTGTGCGTCAGCCAGTAATGAGTACACCTGTGCGTCAGCCAGTAATGAGTACACCTGTGCGTCAGCCAGTAATGGGTACACCTGTGCGTCAGCCAGTAATGAGTACACCTGTGCGTCAGCCAGTAATGAGTACACCTGAGCATCAGCCAGTAATGAGTACACCTGTGCGTCAGCCAGTAATGGGTACACCTGCGCGTCAGCCAGTAATGAGTACACCTGTGCGTCAGCCAGTAATGAGTACACCTGTGCGTCAGCCAGTAATGAGTACACCTGTGCGTCAGCCAGTAATGGGTACACCTGTGCGTCAGCCAGTAATGAGTACACCTGAGCGTCAGCCAGTAATGGGTACACCTGTGCGTCAGCCAGTAATGGGTACACCTGAGCGTCAGCCAGTAATGGGTACACCTGAGCGTCAGCCAGTAATGGGTACACCTGAGCGTCAGCCAGTAATGGGTACACCTGTGCGTCAGCCAGTAATGAGTACACCTGAGCGTCAGCCAGTAATATGTACACCTGAGCGTCAGCCAGTAATGGGTACACCTGTGCGTCAGACAGTAATGGGTACACCTGTGCGTCAGACAGTAATGGGTACACCTGTGCATCAGACAGTAATGAGTACACCTGTGCACCATTAAGGAAACATGGAAACCGTGCACTTCCTGAGGAATGCGTTTTGGAAACCGTGCATCAGAGGGATTTCCCATTTGATTTATGTTCCTATCCTAATTGTGTCATTCCTGTGTATTCCTGTGGACAAGCTGTCCGGCAGGAACCCGTAACAAGTCGCACATCGGTAAAACGACGTCTGTTTAGTGGCCTGAGCTGTGGAGTTGGCATAGCAGCGCAGTCAGCGAGGCTGCTTGTTCTCTGTTTAGTAAAACACTGCGCAGTAGCGGCACGGTGACGGGACACCTGCGCACAATATAGTCTTTGTGCATCCGATGTCTCTGCTAAAAGTTGAAGGCTTTTTTTTTTCGATGATTGGAATTTTCTTCTGATATATGAATAAAAGGAATATATTTTATGTTCCGACAATCTAAGCAGCCGGATGATTTACATGTGCTGGGGATGAGAAAGCCTGTGTGCTGCCATTTCACTACATGACTTCTGTCATTACTAATTAATATACATGTGCCATGTATATACGCGCGGAAGGCTTGGTGTACTGACTCCACCCCCGGCAGTGGCATCATTCTGAGGCGATCCGCCATGATTAGCCGCGGCGAGCACACTGCCACCACCAGCACCATAGATTTATATAATAAGGCAGTAACAGGCGACTTGATAGGCGCTGTAGGGGGTATAGTATTAGCTGTATTATATGCAGGAGGAGATACTGTAACAATCCCCCTTATAAACATTGTGAAACGCAGAGTCTAGTGGGGGGGGTGATTAAGATGAAAGCGATGGCTGTGAAGTGTTGGAGACACGGTCGGCACCTCATGGCTACCAATGCCTCAGATTTTACCATGGAGGTGCTGTAATCCTCTGTGATGTGCGCAGAGAGACATGGCTACCGCATATCCCCGAGGACTGACCTCCTCTGTGAGTCCTTAGGAACATATTTCCTCTGTTTACGCTGTATCCCGTCTATCTGCAGCCACAGTTACTATATGTATATACCTCATTCTCCGTCCCCCGCAGAGCAGGTATAAATGTATACGCCCTGAGCAGACGGCGCATTACATGCACAATAGACCCTATGGGATTCTGTGGTAACAAAGTCCTGAGCTATAATCTTCCTGTAGGTCTGGGCTATGACTTCAAGTGGCTGCTGTCCCAAGTGCGGGAGATTCATTTACGCCGCTACAACCTGCGAAGATCGGCCCTGGAAATATTCCTCATTGACCAAACCAATTACTTCCTGAATTTTAACAAAGAGGTGAGAGAGTCCTGCATTGCTGTATGTGTAATTACACTGAGTGTATCCCTCTCATTGTCACTAATCACTAATGTTCCTGTTATTGTAATAGACCAGCATGGTAATAACAAAGAGGTGAGAGAGTCCTGCATTGCTGTATGTGTAATTACACTGAGTGTATCCCCTCTCATTGTCACTAATCACTAATGTCCCTGTTATTGTAATAGACCAGCATGGTAATAACAAAGAGGTGAGTGAGAGTCCTGCATTGCTGTATATGTAATTACACTGAGTGTATCCCTCTCATTGTCACTAATCACTAATGTCCCTGTTATTGTAGTAGACCAGCATGGTAATAACAAAGAGGTGAGAGAGTCCTGCATTGCTGTATGTGTAATTACACTGAGTGTATCCCTTCTCATTGTCACTAATCACTAATGTCCCTGTTATTGTAGTAGACCAGCATGGTAATAACAAAGAGGTGAGAGAGTCCTGCATTGCTGTATATGTAATTACACGGAGTGTATCCCTCTCATTGTCACTAATCACTAATGTCCCTGTTATTGTAGTAGACCAGCATGGTAATAACAAAGAGGTGAGAGAGTCCTGCATTGCTGTATATGTAATTACACTGAGTGTATCCCTCTCATTGTCACTAATCACTAATGTCCCTGTTATTGTAATAGACCAGCATGGTAATAACAAAGAGGTGAGAGAGTCCTGCATTGCTGTATGTGTAATTACACTGAGTGTTTCCCTCTCATTGTCACTAATCACTAATGTCCCTGTTATTGTAATAGACCAGCATGGTAATAGCAAAGAACTTAATTCCCAGCCGCCTCTCCTAGATACAGATGTACAGTCTGATGCTTCTCTTCTCCTTCAGGTCAGGAACAAAGTTTACAGCCGCATTCTGTCACTGCGTCTTCCCAATTTATATGGGACCCGCTCACCCCAGGAGCTGCTGAAAGCATCGGGTCTCACACAGGTGAGTGGCGCCATGTGTCCATCCTATAAGTAGGGTTATACGCTGACAGTAGGATGGTTAGTAGTTGGGAAATGGTTCCATAGTCCCTGAACCTGGGTAAACGTTTAGAGTGAGGGTGGGGTGGGCATTCACATGGTGTGGGCATTTACAGTAACGGTGGTGTGGGCATTCACATGGTGTGGGCATTTACAGTAATGGTGGTGTGGGCATTCGTATGGTGTGGGCGTTTAGAGTAACCCAAGTCACACTATGGGCGGAAGATTTGAGCCTTTTTTTTTTTTTTAAGCACTAATCTTTCCAAGTTAATTATTTTAAATGAGCTACAAAAGTAAATCTGTCCTTACACATCTTTGCTGCAGTCTTGATAAAAAGCCCCCTCAGCACCCCAGGTCCCTTGAGGCTCTGCTAGTGGCGGGCGTTTCTTTTGCATCTTCTTTTGCCAAAAATGCATCTAAAGGCCCCCATACATCAGCAATTGATTGAAAAAGGGAAAGATTTTTATACACAATCAATTGCAAATTGCATGATTGTTGCAATCAATTGCTGATGTATGGGGGCGTTAAGTTGCAATGCGATGCGACTAGGATGCACCAGGAGACTGTGCTGATTGATGTGACATGTGACACCTGTATATCTGTGTGTGACTGAGTCTCTGAATCTGTATACAAAGTGCTACAATTCCAAGTTCCGTTGTGCTTCATATACAGACTCAGTCGCAAGCAGTAATGTCACATTACTCATCGCAGTCACCCATATACAGACTCAGGAGCACACAGATATACAGGTGTCACATATCACATTACTCATCGCAGTCTCCTATATACAGACTCAGGAGCACACAGATATACAGGTGTCACATATCACATTACTCATCGCAGTCTCCTATATACAGACTCAGGAGCACACAGATATACAGGTGTCACATTACTCATCGCAGTCACCCATATACAGACTCAGGAGCACACAGATATACATGTGTCACCTATCACATTACTCATCGCAGTCTCCTATATACAGACTCAGGAGCACACAGATATACAGGTGTCACATATCACATTACTCATCGCAGTCACCCATATACAGACTCAGGAGCACACAGATATACAGGTGTCACATATCACATTACTCAGCACAGTCTCCCATATACAGACTCAGGAGCACACAGATATACAGGTGTCACATATCACATTACTCAGCACAGTCTCCATATACAGACACAGGAGCACACAGATATACAGGTGTCACATATCACATCACTCAGCGCAGTCTCCCATATACAGACTCAGGAGCACACAGATATACAGGTGTCACATATCACATTACTCAGCACAGTCTCCATATACAGACACAGGAGCACACAGATATACAGGTGTCACATATCACATCACTCAGCGCAGTCTCCTATATACAGACTCAGGAGCACACAGATATACAGGTGTCATATATCACATTACTCAGCACAGTCTCCATATACAGACACAGGAGCACACAGATATACAGGTGTCACATTACTCATCGCAGTCACCCATATACAGACTCAGGAGCACACAGATATACAGGTGTCACATATCACATTACTCATCGCAGTCTCCTATATACAGACTCAGGAGCACACAGATATACAGGTGTCACATATCACATTACTCATCGCAGTCTCCTATATACAGACTCAGGAGCACACAGATATACAGGTGTCACATATCACATCACTCAGCGCAGTCTCCCATATACAGACTCAGGAGCACACAGATATACAGGTGTCACATATCACATTACTCAGCACAGTCTCCATATACAGACACAGGAGCACACAGATATACAGGTGTCACATATCACATCACTCAGCGCAGTCTCCTATATACAGACTCAGGAGCACACAGATATACAGGTGTCATATATCACATTACTCAGCACAGTCTCCATATACAGACACAGGAGCACACAGATATACAGGTGTCACATATCACATTACTCATCGCAGTCTCCCATATACAGACTCAGGAGCACACAGATATACAGGTGTCACATATCACATTACTCAGCGCAGTCTCCTATATACAGACTCAGGAGCACACAGATATACAGGTGTCACATGTCACATTACTCAGCGCAGTCTCCCATATACAGACTCAGGAGCACACAGATATACAGGTGTCACATTACTCAGCGCAGTCTCCTATATACAGACTCAGGAGCACACAGATATACAGGTGTCACATGTCACATTACTCAGCGCAGTCTCCTATATACAGACTCAGGAGCACACAGATATACAGGTATCACATTACTCAGCGCAGTCTCCCATATACAGACTCAGGAGCACACAGATATACAGGTGTCACATATCACATTACTCAGCGCAGTCTCCTATATACAGACTCAGGAGCACACAGATATACAGGTGTCACATATCACATTACTCAGCGCAGTCTCCTATATACAGACTCAGGAGCACACAGATATACAGTTGTCACATATCACATTACTCAGCACAGTCTCCATATACAGTCTCAGGAGCACACAGATATACAGGTGTCACACATCACATTACTCAGCACAGTCTCCTATATACAGACTCAGGAGCACACAGATATACAGGTGTCACATGTCACATTACTCAGCGCAGTCTCCCATATACAGACTCAGGAGCACACAGATATACAGGTGTCACATATCACATTACTCATCGCAGTCACCCATATACAGACTCAGGAGCACACAGATATACAGGTGTCACATATCACATTACTCATCGCAGTCACCCATATACAGACTCAGGAGCACACAGATATACAGGTGTCATATATCACATTACTCAGCACAGTCTCCATATACAGACACAGGAGCACACAGATATACAGGTGTCACATATCACATTACTCATCGCAGTCTCCCATATACAGACTCAGGAGCACACAGATATACAGGTGTCACATATCACATTACTCATCGCAGTCACCCATATACAGACTCAGGAACACACAGATATACAGGTGTCACATATCACATTACTCAGCGCAGTCTCCTATATACAGACTCAGGAGCACACAGATATACAGGTGTCACATGTCACATTACTCAGCGCAGTCTCCCATATACAGACTCAGGAGCACACAGATATACAGGTGTCACATTACTCAGCGCAGTCTCCTATATACAGACTCAGGAGCACACAGATATACAGGTGTCACATATCACATTACTCAGCACAGTCTCCATATACAGACACAGGAGCACACAGATATACAGGTGTCACATATCACATCACTCAGCGCAGTCTCCTATATACAGACTCAGGAGCACACAGATATACAGGTGTCATATATCACATTACTCAGCACAGTCTCCATATACAGACACAGGAGCACACAGATATACAGGTGTCACATATCACATTACTCATCGCAGTCTCCCATATACAGACTCAGGAGCACACAGATATACAGGTGTCACATATCACATTACTCAGCGCAGTCTCCTATATACAGACTCAGGAGCACACAGATATACAGGTGTCACATGTCACATTACTCAGCGCAGTCTCCCATATACAGACTCAGGAGCACACAGATATACAGGTGTCACATTACTCAGCGCAGTCTCCTATATACAGACTCAGGAGCACACAGATATACAGGTGTCACATGTCACATTACTCAGCGCAGTCTCCTATATACAGACTCAGGAGCACACAGATATACAGGTATCACATTACTCAGCGCAGTCTCCCATATACAGACTCAGGAGCACACAGATATACAGGTGTCACATATCACATTACTCAGCGCAGTCTCCTATATACAGACTCAGGAGCACACAGATATACAGGTGTCACATATCACATTACTCAGCGCAGTCTCCTATATACAGACTCAGGAGCACACAGATATACAGTTGTCACATATCACATTACTCAGCACAGTCTCCATATACAGTCTCAGGAGCACACAGATATACAGGTGTCACACATCACATTACTCAGCACAGTCTCCTATATACAGACTCAGGAGCACACAGATATACAGGTGTCACATGTCACATTACTCAGCGCAGTCTCCCATATACAGACTCAGGAGCACACAGATATACAGGTGTCACATATCACATTACTCATCGCAGTCACCCATATACAGACTCAGGAGCACACAGATATACAGGTGTCACATATCACATTACTCATCGCAGTCACCCATATACAGACTCAGGAGCACACAGATATACAGGTGTCATATATCACATTACTCAGCACAGTCTCCATATACAGACACAGGAGCACACAGATATACAGGTGTCACATATCACATTACTCATCGCAGTCTCCCATATACAGACTCAGGAGCACACAGATATACAGGTGTCACATATCACATTACTCATCGCAGTCACCCATATACAGACTCAGGAACACACAGATATACAGGTGTCACATATCACATTACTCAGCGCAGTCTCCTATATACAGACTCAGGAGCACACAGATATACAGGTGTCACATGTCACATTACTCAGCGCAGTCTCCCATATACAGACTCAGGAGCACACAGATATACAGGTGTCACATTACTCAGCGCAGTCTCCTATATACAGACTCAGGAGCACACAGATATACAGGTGTCACATATCACATTACTCAGCGCAGTCTCCCATATACAGACTCAGGAGCACACAGATATACAGGTGTCACATATCAGATTACTCAGCGCAGTCTCCTATATACAGACTCAGGAGCACACAGATATACAGGTGTCACATGTCACATTACTCAGCGCAGTCTCCCATATACAGACTCAGGAGCACACAGATATACAGGTGTCACATTACTCAGCGCAGTCTCCTATATACAGACTCAGGAGCACACAGATATACAGGTGTCACATATCACATTACTCAGCGCAGTCTCCTATATACAGACTCAGGAGCACACAGATATACAGGTATCACATTACTCAGCGCAGTCTCCCATATACAGACTCAGGAGCACACAGATATACAGGTGTCACATATCACATTACTCAGCGCAGTCTCCTATATACAGACTCAGGAGCACACAGATATACAGGTGTCACATATCACATTACTCAGCGCAGCCTCCCATATACAGACTCAGGAGCACACAGATATACAGGTGTCACATATCACATTACTCAGCGCAGTCTCCTATATACAGACTCAGGAGCACACAGATATACAGGTGTCACATATCACATTACTCAGCGCAGTCTCCTATATACAGACTCAGGAGCACACAGATATACAGTTGTCACATATCACATTACTCAGCACAGTCTCCATATACAGTCTCAGGAGCACACAGATATACAGGTGTCACACATCACATTACTCAGCACAGTCTCCTATATACAGACTCAGGAGCACACAGATATACAGGTGTCACATATCACATTACTCAGCGCAGTCTCCTATATACAGACTCAGGAGCACACAGATATACAGGTGTCACATATCACATTACTCAGCGCAGTCTCCCATATACAGACTCAGGAGCACACAGATATACAGGTGTCACATATCACATTACTCAGCGCAGCCTCCCATATACAGACTCAGGAGCACACAGATATACAGGTGTCACATATCACATTACTCAGCACAGTCTCCCATATACAGACTCAGGAGCACACAGATATACAGGTGTCACATATCACATTACTCAGCGCAGCCTCCCATATACAGACTCAGGAGCACACAGATATACAGGTGTCACATATCACATTACTCATCGCAGTCACCCATATACAGACTCAGGAGCACACAGATATACAGGTGTCACATGTCACATTACTCATCGCAGTCTCCCATATACAGACTCAGGAGCACACAGATATACAGGTGTCACATATCACATTACTCAGCACAGTCTCCTATATACAGACTCAGGAGCACACAGATATACAGGTGTCACATATCACATTACTCAGCGCAGTCTCCTATATACAGACTCAGGAGCACACAGATATACAGGTGTCACATATCACACTACTCAGCGCAGTCTCCCATATACAGACTCAGGAGCACACAGATATACAGGTGTCACATATCACATTACTCAGCGCAGTCTCCCATATACAGTCTCAGGAGCACACAGATATACAGGTGTCACACTACTCAGCGCAGTCTCCCATATACAGACTCAGGAGCACACAGATATACAGGTGTCACATATCACATTACTCAGCACAGTCTCCATATACAGTCTCAGGAGCACACAGATATACAGGTGTCACACATCACATTACTCAGCACAGTCTCCTATATACAGACTCAGGAGCACACAGATATACAGGTGTCACATATCACATTACTCAGCGCAGTCTCCTATATACAGACTCAGGAACACACAGATATACAGGTGTCACATATCACATTACTCAGCGCAGTCTCCTATATACAGACTCAGGAGCACACAGATATACAGGTGTCACATATCACATTACTCAGCGCAGTCTCCCATATACAGACTCAGGAGCACACAGATATACAGGTGTCACATATCACATTACTCAGCGCAGCCTCCCATATACAGACTCAGGAGCACACAGATATACAGGTGTCACATATCACATTACTCAGCGCAGTCTCCCATATATACGGACTCAGGAGCACACAGATATACAGGTGTCACATATCACATTACTCAGCGCAGTCTCCCATATGCAGACTCAGGAGCACACAGATATACAGGTGTCACATATCACATTACTCAGCGCAGTCTCCCATATACAGACTCAGGAGCACACAGATATACAGGTGTCATATATCACATTACTCAGCACAGTCTCCCATATACAGACTCAGGAGCACACAGATATACAGGTGTCACATATCATATTACTCAGCGCAGTCTCCCATATACAGACTCAGGAGCACACAGATATACAGGTGTCACATATCACATTACTCAGCACAGTCTCCTATATACAGACTCAGGAGCACACAGATATACAGGTGTCACATATCACATTACTCAGCGCAGTCTCCTATATACAGACTCAGGAGCACACAGATATACAGGTGTCACATATCACATTACTCAGCGCAGTCTCCCATATACAGACTCAGGAGCACACAGATATACAGGTGTCACATTACTCAGCGCAGTCTCCCATATACAGACTCAGGAGCACACAGATATACAGGTGTCACATTACTCAGCACAGTCTCCCATATACAGACTCAGGAGCACACAGATATACAGGTGTCACATATCACATTACTCAGCGCAGTCTCCCATATACAGTCTCAGGAGCACACAGATATACAGGTGTCACATATCATATTACTCAGCGCAGTCTCCCATATACAGTCTCAGGAGCACACAGATATACAGGTGTCACATATCACATTACTCAGCGCAGTCTCCCATATGCAGACTCAGGAGCACACAGATATACAGGTGTCACATATCACATTACTCAGCGCAGTCTCCCATATACAGACTCAGGAGCACACAGATATACAGGTGTCACATATCACATTACTCAGCACAGTCTCCCATATACAGACTCAGGAGCACACAGATATACAGGTGTCACATATCACATTACTCAGCACAGTCTCCTATATACAGACTCAGGAGCACACAGATATACAGGTGTCACATATCACATTACTCAGCGCAGTCTCCTATATACAGACTCAGGAGCACACAGATATACAGGTGTCACATATCACATTACTCAGCGCAGTCTCCCATATACAGACTCAGGAGCACACAGATATACAGGTGTCACATTACTCAGCGCAGTCTCCCATATACAGACTCAGGAGCACACAGATATACAGGTGTCACATATCACATTACTCAGCGCAGTCTCCCATATACAGTCTCAGGAGCACACAGATATACAGGTGTCACATATCACATTACTCAGCACAGTCTCCCATATACAGACTCAGGAGCACACAGATATACAGGTGTCACATATCACATTACTCAGCGCAGTCTCCCATATACAGACTCAGGAGCACACAGATATACAGGTGTCACATATCACATTACTCAGCGCAGTCTCCTATATACAGACTCAGGAGCACACAGATATACAGGTGTCACATTACTCAGCGCAGTCTCCCATATACAGACTCAGGAGCACACAGATATACAGGTGTCACATATCACATTACTCAGCGCAGTCTCCTATATACAGACTCAGGAGCACACAGATATACAGGTGTCACATATCACATTACTCAGCGCAGTCTCCTATATACAGACTCAGGAGCACACAGATATACAGGTGTCACATTACTCAGCGCAGTCTCCCATATACAGACTCAGGAGCACACAGATATACAGGTGTCACATATCACATTACTCAGCGCAGTCTCCTATATACAGACTCAGGAGCACACAGATATACAGGTGTCACATTACTCAGCGCAGTCTCCTATATACAGACTCAGGAGCACACAGATATACAGGTGTCACATATCACATTACTCAGCGCAGTCTCCCATATACAGACTCAGGAGCACACATATATACAGGTGTCACATATCACATTACTCAGCGCAGTCTCCCATATACACACTCAGGAGCACACAGATATACAGGTGTCACATATCACATTACACAGCGCAGTCTCCCATATACAGACTCAGGAGCACACAGATATACAGGTGTCACATATCACATTACTCAGCGCAGTCTCCTATATACAGACTCAGGAGCACACAGATATACAGGTGTCACATTACACAGCACAGTCTCCCATATACAGACTCAGGAGCACACAGATATACAGGGTCACATATCACATTACTCAGCACAGTCTCCATATATACAGACTCAGGAGCACACAGATATACAGGTGTCACATATCACATTACTCAGCACAGTCTCCAGTCTGGCCCGGCATACCCCTTTGCGGAAGATTATTTCACTAAATGGGAGTCTCCGCCTCAGGTGGACTCTCATGTGACGCGCTTAGTAAAGAGTGCGACTTTACCGATGCCATCCATGTCTTCTCTGACGGATCCTACAGACCGTAAGGTGGAGGTGTGCCTTAAGTCTATGTATTCCCTCGCTGGAGGAGCATCTAGACCAGCTATGGCAGTCTGCTGGGTGGCCCAGGCTATGGAAGGATGGGCGGATGCATTGTCAGCATCGTTTGCTTTGGAGGGTACCAGTGAACAGGTTGTGTTAGTAGGTAACATCCAGGATTCCGCTACGTATATTAATGAAGCGGCCTTGGATTTGAGCCTTCTTACCTGTAGGATTTCCGTGGCCGCCCGACGCTCCTTGTGGTTACGTTCTTGGAGGGCTGACGCTGAATCCAAGAAGGGCTTGGAATGCTTACCTTATAATGGGCAGGTCCTGTTCGGACCAGCTTTGGACAAGATAGTGGACACGCTGGCGGCTGCCAAATCTGCGTGTCTACCTTCAGCTCCGACTCCGTCTGGATCTAAAAATCCGTCTTTTCGGCCCTATCGCCCTCCTGGGAAACCTAAGTTGCAGTCCTTTCCGAGACCTTCAGGTCCCGAAAAGACCGCTAAGCCCAAGAAACAAGCTTGGAGTACCAGACGTCCGGCCGCCAAGCCGGAAGACAATCCCTCAGCCTGACGGGCTGGGCCTCCCCTTGCGGGACCTCAAGGTGGGAGGCCGACTTCTGCGTTACGCCCAGTGTTGGTACCAGACCACCACAGACATTTGGGTAAGGGAAGTGGTATCTCAGGGATATGCCCTCTCCTTCCGCAGAAGGCCTCCTCATCAGTTCTTTGCAGCAGGCCTTCCTTAAGATCCAACGAAGGCTCTAGCGATCCAGGAGGTGGTGCGCTCTATGCTCCAGATGGAAGTTATAGAGCCTGTTCCGTTTACCGTAAGGGGGATGGGATATTACTCCAACCTCTTTCTGGTCCACCAAAAACCAAATGGATCATTCCGACCTATCCTCAACCTCAAGTCCCTTAACAAGTTTTCAAGCGTCCCTCGGTTCCTAATGGAGACTCTGCGTTCTATTGTGTTAGCTATGCAGCCTGGGCATTTTATGGTGTCCATGGATATTCAGGATGCTTACCTGCATATCCCCATTGCCAAGGCGCATTAGCGTTACCTCAGATTTGCAGTGTCAAACCACCATTACCAGTTTCAGGCTCTACCGTTTGGCCTTTCCACGGCCCCTCGGGTGCACACCTGCGGTTGTAGGGGGTTCGCCTGTTACCTTACTTGAATGACCTTCTGTTTTTGGCAGGGTTGCCACAGGTCCTTTGCAACCATCTGCAACTGACAATATCTGTATTGCAGGCTCACGGCTGGCTAGTGAACTGGAAAAATTCCTCTCTAATTCCTTCTCAGAGGATGGTCCATCTCGGAGCATTGTTGGACTTTCAGCAGCAGAGGACCTTCTTGACGGAAGAAAAGAAAGCCCTGTTGTAGTCTAGGATACGCAATGTACTAAAGAATCGCCGAGGGTCTCTTCTCTTGGCAATGAGGTTACTGGGTTCCATGGTGTCAACGTTCGACCTGGTGGAGTATGCCCAGTTCCATTCCAGGCCTCTGCAGATGTTGATCCTCTCCAGATGGGGCAGAATTCCCCGTCAAAGACGCAGATGATCAGGCTCACTCCGGAGGTGCGCCTGTCCCTGACCTGGTGGTTACAGAAGTCCCATCTCAGCTGGAGGACGTCCGTTTTGGATTTCGGATTGGGTCCTTCTAACAAAGGATGCCTGCCTTCAGGGCTGGGGCGCTGTGATGAGCCCACACGTCTTCCAGGGCCAGTGGACGTCAGAGGAATCGGTCCTGCCGATCAATATATTGGAGCTTCGGGCAGTGTTCAGAGTGCTGCAACAAGCAGGACTTTTCCTGCAGGGAAAACCCATGCAGACATTCTGACTTGGGCAGAACGCGATCTCCCAGCCATTTCGACCGTGTTCATCCCGGGAGTGCTCAACTGGGAAGTGGACTTCCTCAGCCACCACGATGTACACCCGGGGGAATGATCTCTTCACCAGGAGGTGTTCCAGCTCCTGGTGGACAAGTGTGGTATCCCCAAATAGACCTCATGGCCTCCAGACACAACCGCAACTGTGGGCATACGGATCTTGAACAAGAGACGCAGGGGCTCTCCTGGTGGACGCTATGTCGGTACAGTGGAACTTCCAATTCACGTACTTGTTTCCTCCGTTCTCCCTTCTGTCTCATTTAATTGGAAACTTCAGGCAGGAAGGAGGCAAGATCTTGCTGGTGGCTCCTGCGTGGCCCAGACGGAATTGGTACTCGGATCTTCAGTGTCTGTCCATCGACACTCCATTGCTGTTACCTCAACGTCCGGACCTGTTGTCTCAGGGTCCTTGCCTCTATCTGGACCTGAGTCGTCTGTCTTTGATGGCATGGCTCTTGAGACTTCCCTCTTGAGGTCTAAGAGTTTCTCCAGAGCGGTGGTGAATACCATGCTACGAGCTCGTAAAACCTGCTTCAGCTAGAATTTACCACAGGGTGTTGCATACTTATTTTGAGTGGTGCGCCCTAGAGGGTATGATCCTCCGGAGTCTCGGATATCCAGAGTGTTGGCATTCCTTCAGGCGGGCTTGGATCCAGGTCTACGCCTCGCTTCACTGAAGATGCATGTTTCTGCGCTGTCAGTTTGGTTTCAACATAGGATTGCTACGCTGTCTGATATCCGCACTTTTCTGCAGGGTGTCCTTCGCATCCAGCCTCCTTTTGTCCCTCTGGTGGCTCTGTGGGATTTGGCTGTGGTCCTGAGGGCGCTCCAGGGTCCTCCATTTGAACCTTTAGGTTCTGTGGAGTTGAAATGGCTTACGACAAAGACAGTGTTCTTTCTGGCTATTGCTTCAGCTAGAAGGGTGTCTGATTTGGGAGCTCTCTCCTGTCGTCCCCCCTTTCTGATTTTTAATTCGGACAGGGCGGTACTTTGTACCCGCCCTGATTTCCTTCCTGAGGTGGTGTCTAGTTTCCACATTAACGAAGAAATTGTGGTCCCAGCCTTTAATCCATCTGATCTCTCGGCTGGTGAGGCTTCTTTGGATGTGGTACAGCCTCTGCGGATTTACGTGGACCGTACCAGTTCTTTGAGGAAATCGGACTCTTTGTTTGACCTGTATGGTTTTCATAAGAGGGGTTGGCCTGCCAATAAGCAGACTTTGGCACGCTGGATTTGCATGGCTATCTCTGAGGCTTAATTTCATGAGGGTCTTCCAGTGCCACCCTCTGTGAAGGCTCATTCTACGAGGTCTGTGGGTCCTTCGTGGGCAGCTCGCCATTGGCGCCTCGGCTGTTCAGCTTTGGAAGGCGGCTACATAGTCCTCTGTCCATACTTTTGTCAGGCATTACGCATTTGATACTTTTGCTTCTCAGGATGCTTCCTTCGGGCGGTGGGTTCTCCTCTCTGCACAGGAGCGTCCCCTCCCTTGAAGGATACTGCTTTGGGACATCCCCAAGGTATCCCTGTGGATCCCTAAGGACCGTGGAGTAGAAAACAAGAGATATGGTAAGAATTTACCTTTGTTAACTCTGTTTCTACAAAGTCATTAGGGTCCACAGGGCGCCCGTCCTGACGCCCTGTGCTTCCGTAGGGTGTTGTTCTGGTCACCAGTTTCTGTCTCCTTCTCTGTGAGAATGTGAATCTTGTGTGTTCCAGACTTTCTTCTTCCTTTTTCTCTTCCTCTGGCCTATGGCTTGATACTAAAACTGAGGTGCCTTGGCCTGGGGGCGGGGTATAGGAGGGGGCCCGGTGCATCCTGGGATGAAGAGTTTAACTGTGTGGTGCCCATGACTGAGCCAAGCCAAGCCTATACCCCAAGGTATCCCTATGGACCCTAAGGACTTCGTAGAAACAGAGATAACAAAGATAAGTTCTTACAATATCTCTTGTTTTGTCTTTTATGTCATGAAACTTTCCTCCATTATTTGTGGAGTATTTTTTGGTTGGACGAGATAGAAAAGTCATGAAATAATTTTTTTTCTTCATTTTGTAATTGTTGCATTTATTCTCTTTATGTAGAAATGGGTGAATAGAGAGATTTCAAACTTTGACTACCTCATTCAGCTGAACACCATAGCCGGGAGAACATACAACGATCTCGCACAGTATCCAGTTGTAAGTACTTAACGTGAACAAATGGCATATTGTAACTGTTATGAATTAGGGCTTGATTTAGCGTGCACTGCCGATTATCGGGAATCTGCGCGTGCCCAGGACCCATTCTGCGAGTGTGCAGAATGGGTTTTGCTTTATCGCACACAAGCCCTTGAATGTCTCTGCAGGGCACATAAGGGGCGGTGTAGGGGCGTTACCGGGAGTGGCCAGCCCAGAGACTGCGTGGATGTACGCAGTGCTCTGCGCTCGCAAGCCGGCCAGACTGAGTAAGCTGAGGCTTAGGGCTAATTCACACATGCCGGTTTTCAGTGGACAGCAGAAGACCGGACGTTTTTTTCTTGAGGTTTTTTCCTTTCACACACAACGGTTTTGTACCGTGTGTGATGGTTTTGCCGTGTTTTTTTTCCCCCATCTATAACTTTGAAACCGTGGACGCCAGCCGTCCATTTCAGTGTCTATTCCTGGCTGTAACGCGACGACTGTGCCGTGTCCATGCCGTCTTACCATACTTAATTACATTTTACACATGGAAAAAAAAATGCCTGGATTTCTACAGTCCGGTGAAACCGGCGTGTGTGAAATAGCCCTTACTCAGCTGGCTGCCCACCCGGCTCCGTCCACCCTCGCAACCATCGACTACCGATGGGCGCGAAGGTGATCCCAGCCTGTGACCTTTGTCGCAGTGCTGGGATCACAAATGCAGCAGGTGGTGTCATACAGAGGGGTGTCATACAGGAGTTGTCATACAGAGGGGTGTCATACAGAGGGGTGTCATACACCTCCTGCATTTGCATTATTGCAAGGATCGCATTGCAAAGCCACCTGCGTGCATACATCATATATCTATAGCCTGCGTGCATACATCATATATCTATAGCCTGCGTGCATACATCATATATCTATAGCCTGCGTGCATAAATCATATATCTATAGCCTGCGTACATACATCATATATCTATAGCCTTCGTGCATACATCATATATCTATAGCCTGCGTGCATACATCATATATCTATAGCCTGCGTGCATAAATTATATATCTATAGCCTGCGTGCATACATCATATACCTATAGCCTGCGTGCATACATCATATATCTATAGCCTGCGTGCAGCTTGTCAATTGCAATCCTTGCCCCTTAGTCTCTATGTACTGGTTTTCCGGCCTGGTGCTGCTGTCAGGATACCAATGTACAGTGATGGTGCCTCAATATCTCCACGCCTCTGATTTTATGTTAGTTTCCATGGGTGCTGCAAGATTACACATCAGAAGAGCTGGACCTGAACAACCCGGCCATCTTCAGGGACCTCTCCAAGCCGATAGGGGTCGTGAATGAGAAAAATGCAGCCGCTGTCCGGGAAAAGTGAGTGGTTTCTACTAACAACACGTTCTAGAGCTGCAGTAATGTCACTGTCATACAGCTGTCCCACAGGTCTCCCAGTGGCTCATGCAGTATGTAATGTTATTATGCCAAATGTACAAGTCTTTGTTATTTTTCTGTCTAGTTTCTGGTAATGAGTAAATGGGGGGAAATAATCAATAGTTGCTGCAGGAAACAAGTCCCCAGTACAGACAGAAGAGTGACTTTACTGCTCGGTACAATCTGTCCCCAGTACAGACAGGAGAGCGACTTTACTGCTCGGTACAATCTGTCCCCAGTACAGACTGAAGAGCGACTTTACTGCTCGGTACAATCTGTCCCCAGTACAGACAGAAGAGCGACTTTACTGCTCGGTACAATCTGTAAGTCCCCAGTACAGACAGAAGAGCGACTTTACTGCTCGGTACAGTCTGTAAGTCCCCAGTACAGACAGGAGAGCGACTTTACTGCTCGGTACAATCTGTCCCCAGTACAGACAGAAGAGCGACTTTACTGCTCGGTACAATCTGTCCCCAGTACAGACAGAAGAGCGACTTTACTGCTCGGTACAGTCTGTAAGCCCCCGGTCCAGATAGAAGAGCGACTTTACTGCTCGGTACAATCTGTCCCCAGTACAGACAGAAGAGCGACTTTACTGCTCGGTACAATCTGTAAGTCCCCAGTACAGACAGAAGAGCGACTTTACTGCTCGGTACAATCTGTAAGTCCCCAGTACAGACAGAAGAGCGACTTTACTGCTCGGTACAGTCTGTAAGCCCCCGGTCCAGATAGAAGAGCGACTTTACTGCTCGGTACAATCTGTCCCCAGTACAGACAGAAGAGCGACTTTACTGCTCGGTACAATCTGTAAGTCCCCAGTACAGACAGAAGAGCGACTTTACTGCTCGGTACAGTCTGTAAGTCCCCAGTACAGACAGGAGAGCGACTTTACTGCTCGGTACAATCTGTCCCCAGTACAGACAGGAGAGCGACTTTACTGCTCGGTACAATCTGTCCCCAGTACAGACAGAAGAGCGACTTTACTGCTCGGTACAATCTGTCCCCAGTACAGACAGAAGAGCGACTTTACTGCTCGGTACAGTCTGTAAGCCCCCGGTCCAGATAGAAGAGCGACTTTACTGCTCGGTACAATCTGTAAGTCCCCAGTACAGACAGAAGAGCGACTTTACTGCTCGGTACAATCTGTCCCCAGTACAGACAGAAGAGCGACTTTACTGCTCGGTACAATCTGTAAGTCCCCAGTACAGACAGAAGAGCGACTTTACTGCTCGGTACAATCTGTCCCCAGTACAGACAGAAGAGCGACTTTACTGCTTGGTACAATCTGTCCCCAGTACAGACAGAAGAGCGACTTTACTGCTTGGTACAGTCTGTAAGTCCCCAGTACAAGCAGAAGAGCGACTTTACTGCTTGGTACAATCTGTAAGTCCCCAGTACAGATAAAAGGGCGACTTTACTGCTCGGTACAATCTGTAAGTCCCCAGTACAGATAAAAGAGCGACTTTACTGCTCGGTACAATCTGTAAGTCCCCAGTACAGATAAAAGAGTGACTTTACTGCTCGGTACAGTCTATAAGTCCCCAGTACAGATAAAAGAGCGACTTTACTGCTCGGTACAATCTGTAAGTCCCCAGTACAGACAGAAGAGCGACTTTACTGCTCGGTACAATCTGTAAGTCCCCAGTACAGACAGAAGAGCGACTTTACTGCTCGGTACAGTCTATAAGTCCCCAGTACAGATAAAAGAGCGACTTTACTGCTCGGTACAATCTGTCCCCAGTACAGGCAGAGGAGTGACTTTACTGCTCGGTACAATCTGTAAGTCCACAGTACAGACAGAAGAGCGACTTTACTGCTCGGTACAATCTGTCCCCAGAATAACATAATTACTCTTAGTGCTCAGATATGTTCTGTTGTAAAGTAGCTGACTTCTGCCCTTCACCTTCACCCTGAGAGGGACTCCGGCATCACTGGTACAGTTATACGCCACCTGTAGGGTGCAGGGCACTTTTATTTTTATATTGGCCTTAGGGCCTGATTCAGCTTCAAAGCTGCTCGTAAAGGGGAACGGAGGCCATTGCTGCCCCCTCCCTGCCCACAAATGGCAGCAGACTGTCAATCAGAGACAGTCTGTGAGCGGAATCGCATACCCGTTCTGCACATGCGCATCGGAACATCGGGAATCTGCGTTCAGAACTGCTGCATCAGGCCCTTAATTTCCTTCCTATACTAGAGCAGGTTTTCCTCCATTTCTGCAGATACATACAAACACACACATAAATTCATACATACACACACACACACACGCCCATATATACGGCCGCACACATACATACACACATACATACACAAACACACGCCCATATATACGGATGCATACACACACACATACACACACACATACATACATACACACACACGCCCATATATACGGACACATACATACACACATACACACACACACACATACATACATACATACATACATATACACACACACACACACACACACGCCCATATATACGGACACATACATACATACAACTACTCAAGTACAACTGGTGCTTCCTGTGTTTACTGCGCCAAACCGAATATGTATCCATGTAAAATCCGTGTAGTTAAGGTAAAATCTCAAACTCTGCAAATGGGAAATAGCACGTATAATAATATTGGAAGGTTATAATGTGATCACATCTCCCAGACCGTTCTCTCATTAAATAAAATAATCTGAATTAAAGGTACGAAAATTTTGAAGATCCTTCTGGGAAGATAGACAGCTTCCACTATGGAACGCACTACTCCAACGCCGCCGGTGTGATGCATTACCTGATCCGCGTGGAACCCTTCGCTACTCTGCACATCCAGCTCCAGAGCGGAAGGTAATCCCGATAGCCCGCTCTTCCCTGAGTGTGTCCCGGTGACATGCCCCTGCTGTGCCTCACTGGTACGGTGGCCTCCAGCAATCTGGATTATGTGGATTCCTACTGGTAATTCCTCCATTTGCAGATTGCGGAGATGAATGTAAAATGTACATTACGGCCCCAGTGTCGCCATCGCGGATTTCCACCTTCTTTTCCCTCCGTCTAGGTTTGACTGCGCTGATCGCCAGTTCCACTCCATTCCTGCCACGTGGCAAGCCCTGATGGACAGCCCAAATGACGTGAAGGAGCTGATTCCGGAGTTCTTTTATTTCCCCGAGTTCCTGGAGAATAAGAATGGTAAGGCGATGCCAGATACTCGCGTCACTGCTCCAGTGTAATTTATGTGCTGCAATCTCTATGAAGGGAACAAATGCAGGTGCTGTACAGTATAGAGGAACCTATGCGACACTGATCACTCTGGGGTTTCCTTCCCATAAACCTCTCTAATGTGGTATTCTGGGACCCTGAGTATTGTAGTGACGCTTAGGACTGTTAGCAGCCAATCAGAGGCTCAGGCTGGGTGATCTGGAGATTTATAGCGCAGCACTGAGTATTGTAGTGACGCTCAGCACTGGACGTACGCTTAGGACTGTTAGCAGCCAATCAGAGGCTCAGGCTGTGTGATCTGGTGATTTATAGCGCAGCACTGAGTATTGTAGTGACGCTTAGGACTGTTAGCAGCCAATCAGAGGCTCAGGCTGTGTGATCTGGTGATTTATAGCACAGCATTGAGTATTGTAATGACACTCAGCACTGGCCGTACGCTTAGGACTGTTAGCAGCCAATCAGAGGCTCAGGCTGTGTGATCTGGAGATTTATAGCGCAGCACTGAGTATTGTAGTGACGCTCAGCACTGGCCGTATGCTTAGGACTGTTAGCAGCCAATCAGAGGCTCAGCCTGTGTTATCTGGTGATGTATAGCGCAGCACTGAGTATTGTAGTGACGCTCAGCACTGGACGTACGCATAGGACTGTTAGCAGCCAATCAGAGGCTCAGACTGTGTGATCTGGTAATTTATAGCGCAGCACTGAGTATTGTAGTGACGCTCAGCACTGGACGTACGCATAGGACTGTTAGCAGCCAATCAGAGGCTCAGACTGTGTGATCTGGTAATTTATAGCGCAGGACTGAGTATTGTAGTGACGCTCAGCACTAGACGTATGCTTAGGACTGTTAGCAGCCAATCAGAGGCTCAGGGTGTGTGATCTGGTGATTTATAGCGCAGCATTGAGTACTGTAGTGACGCTCAGCACTGGACGTAGGCTTAGGACTGTTAGCAGCCAATCAGAGGCTCAGGCTGTGTGATCTGGTGATTTATAGCGCAGCACTGAGTATTGTAGTGACGCTTAGGACTGTTAGCAGCCAATCAGAGGATCAGCCTGTCTGATCTGGTGATTTATAGCGCAGCACTGAGTATTGTAGTGACGCTCAGCACTGGACGTACACTTAGGACTATTAGCAGCCAATCAGAGGCTCAGCCTGTGTGATCTGGTGATGTATAGCGCAGCACTGAGTATTGTAGTGACGCTCAGCACTGACGTACGCTTAGGACTGTCAGCAGTCAATCAGAGGCTCAGGCTGTGTGATCTGGTGATTTATAGCGCAGCACTGAGTATTGTAGTGACGCTTAGGACTGTTAGCAGCCAATCAGAGGATCAGGCTGTGTGATCTGGTGATTTATAGCTGAGCACTGAGTATTGTAGTGACGCTTAGGACTGTTAGCAGCCAATCAGAGGCTCAGGCTGTGTGATCTGGTGATTTATAGCGCAGCACTGAGTATTGTAGTGACGCTTAGGACTGTTAGCAGCCAATCAGAGGATCAGGCTGTGTGATCTGGTGATTTATAGCTGAGCACTGAGTATTGTAGTGACGCTTAGGACTGTTAGCAGCCAATCAGAGGATCAGGCTGTGTGATCTGGAGATTTATAGCGCAGCACTGAGTATTGTAGTGATGCTCAGCACTGGACGTAGGCTTAGGACTGTTAGCAGTCAATCAGAGGCTCAGCCTGTGTGATCTGGTGATTTATAGCTCAGCACTGAGTATTGTAGTGACGCTCAGCACTGAGTATTGTAGTGACGCTTAGGACTGTTAGCAGCCAATCAGAGGATCAGGCTGTGTGATCTGGTGATTTATAGCGCAGCTCTGAGTATTGTAGTGACGCTCAGCACTGGACGTACACTTAGGACTATTAGCAGCCAATCAGAGGATCAGGCTGTGTGATCTGGTGATTTATAGCTGAGCACTGAGTATTGTAGTGACGCTTAGGACTGTTAGCAGCCAATCAGAGGATCAGGCTGTTTGATCTGGTGATTTATAGCGCAGCACTGAGTATTGTAGTGACGCTCAGCACTGGACGTACGCATAGGACTGTTAGCAGCCAATTAGAGGCTCAGACTGTGTGATCTGGTAATTTATAGCGCAGCACTGAGTATTGTAGTGACGCTCAGCACTAGACGTATGCTTAGGACTGTTAGCAGCCAATCAGAGGATCAGGCTGTATGATCTGGTGATTTATAGCGCAGGACTGAGTATTGTAGTGACGCTCAGCACTGGACGTACGCTTAGGACTGTTAGCAGCCAATCAGAGGCTCAGGCTGTGTGATCTGGTGATTTATAGCTCAGCACTGAGTATTGTAGTGACGCTCAGCACTGGACGTACACTTAGGACTGTTAGCAGCCAATCAGAGGCTCAGCCTGTGTGATCTGGTGATTTATAGCGCAGCACTGAGTATTGTAGTGACGCTCAGCACTGGACGTACGCTTAGGACTGTTAGCAGCCAATCAGAGGATCAGGCTGTATGATCTGGTGATTTATAGCGCAGCACTGAGTATTGTAGTGACGCTCAGCACTGGACGTACGCATAGGACTGTTAGCAGCCAATTAGAGGCTCAGACTGTGTGATCTGGTAATTTATAGCGCAGCACTGAGTATTGTAGTGACGCTCAGCACTAGACGTATGCTTAGGACTGTTAGCAGCCAATCAGAGGCTCAGGGTGTGTGATCTGGTGATTTATAGCGCAGCACTGAGTATTGTAGTGACGCTCAGCACTGGACGTATGCTTAGGACTGTTAGCAGCCAATCAGAGGATCAGGCTGTGTGATCTGGTGATTTATAGCGCAGCACTGAGTATTGTAGTGACGCTCAGCGCTGGACGTACGCATAGGACTGTTAGCAGCCAATCAGAGGCTCAGACTGTGTGATCTGGTAATTTATAGCGCAGCACTGAGTATTGTAGTGACGCTCAGCACTGGACGTACGCTTAGGACTGTTAGCAGCCAATCAGAGGCTCAGCCTGTGTGATCTGGTGATGTATAGCGCAGCACTGAGCATTGTAGTGACGCTCAGCACTGCACGTAGGCTTAGGACTGTTAGCAGCCAATCGGAGACTCAGCCTGTGTGATCTGGTTATTTATAGCGCAGCACTGAGTATTGTAGTGACGCTCAGCAATGGCCGTACGCTTAGGACTGTTAGCAGCCAATCAGAGGCTCAGGCTGTGTGATCTGGTGATTTATAGCGCAGCACTGAGTATTGTAGTGACGCTCAGCACTGGACGTACGCTTAGGACTGTTAGCAGCCAATCAGAGGCTCAGACTGTGTGATCTGGTGATTTATAACGCAGCACTGAGTACTGTAGTGACGCTCAGCACTGGACGTATGCTTAGGACTGTTAGCAGCCAATCAGAGGATCAGGCTGTGTGATCTGGTGATTTATAGCTGAGCACTGAGTATTGTAGTGACGCTTAGGACTGTTAGCAGCCAATCAGAGGATCAGGCTGTGTGATCTGGTGATTTATAGCGCAGCACTGAGTATTGTAGTGACGCTCAGCAATGGACGCACGCTTAGGACTGTTAGCAGCCAATCAGAGGCTCAGGCTGTGTAATCTGGTGATTTATAGCGCAGCACTGAGTATTGTAGTGATGCTTAGGACTGTTAGCAGCCAATCAGAGGCTCAGGCTGTGTGATCAGGTGATTTATAGCGCAGCACTGAGCATTGTAGTGACGCTCAGCACTGGACGTACGCTTAGGACTGTTAGCAGCCAATCAGAGGCTCAGCCTGTGTGATCAGTCGATTGCAGATATATATATACACATCGTGCTGTGTGCACGGGCGATCATCTGACATACATATATCTGTTAGGTATGTATCCAGCTTAACATGAAGCCTTTCTCTGTGTCCACATTGTGCTGAGCTCGTCTCTGCCAGGGACATTACAGAGAGAGCGCAAATATTATCATGAGTAGCATGAAACTAAACGTATGTGCGCTGCTGTGTATTCTATATTACAAAGGCCCCTCCCCCTCTCATCCCCACACCTTCTAACGTCACATCTTCTTATATTTAGGTTACTGTTCCCCTGCGACAAGAGGTGTTTTTGTTTCAGTAACGTTTTTATATGTAAATCACAGGCTTTGATTTGGGAAGATTACAAATCTCCAAAGAGAGAGTGAATGATGTTGTTCTTCCAAAATGGGCTAAAACTCCTGAAGATTTCATCCACAAGCATAGAAAGGCGCTGGTACGTGGTTTCGCCCTCTGCGCTCTCCCGATGGCGGTTGCTGCTGATTTCTGTACTTAGTTTGCGTTTTCTGTCACTAGGAGTCAGAGTTTGTTTCTGCTCATCTCCATGAATGGATAGATCTGATCTTTGGCTACAAGCAGAGAGGACCGGCTGCAGCGGAGGCGCTCAATGTCTTCTATTATTGTAGCTATGAAGGTACTAATCATACGTGTCTATGGTTTATATTATCAGATGGGCTGTAATGTGTTATGTCTCTGGGCTGTAATGTACTGGAACTCTCTTACCCCCCCAGTGCTGGGGAGTGGGGCAGCTGTAATCTCCCGCTGTGCCCAGGTGAGGTCCTGTGACACTGGGCTGTAATGTACTGGAACTCTCTTACCCCCTAGTGCTGGGGAGTGGGGCAGCTGTAATCTCCTGCTGTGCCCGGGTGAGGTCCTGTGTGCCCCCATCTGGTCATACTGTAGTTTTTAGGTATTAAATTTTTTATTCTAGTGTTAATCTTAACTGACATGAGGACATTGCTGTCACGTGTAGGCTCTATGTGTAACCTCTTAGTTGAAGTGCTGTAACACGTAACAGACGTCATGCGTGGCCCATACACATGCTCACCCAGTCTCCCATTACCAGCTGGACGTTATGTCATTGCCTAGGTCAGAGGCGTCCAGCTCATTACAGCCTCTTCCTACAGCACTTGTGGTTATGTTCTGCTGATCTTGGCTTTGTATTTCCGTACCTGTAACATCAGGCGCTGTGGACCTGGACGCCATATCAGATGAGAAGGAAAGGAAGGCGATAGAAGGAATGATCAATAATTTTGGGCAGACCCCATGTCAGCTGCTGAAGGTATAACCATGTTCCATCATTTTTAAGATCACTTATTAAATTGCATATTATACATGTACAGTATTATTATACATGTACAGTAATATATATGTACAGTAATATTATACATGTACAGTAATATATATGTACAGTAATATATATGTACAGTAATATTATACATATACAGTAATATATATGTACAGTAATATTAATGTACAGTAATATATATGTACAGTAATATTATACATGTACAGTAATATTATACATGTACAGTAATATAGATGTACAGTAATATAGATGTACAGAAATATTATACATGTACGGTAATATACATGTACAGTAATATAGATGTACAGAAATATTATAATGTACAGTAATATTATACATGTACGGTAATATAGATGTACAGAAATATTATAATGTACAGTAATATTATACATGTACGGTAATATAGATGTACAGAAATATTATAATGTACAGTATTATTATACATGTACGGTAATATAGATGTACAGAAATATTATAATGTACAGTAATATTATACATGTACGGTAATATAGATGTACAGAAATATTATACATGTACAGAAATATTATAATGTACAGTAATATTATACATGTACAGTAATATAGATGTACAGAAATATTATAATGTACAGTAATATTATACATGTTCGGTAATATATCTCCACAGTCCACGCAGGCTCGGATTAGAATCTGTATAAATGACATAGTTGTCAGCGCTAGCGATGGTGATAATTCCCGTGTGGGTCTGTGCTGGGAGCTGCCCTGCAGATTAGGGGTACGATGGACATAGATGGCTCCTAGCCTGTAACTTTTCCCACTGTGCTTGCAGCCGAGCTTACGCAACTCTGAGCCACTCCAGGCCATTCAGACTTATACGCAAAGGCTTCCTAGCGTGTAACTGGGCGCTGTCACCTGTATGATATGCGTTCCGTGTGCGTATGGCTGATTTCGGATCTCCGCTAAGCTTAGGGATGGAGCAGTTGCATTCCTGCGGTGATATCGGCTACTGTCACATGTGGACGGATAGCGGCGGTGCTGCCGCCGCGTAGATGCAGCCACTCTGTACACAGGCGAAGATACGCATTCATTTCCCAGCGCATAGTGCGTCCACGTCTCTGAATCACGACCTTTCTGTAGATAATTGGTTCTAAAATATCTTCTGTGAATAAAAGTATATAACAATAAAATGCTAATGAAAACCTATCACTGTGATTTACCAAAGGTTGTGCTTTATTCCCTCTCCCCTAATACCGCCCAGGAGCCTCACCCGCTGCGGCTGTCAGCAGAAGACGCTTTACTGAAACAGACCAAACTGGACAACGCAACTCTCAGCTTATTCCAAAACCTGACCGAGCTGAAGTCATTCTTCATAAAGGTCTCTGTGACTTATTACAGCAGGGAAATGTCTCATTATATGACAGCATTTAGTCTTCTGTGCTGTATGTACTGTAATAAATTATTTCCCTAGATTCTCTCTCTCTCCCCCCCGGGAATTAGTGATGATAATTCTCTCTCTCCCCCCAGGGAATTAGTGATGATAATTCTCTCTCTCCCCCCAGGGAATTAGTGATGATAATTCTCTCTCTCCCCCCCAGGGAATTAGTGATGATAATTCTCTCTCTCTCCCCTCCAGGGAATTAGTGATGATAATTCTCTCTCCCCCCCCAGGGAATTAGTGATGATAATTCTCTCTCTCCCCCCCAGGGAATTAGTGATGATAATTCTCTCTCTCTCCCCTCCAGGGAATTAGTGATGATAATTCTCTCTCTCCCCCCCAGGGAATTAGTGATGATAATTCTCTCTCTCTCCCCTCCAGGGAATTAGTGATGATAATTCTCTCTCTCTTTCCCCCAGGGAATTAGTGATGATAATTCTCTCTCTCCCCCCCAGGGAATTAGTGATGATAATTCTCTCTCTCTCCCCTCCAGGGAATTAGTGATGATAATTCTCTCTCTCTTTCCCCCAGGGAATTAGTGATGATAATTCTCTCTCTCTCCCCCCTAGGGAATTAGTGATGATAATTCTCTCTTTCCCCCCCAGGGAATTAGTGATGATAATTCTCTCTCTTTCCCCCCCAGGGAATTAGTGATGATAATTTTCTCTTTCCCCCCCAGGGAATTAGTGATGATAATTTTCTCTCTCTCCCCCCCAGGGAATTAGTGATGATAATTCTCTCTCCCTCCAGGGAATTAGTGATGATAATTCTCTCTCTCCCCCCCCAGGGAATTAGTGATGGTAATTCTCTCTCTCCCCCCCCCAGGGAATTAGTGATGGTAATTCTCTCTCTTTCCCCCCCATGGAATTAGTGATGGTAATTCTCTCTCTTTCCCCCCCATGGAATTAGTGATGGTAATTCTCTCTCCCCCCCAGGGAATTAGTGATGATAATTCTCTCTCTCCCCCCCAGGGAATTAGTGATGATAATTCTCTCTCTCCCCCCCCTGGGAATTAGTGATGATAATTCTCTCTCTTTCCCCCCCAGGGAATTAGTGATGATAATTCTCTCTCTCTCCCCCCAGGGAATTAGTGATGGTAATTCTCTCTCTTTCCCCCCCCATGGAATTAGTGATGATAATTCTCTCTCCCCCCCAGGGAATTAGTGATGATAATTCTCTCTCTCCCCCCAGGGAATTAGTGATGGTAATTCTCTCTCTTTCCCCCCCCATGGAATTAGTGATGATAATTCTCTCTCTTTCCCCCCCAGGGAATTAGTGATGATAATTCTCTCTCTCTCCCCCCAGGGAATTAGTGATGATAATTCTCTCTCTCTCCCCTCCAGGGAATTAGTGATGATAATTCTCTCTCCCCCCAGGGAATTAGTGATGATAATTCTCTCTCTTTCCCCCCCAGGAAATTAGTGATGATAATTCTCTCTCTTTCCCCCCCCCAGGGAATTAGTGATGAAATTCCAGTTGTAAAAGCCGTCGTTCCAAAGAGCCAGTTACGTTCCTTCATATCTCAGGGAAGCCCGGAAGTGCTGGTGAGTGACTAGAAGTCCTATAGATTGGTCACTTACTGAAATGACGGCGAGCTACCTCTGATTATGTATGTATGTGTGAGTGTATATATATATATATATATATATATATATATATATTGCAGGGAATGGGGGATGTCAGGCTGCGCCCAATACGATACGCAGACTCCTGCAGCCAGAGGAGAGGAGCGGGATTACCATCTGACCCCATAGGATAGCGGGAAAGGGAGGAATATCTCTGGTGCTGGAGGAGCGTAGAGCGACAATCCTGGGGATAATCTGATAAAATGTGTCTGTGACTAGACTGTGCCTAATGCCGGGTACACACTGGCAGATATATCTTGTGTGCGTAGGCCAGTGTGTAACACTTATTTTGTGACACATTTCATGGCGTTAGCTGCTTTCTCAGGCAGTAGAACAGTAAATCTGTATTTAGAAGAATAAGGGACAGTCTAGTCCCCATGTCTGTGTCACAGACCATATTTTATCAGGTTATCCCTCAGATTGTAGCTTTAGCCTCCTCCAGCGTCGGAGATATTCCCCTCTTATCCTTATATAAATAAATACAGCTGCACACACTATAATAATAATAACCTGCACACACTATAATAATAATAACCTGCACACACTATAATAATAACAACCTGCACACACTATAATAATAACAACCTGCACACACTATAATAATAACAACCTGCACACACTATAATAATAATAACCTGCACACACTATAATAATAATAACCTGCACACACTATAATAATAATAACCTGCACACACTATAATAATAATAACCTGCACACACTATAATAATAATAACCTGCACACTCTATAATAATAATAACCTGCACACACTATAATAATAACCTGCACACTCTATAATAATAATAACCTGCACACACTAAGATGATAATAATACTACACATAAGGTTTTGGCGTATTCTAAAACTGAGCTATAGAGACATATAGTGAACTACACACTTGTCTATAATGGAATTATCTCACTGCAAACCTAAGATTCAGTGTTCCCCAGCCCTGCGATGCTTCTCGTTACCTTTGCATACAGTATTATACCAGTGTTCGCGCTCAGTGAAAAAAATTGTGGGTCCCAGGGACCCCCAGCTGTAGCAAAATCGGGGTCCTACTCCACTGATTCTGGGTCCCATCACATATTATGCTTTTGAGCTCACCATAAAACATGAGACCACCCCACATGCCCTACACATACACGATGGGAAGTCACTCATATTACAGTACAGATAATGCCTATAATTACATGATCTGCCTTCATCGCATTGCTGGGGGCAGAGAAAGGGGTGAGGGCAGGCAGCAGTTGGAACAGTGCGAGGGTCGGATGGCAGCTTGGCAAGTGCTGGGGGCAGGTAGTTGGGGTAGAGGGGTTTAAAGGACCTGATTCAGACCCGTTCGCTAAGGCGCGATCGGTTGCTCTGAACGATTTTTGCCCATCTGCGCATGCGTATAATTCGCAGTGCGCGTGCGCAAGCCAGTCTTTGCGATCGGATTTTGTTTGCTCGTAAGCCACTATCAGGTCGCTGCTTTGAGTGACAGACAGCGCCGTTTGTGGGTGGTAACAGGGGAAGGTGCTTGTGAACGGGGGAGTGGTGTTGCGATCGCAGACGTGTCAGTCCCCCAAGACGCCGTTTAAAGGGCGTGCATAATTATCAAAGTAGCATCATTGTAAACGTCACCTGCATGTATTTCAGCCAGCGCTGATCGCTGTGCTTGCGGCAGGTAAAGGCAACCTCAAGGGCTGCGAGCAGCTCCGATGGCTCACGGTCTCGATTAATCCTACATTTCCCGGAGATGACGTGTGTTGCGAGAGGCAAGGGGGCGTCTTCAGACACTTGCGAGCGCACTTTGCTGCAGCTCGCTAACACACAGTGGGCGTCCTTACGCGACGCAGTGCGAGTGCTTAATTTACATACCCGGCCCCTTTTTACCAGCGAGCGATCGCATCTTGCGAGCGGGTCTGAATGACCCACTAAGTGCAGAAGTGCAGCAGTTGGGGTAGAAGCAGAGAGTAGTTGGGCAGGGAGGGGGTAAAGGGGGGTAAGGGCATGTGGCAGTTGGGGTAGCAAGGGGAGTTAAGTGTAGATAGATGTTGGAATAGTACTGGGGGACAAGGAGAGGGTTACGGGCACTCAGTGCTGGGGGTAGAGAGTGGGTAAGCTGCTGGTGAAATACACTGTGGACTACCCTTAGGAACTCCTCTCCCCAGCAACATTAATTGATGCAGAGTGTTACCCTCTGCGGCACCCCTTGACCCCACCATGTTTGTATTATTATAGGCACCGCCACCGCATTCGTAATCGCACCAAACCAACCATCACACTGAACTAACCCCCACCTCATCTATGTAACCCCTACCCACGGCACTCACAGCTTTAGACTTACCTGTCTATCCTCCGAGTACAGGCCAGGGAGTGCAGCTACACGAGCAGTGTCTTGCCTGGTCTTCCGTCTTAACTCTGGGGGCCACATAAGTCTTTATGCAGGGGCCAGGACCGGGTTCACTTGGGGGCTGGGGGCAGCCTTGATACGGGGGCCGGATTCACGTGGGGGCCGGGACAGGTACTGGGGCAGTCTTCTCCTGGAGCCGCTGTATCAAGGAAGGCACCAACGGGCTGGCTCCACCTCCTTTTTATAGTCCTCCCTGCCGCCGTGCCAGGGAAGACCTCAATCATGTAATCAGGAGCCAGGGGATTGGCTGTAGCGGAGCCCATTCTGCAAAAGTGAGTCCCCTGTCCTCATTTGCGGGTAACATACACGATATGGCGCGTATTTGCGATCACTGTATACAGTCTGACCGTGTGATTTCTGCATCTGTTTAGGTGACCATAAGCCAGAACCTGGTTATCGGGACTCATGGCTGGCTGCCGTATGATAAAAGCATTTCCAATTATTTCACATTTACCAAGGATCAAACTGTGAATAATCCAAAGTAAGTGAAGGGTGAGATGGTAGAAGATAGACCTGGTTATCGTGTGGTTAATTATTATTGTATGTGTTCTAATGTAATAATGACAAATTTAGTATATCTGGGCTGGTCCTGAATTGGAGCAAAGCAATAAGAGCAGTAACTTTGTATTTGGATCACACTATGCTGTAATGTAAGGAGGGCACATACATGTATTATCTATGCATGATGTGCAGTGACCCTTTTACACGTATATGAGGTAGGACGGTCACTGAGGATAAGTAAATCGCTCACCTCTGATTTGGGCTATACTGTGCCTCCACCTGAGACCCCGCGGAGCTGATGATGAACCGGGAAACCGCTGATCCCACTCCAAACAGCGTAATTACTCAACAATGACCATGAGATGTAGAAGCCATGTGACCTATTTATTTGGGTGTTGTATGAATGTTGTCATGGATGTTGGCTTAACAACCAATATGCCCACATGCACTTAGGTTGACATGGTTGTAATGTTAATACGTTCACAACGACATATAGGTTTTTTTTGGGTTATTTTAGGCTAGGCCTTAGGGAAGAGCAAAGGAATATTCTCTCTCCAAATCAGCTAGTTTCGCAAGACAACAAGGCGACAAACTAGGAGGTCGGGGCCGACAAAAGGTCAAGTTTCTAAACAGGGCGACAAACCTTCGGCCTGACCGCCTCCCAGGGTGGGAGGCCGACGACTTCAATTTGTGGATGATTGGCGTCAAACAAGAACAGATGCCTGGGTCCGAGAAGTGGTCTCTCAGGGGTATGCCCTCACTTTCAGGAGGTATCCTCCCCAGAAGTGTTTTTGCACAGATCCCCCATCAGATGCTGTGAGGGCCTTGGCCCTTCTGGAGGCTATTCAGTCATTACTGCAGGCAGGGGTAACAATCCCGGTCCCTGGACAGCCTTCTGATATTGGCACAGACTCCAGTTGTTTTGCAACACCATCTTCAATTGACCATAGCCTGTCTACAGAGGCATGGCTGGATTATCAACTGGAAAAAAATCATCTCTTCCTCCAACACAGCAGATGGTACATCTGGGAGCATTTCTAGATTCTCAGACACAGAGTGTTTTTACCAGATGACAAGATTACAACCTTATCATTGCGGATACGCAAGCTGTTAAGCAAGTGAAGGGTATCCATTCTGTCAGCAATGCAGGTCCTGGGATCAGTGGTATCTACTTTCGACATGGTGGGGTATGCTCCGTTCCATTCCAGGCCTCAGCAAAGATTGATTCTCTCCAGGTGGAACGGACAGCATCATCTAATAAGGCCCCAGAGGATCCTTCTCACTACAGAGGTTCGCCTTGCCCTCCTGTGGAGGCTGAAAAAGGACTGTCTAAAAAAAGGGCGTCCATTCTGGATTCCAAATTGGGTATTTCTCACAACAGACACCAGGCTTCGGGGATGGGGGGCAGTGACAGGTCATCACACCTTTCAGGGAAGATGGACAAATCAGGAAAGTCATCTGCCAATAAACATTCTGGAACTGCGAGCAGTATACAAAGCACTTGTCATGGCATAGGACTTGCTCCAGGGCACGCCGGTCCAGGTCCAGTCCGACAACGAAACTACAATAGCTTATCTCAATCTCCAAGGAGGCATGCAAATTCTTGCAGCAATGAAGGAAGTGACAAGAATTCTGATTTGGGCAGAACTCATATTCCGGCCATCTCTGCAATATTCATACCAGGAGTTCTCAAATGGGAAGCAGACCTCCTAAGTCGTCAGGACATACACGCCGGAGAGTGGGCTCTCCATCCGAGTGTTTCAGCTCCTGGTAAACAAGTGGGGTCTACTAGAAGTAGATCTCATGGCGTCACATCACAACCACAAGGTCACCAGGTACCGGTCCAGATCAAGAGATCCATCAGCAGCAAGCGTGGACGCACTGGCAGCAAGATGGGACTTCAAGCTGGCATATCTCTTTCCCCCGATTTCCCGCCTCCCAAGAGTTCTCAGGAAATTCAAGCGGGAAGCCGGAACAGTAATACTGGTGTACCCGGCTTGGCCCAGACTTCATTGGTTCACCGACATACAGAATCTGTCCATAGTAAGTCCGTATCCTCTACTTCTGTGGCAGGATCTGCTAATGCCGGGTCCCTGCTGACATCCGTACTTACCTATCTGGCTTTGACGGCGTGGCTCTTGAATCTTCCATCTTAAGAGCCAAGGGTTTTTCTAGCTCTGTGATTCAGACAATGCTTAGGGCACGAAAGCCTTCCTCTGCTCGCATCTATTACAGAGTTTGGAATTCCTTTGGTCAGTGGTGTTCCCGTAGGAAGGATGACCCTAAAGTGTTTAGGGTTTCCCAGGTTCTGGCCTTTCTCCAGGCTGGTTTAGACCTTGGTCTCCGCCTGGCTACATTTAGAGTACAGGTTTCCGCACTTTCAGTCTGGTTCCAAAGAAAGATTGCTTCTTTGGCAGATGTTAGAATTTTTTTTCAGGCAGCTCTGCGAGTTCAGCCTCCCTTTGTCCCATCGGTTGCACCGTGGGATCTGTCTTTGCTTCTTAAGGGACTACAGGTTTCCCCATTTGAACCTCTGTACTCTGTAGACTTGAAATGGTTGACAGCGAAGACACTTTTTCTCCTCGTTATCTCTTCTGCACGCAGAGTCTTTATTTGGTAGCGCTCTCTTGTCGCTCCCCATTTTTGATTTTTCACCAGGATAGAGCTGTTTTTCGTACAAGGGAGGGTTACCTTCCTAAGGTAGTGTCCCATTTTCATGTGAATGAAGAAATTGTATTTCCAGCTTTTCAGACTCCAGACCTTTCTGTAGGTGAAGCCTCCCTGTATGTAGTTCGTGCTGTCCGTATCTATGTGTAGCATACAAACTCTGTTAGAAAATCAGATGCTCTTTTTGTATTAGCTGGCCATCCTCGTTTGTGAAAACCATATAACAAGCAGACCCTGGCTCGATGGCTACGTATGACTATCTCTCAGGTGTACACACAGGCTGATCTCCCTGTCCCAAGCACGGTGACAGCACATTCTACTCGGTCTGTAGGGCCATTGTGGGCATTTAGCCGTGGGGCCTCTGTTGCACAATTGTGCAAGGCTGCCATGTGGTTTTCTGTCCACACTTTTCTTAGGTTTTATGCCTTTGACAGTTTTGCCTCTCTCAGGATGCTTCCTTTTGGCAACGAGTTCTCCTTTCTGCTCAGGAGCATCCCCCACCCCAGGGGAACTGCTTTAGGACATCCCCATGGTGACCCTGAAGAAGAAAATTAGAGTTATGGTAGACTTCGAGGTCCATAGGGTCCACAGGGCACCTACCCTGACGCCCCTGGCTTCGTTGGGTTATTTTTTCTTTCGGTCAAGGATTCCCTTATCTTGTCTGAGAGTGTTTCTGGTGTATGATTGTTCTTCCTTCTCCTACCTTAAGGCTTGGTTACGCAACTGAAGGCCTGTGGCTAGGGGTGGGGTATATATGGAGGAGGACCCAGTGCATCATGGGAGCTGAAAGCTTTCGGTGTTTGGATCTCTCCAACCACATTACCCCATTGTATCCCTGTGGACCCTATGGACCTCGAAGAAAAAGAGTTATCAAGGTAAGTCTACCATAATTTTTTATGGTTTCCCAGGTACTTGTTTTCTCCAGGCTGGGTCAGTTTGGGTCTAGCGAAGGATCGCTTCGCTTCCGGATGTTAGAACTTTTTTTCAGGGTGTTCTCCGAGATCAGCCACCCTTTGTCTTTGGTTCCAAAGGGGCTACTTGCTCTCCCATTTGAACCTCTGGTTTACAGTGAAGACACTTTTTCTCCTCGCTATCTCTTCTGCACGCAGAGTCTCTGATTTGGCAGCGCTCTTTTTGATTTTTCACCAGGATAGAGCTGTCCTCCGTACACGGGTGGTAAGGTAGTGTCCTAAGGTAGTGTCCTGTTTTCATGTGAATTAAGAGATTGTGGTTCCAGCATTCCATTCTCCAGACCTTTCTGTAGGTGAAGCCTCCCTAGATGTGGTTCGTGCTCTCCGTATCTATGTGGATCGTACAAACTCTCTTAGAAAATCAGATTGTCTTTTTGTAATGTATGATTTTCACAAACGAGGCTGGCCATCTAACAAATAAACTCTGGCTCAATGGTTACGTATGACTATCTCTCAGGTGTACACACAGCTGATCTCCCTGTTCCAAACACGGCAACAGCTCAGTCTGTGGGGCCATCGTGGGCGTTTCGACGTGGTGCCACTGAATGCCTGTGGCCAGGGGCGGGATATATGTGGAGGAGGACCAGAGACATCCTGGGAGCTGAAAGCTTAACTGTTTGGTGCCTGGATCACTCCAACCACATTTCCCCCTGGTATTCCTGTGGACCCTATGGCCCTCGAAGAAAAGAAGTCAAGCAGTAAGTCTACCAGAACTCTTAAATTTTAACTTGGTCTGTTGAGAACTTCTTTTCGCATTGGTTGTTTTTTCAGATTTGGAATGCCCAGAAATCACAGGGCACCGAGTCCGGGCTATATGGAGGGTGTTCCAGCGCTGTCCCATTCATTTCAGTCAGTGGTGCCATTGCAACAGCAGCAACATGTGGTCGGTCATTGTCTTGGAGCAAAAACCACTGTTTCTTTAGCAAATGTGGTCTTTTCTTCCTCATGGCTCCACGCAAATCGGTTTTCAGGACGTTTGCATAGTGGTCACCATTAATTATCTGTCCATGGAGAACCCAGCGCTGTAGGATCATACCGTGCCATCAAAGAACAGCAGAAGCATGACTTTACACGCCGAAGGAATCACACAGAATTTTTTGGGTGGAGGTGATTTCGCTTGTTTCCATACACTTTACTGTTGTTGATTCTGAATCATAATGACAAATCCATGAGTAGTCACACGTCACAATCGATCTCAGGAAATCTGG
The DNA here is from genome assembly GCA_031769625.1 of Taudactylus pleione. NCBI lineage: Eukaryota > Metazoa > Chordata > Amphibia > Anura > Myobatrachidae > Taudactylus > Taudactylus pleione. The sequence goes on along the minus strand of JAUIMM010002166.1, from coordinate 232,219 downwards.
TATCCTCTCCGACATTCTAACTGTGGGCCTGATTCAGAGCCGGACGCTATTTGCAAACGGTCGTTCAAAAAAAGGGTCCGGCTATTTAAATTGAGCGCTCGCTCTTTGCGGTCTGTTGACGCCTCTATGTCTGAGCGAGCAAAACATGCGCTCGCTATTTTGTAAAGACGCCACCTGGCCATTCGCATCATACGTCATCTCCGCTATTTATTAGATTAATCGAGTACATCGAAAGGCGTCTGAACTGCAGTTCAGGCTAAAAGACAACCAAGTGACGTGGTCGATGACGCTGCTTTGTTAATCATGCACACCCATTAAACGCCCGTTTTGACCATTAGGCACGCCTGCGTTCAGATCACCACTCCCCGTTTTCAAGCACCTTCCCCTGTTACCACCCACAAACGCCTCATTCTGTCACTCAAATTAGCAGCCCCTCGCTGTTTTGCAAGCGCACGATTTCCGACCGCAATGACTGGTTGGCGCATACGCATTACGACCCATAAGCATGCGCAGATGTGCGAAAATCGCTCGGAGCGAGCGAGCGGCCGCTTACGAGCGGCTCTGAATCAGGCCCTCTGTTCTTATGATTCAACTCGTCGTCGCATCTGCCCTTCTGTGAGATCTGTGGGTGCCCACCTGGCACACGTGATGCATTGTCAGTTCCTTTGTCACATTTGCTCCTCTGTGAGATTCCTGGGTGCCCACCTGGCACACACTCGATGCATTGCCAGTTCCTTTGTCACAGCTGCTCCTCTGTGAGGGTTCTGGGTGCCCACCTGGCACACACGTGATGCATTGTCAGTTCCTTTGTCACATCTGCTCTTCTGTGAGAGTTCCGGGTACCCACCTGGCACACACATGATGCATTGTCAGTTCCTTTGTCACATCTGCTCTTCTGTGAGATCTCCGGGTACCCACCTGGCACACGTGATGCATTGTCAGTTCCTTTGTCACATCTGCTCCTCTGTGAGATCTCCGGGTACCCACCTGGCACACACATGATGCATTGTCAGTTCCTTTGTCACATCTGCTCCTCTGTGAGATTCCTGGGTACCCACCTGGCACACGTGATGCATTGTCAGTTCCTTTGTCACATCTGCTCTTCTGTGAGAGTTCCGGGTACCCACCTGGCACACGTGATGTATTGTCAGTTCCTTTGTCACATCTGCTCCTCTGTGAGATTCCTGGGTACCCACCTGGCACACGTGATGCATTGTCAGTTCCTTTGTCACATCTGCTCTTCTGTGAGAGTTCCGGGTACCCACCTGGCACACGTGATGCATTGTCAGTTCCTTTGTCACATCTGCTCTTCTGTGAGAGTTCCGGGTACCCACCTGGCACACACGTGATGCATTGTCAGTTCCTTTGTCACATTTGCTCCTCTGTGAGAGTTCCGGGTACCCACCTGGCACACACGTGATGTATTGTCAGTTCCTTTGTCACATCTGCTCTTCTGTGAGAGTTCCGGGTACCCACCTGGCACACGTGATGCATTGCCAGTTCCTTTGTCACATCTGCTCTTCTGTGAGAGTTCCGGGTACCCACCTGGCACACGTGATGCATTGCCAGTTCCTTTGTCACATCTGCTCCTCTGTGAGAGTTCCGGGTACCCACCTGGCACACGTGATGCATTGCCAGTTCCTTTGTCACATCTGTTCCTCTGTGAGATTCCTGGGTACCCACCTGGCACACGTGATGCATTGTCAGTTCCTTTGTCACATCTGTTCTTCTGTGAGATTCCTGGGTACCCACCTGGCACACGTGATGCATTGTCAGTTCCTTTGTCACATCTGTTCTTCTGTGAGATTCCTGGGTACCCACCTGGCACACGTGATGCATTGTCAGTTCCTTTGTCACATCTGCTCCTCTGTGAGATTCCTGGGTACCCACCTGGCACACGTGATGCATTGTCAGTTCCTTTGTCACATCTGTTCTTCTGTGAGATTCCTGGGTACCCACCTGGCACACGTGATGTATTGTCAGTTCCTTTGTCACAATATGCTGAACCCGTTGGAATGAGATGACAAGTGAGGCCGAAAGTTTGCGTAAAATTACCTTCTGTCATCTTGCGACATTTCCGCAACTTTGACAATACTGACATCTGTAACCGCGTCGGATGGTCTCCTAAGAAACGCGTTTTGTCAGTCACTCGCGTTTTACCCTCTTTGAAGTGCTTCCACCTCCGATATACTGCAGCTAATTGTTTCTCCACCATATGCTTCCGTAACATTCCATGAGTTTCATTTAACACAAAATTCAATCGCACATCTCACAGACGCGTCTTCCTCATCCGCCATGACGAAACGTACGAAGATCTTCCACTCGCTGTGACCAAACATAGACTATGGCAGTCCAACCACAGGTTCAGACACATCGATGTATGAGCGTCACAATAACCAGCTTAGAAACATAATCTAGAATTTGATGGCAGATAAGAACCACTTGGCCCATCTGCGTGGCCACGTCTACCTATGGGACAGAAAAACAGAGGCAATCAGCCCCCGTATATCTGAGTTAGGATACGATCCTCCCAAATCTAATCCCACTGCACATGTTACATCAGCCGCACCTGCAGGGCAGCATAGTGTTACCCAGGGCCACAGTTACTCCTCCTTCATGTGCCTGTATTACATATAGGATATGGTAACAGCAAAATGGAGAAATACACACAGGTGACTGCTCAGGAAGAACCATTATATAACCAGAATGTAAATGTGCAAATGACTGTTGTCAGTGATAGTGAATCTGTCTTTATGCCTTTTTCCTGATTCCAAATAAACCCTGAAATGATGCTGGAACCTAATTACAGAGCCCAGCGTTCCGTGTCTGGCCCATTCGCTCCTGGCCTTGAGATGACCTGCAAACTCTTTGTGGTGTCCCATGACGGGAAGGTGCTGTTCAGTGGAGGTCACTGGGATAACAGCATCCGGGTGTCGTCCCTGGCTAAGGGCAAGGTGATCGGACAACACATTCGGCACATGGGTGAGGACCTGCAGCTGGGTTATGCATTTCTGTACTCTGCCTTCCTGCCCAATGTAGCCGGAACCTTAGCAATGGTCCGTGCTCCGGCCGCAGCAGACAACACCATTACCTGACACTTGTGCTTAACGATCTTAGGGCCTGATTCAGTAAGGATCGCTATTGCGTACGCAGCTGCACATTTGTACGGAACGCAGCAGCGAGAAAATGCTAATACCAGCCAAAGCACAGCCAGCATAGAGACACCCACTGCTGCTTTCTCACATCCGTAATACCTCACAGTCCTGTGTATACATCTGTAACATCAGCCACAGCTCAGCCAGCATAGAGACACCCACTACTGCTATCTCACATCTGTAATACCTCACAGTCCTGTGTATACATCTGTAACATCAGCCACAGCTCAGCCAGCATAGAGACACCCACTACTGCTATCTCACATCTGTACTACCTCACAGTCCTGTGTATACATCTGTAACATCAGCCACAGCTCAGCCAGCATAGAGACACCCACTACTGCTATCTCACATCTGTAATACCTCACAGTCCTGTGTATACATCTGTAACATCAGCCACAGCACAGCCAGCATAGAGACACCCACTACTGCTATCTCACATCTGTAATACCTCACAGTCCTGTGTATACATCTGTAACATCAGTCACAGCTCAGCCAGCATAGAGACACCCACTACTGCTATCTCACATCTGTAATACCTCACAGTCCTGTGTATACATCTGTAACATCAGCCACAGCACAGCCAGCATAGAGACACCCACTACTGCTATCTCACATCTGTAATACCTCACAGTCCTGTGTATACATCTGTAACATCAGCCACAGCACAGCCAGCATAGAGACACCCACTACTGCTATCTCACATCCGTAATACCTCACAGTCCTGTGTATACATCTGTAACATCAGCCACAGCACAGCCAGCATAGAGATGCCCACTACTGCTATCTCACATCTGTAATACCTCACAGTCCTGTGTATACATCTGTAACATCAGCCACAGCACAGCCAGCATAGAGACACCCACTACTGCTATCTCACATCTGTAATACCTCACAGTCCTGTGTATACATCTGTAACATCAGTCACAGCTCAGCCAGCATAGAGACACCAACTACTGCTATCTCACATCTGTAATACCTCACATTCCTGTGTATACATCTGTAACATCAGCCACAGCACAGCCAGCATAGAGACACCCACTACTGCTATCTCACATCCGTAATACCTCACAGTCCTGTGTATACATCTGTAACATCAGCCACAGCACAGCCAGCATAGAGACACCAACTACTGCTATCTCACATCTGTAATACCTCACAGTCCTGTGTATACATCTGTAACATCAGCCACAGCTCAGCCAGCATAGAGACACCCACTACTGTTATCTCACATCTGTAATATGTCACAGTCCTGTGTATACATCTGTAACATCAGCCACAGCACAGCCAGCATAGAGATGCCCACTACTGCTATCTCACATCTGTAATACCTCACAGTCCTGTGTATACATCTGTAACATCAGCCACAGCACAGCCAGCATAGAGACACCCACTACTGCTATCTCACATCTGTAATACCTCACAGTCCTGTGTATACATCTGTAACATCAACCACAGCACAGCCAGCATAGACACCCACTACTGCTATCTCACATCTGTAATACCTCACAGTCCTGTGTATACATCTGTAACATCAGCCACAGCACAGCCAGCATAGAGACACCCACTACTGCTATCTCACATCCGTAATACCTCACAGTCCTGTGTATACATCTGTAACATCGGCCACAGCTCAGCCAGCATAGAGACCCCACTACTGCTTTCTCACATCCGTAATACCTCACAGTCCTGTGTATACATCTGTAACATCGGCCACAGCTCAGCCAGCATAGAGACCCCACTACTGCTATCTCACATCTGTAATACCTCACAGTCCTGTGTATACATCAGTAACATCAGCCACAGCTCAGCCAGCATAGAGACACCCACTACTGCTATCTCACATCTGTAATACCTCACAGTCCTGTGTATACATCTGTAACATCAACCACAGCACAGCCAGCATAGAGACACCCACTACTGCTATCTCACATCTGTAATACCTCACAGTCCTGTGTATACATCTGTAACATCAGCCACAGCACAGCCAGCATAGAGACACCCACTACTGCTATCTCACATCTGTAATACCTCACAGTCCTGTGTATACATCTGTAACATCAGCCACAGCACAGCCAGCATAGAGACACCCACTACTGCTATCTCACATCTGTAATACCTCACAGTCCTGTGTATACATCTGTAACATCAGCCACAGCTCAGCTAGCATAGAGACACCCACTACTGCTATCTCACATCTGTAATTCCTCACAGTCCTGTGTATACATCTGTAACATCAGTCACAGCTCAGCCAGCATAGAGACACCCACTACTGCTATCTCACATCTGTAATACCTCACAGTCCTGTGTATACATCTGTAACATCAGCCACAGCACAGCCAGCATAGAGACACCCACTACTGCTATCTCACATCCGTAATACCTCACAGTCCTGTGTATACATCTGTAACATCGGCCACAGCTCAGCCAGCATAGAGACCCCACTACTGCTATCTCACATCTGTAATATGTCACAGTCCTGTGTATACATCTGTAACATCAGCCACAGCACAGCCAGCATAGAGATGCCCACTACTGCTATCTCACATCTGTAATACCTCACAGTCCTGTGTATACATCTGTAACATCAACCACAGCATAGAGACACCCACTACTGCTATCTCACATCTGTAATACCTCACAGTCCTGTGTATACATCTGTAACATCAGCCACAGCACAGCCAGCATAGAGACACCCACTACTGCTATCTCACATCTGTAATACCTCACAGTCCTGTGTATACATCTGTAACATCAGCCACAGCACAGCCAGCATAGAGACACCCACTACTGCTATCTCACATCCGTAATACCTCACAGTCCTGTGTATACATCTGTAACATCAACCACAGCACAGCCAGCATAGAGACACCCACTACTGCTATCTCACATCTGTAATACCTCACAGTCCTGTGTATACATCTGTAACATCAACCACAGCACAGCCAGCATAGAGACACCCACTACTGCTATCTCACATCTGTAATACCTCACAGTCCTGTGTATACATCTGTAACATCAACCACAGCACAGCCAGCATAGAGACACCCACTACTGCTATCTCACATCTGTAATACCTCACAGTCCTGTGTATACATCTGTAACATCAGCCACAGCACAGCCAGCATAGAGACACCCACTACTGCTATCTCACATCTGTAATACCTCACAGTCCTGTGTATACATCTGTAACATCAACCACAGCACAGCCAGCATAGAGACACCCACTACTGCTATCTCACATCCGTAATACCTCACAGTCCTGTGTATACATCTGTAACATCAGCCACAGCACAGCCAGCATAGAGACACCCACTACTGCTATCTCACATCTGTAATACCTCACAATACTGTGTATACATCTGTAACATCAGCCACAGCACACCCAGCATAAAGACACCCACTACTGCTATCTCACATCTGTAATACCTCACAGTACTGTGTATACATCTGTAACTTCAGCCACAGCACAGCCAGCATAGACAACCACTACTGCTATCTCACATCTGTACTACCTCAGTCCTGTGTATACATCTGTAACATCAGCCACAGCACAGCCAGCATAGACACCCACTACTGCTATCTCACATCTGTAATACCTCACAGTCCTGTGTATACATCTGTAACATCAGCCACAGCACAGCCAGCATAGCGACACCCACTACTGCTATCTCACATCTGTAATACCTCACAGTCCTGTGTATACATCTGTAACATCAGTCACAGCACAGCCAGCATAGAGACACCCACTACTGCTATCTCACATCTGTAATACCTCACAGTCCTGTGTATACATCTGTAACATCAGTCACAGCTCAGCCAGCATAGAGACACCCACTACTGCTATCTCACATCTGTAATACCTCACAGTCCTGTGTATACATCTGTAACATCAGCCACAGCACAGCCAGCATAGAGACACCCACTACTGCTATCTCACATCTGTAATACCTCACAGTCCTGTGTATACATCTGTAACATCAGCCACAGCACAGCCAGCATAGAGACACCCACTACTGCTATCTCACATCCGTAATACCTCACAGTCCTGTGTATACATCTGTAACATCAGCCACAGCACAGCCAGCATAGAGATGCCCACTACTGCTATCTCACATCTGTAATACCTCACAGTCCTGTGTATACATCTGTAACATCAGCCACAGCACAGCCAGCATAGAGACACCCACTACTGCTATCTCACATCTGTAATACCTCACAGTCCTGTGTATACATCTGTAACATCAGTCACAGCTCAGCCAGCATAGAGACACCAACTACTGCTATCTCACATCTGTAATACCTCACAGTCCTGTGTATACATCTGTAACATCAGCCACAGCACAGCCAGCATAGAGACACCCACTACTGCTATCTCACATCCGTAATACCTCACAGTCCTGTGTATACATCTGTAACATCAGCCACAGCACAGCCAGCATAGAGACACCAACTACTGCTATCTCACATCTGTAATACCTCACAGTCCTGTGTATACATCTGTAACATCAGCCACAGCTCAGCCAGCATAGAGACACCCACTACTGTTATCTCACATTTGTAATATGTCACAGTCCTGTGTATACATCTGTAACATCAGCCACAGCACAGCCAGCATAGAGACACCCACTACTGCTATCTCACATCTGTAATACCTCACAGTCCTGTGTATACATCTGTAACATCAACCACAGCACAGCCAGCATAGACACCCACTACTGCTATCTCACATCTGTAATACCTCACAGTCCTGTGTATACATCTGTAACATCAGCCACAGCACAGCCAGCATAGAGACACCCACTACTGCTATCTCACATCCGTAATACCTCACAGTCCTGTGTATACATCTGTAACATCGGCCACAGCTCAGCCAGCATAGAGACCCCACTACTGCTTTCTCACATCCGTAATACCTCACAGTCCTGTGTATACATCTGTAACATCGGCCACAGCTCAGCCAGCATAGAGACCCCACTACTGCTATCTCACATCTGTAATACCTCACAGTCCTGTGTATACATCAGTAACATCAGCCACAGCTCAGCCAGCATAGAGACACCCACTACTGCTATCTCACATCTGTAATACCTCACAGTCCTGTGTATACATCTGTAACATCAACCACAGCACAGCCAGCATAGAGACACCCACTACTGCTATCTCACATCTGTAATACCTCACAGTCCTGTGTATACATCTGTAACATCAACCACAGCACAGCCAGCATAGAGACACCCACTACTGCTATCTCACATCTGTAATACCTCACAGTCCTGTGTATACATCTGTAACATCAACCACAGCACAGCCAGCATAGAGACACCCACTACTGCTATCTCACATCTGTAATACCTCACAGACCTGTGTATACATCTGTAACATCAACCACAGCACAGCCAGCATAGAGACACCCACTACTGTTCTCACATCTGTAATACCTCACAGTCCTGATTATACATCTGTAACACCTCGCAATCCAGCGTATACATCAGTAACATCAGCCACAGCACAGCCAGCATAGCGACACCCACTACTGCTATCTCACATATGTAATACCTCACAGTCCTGTGTATACATCTGTAACATCAGCCACAGCACAGCCAGCATAGAGACACCCACTACTGCTATCTCACATCTGTAATACCTCACAGTCCTGTGTATACATCTGTAACATCAGCCACAGCACAGCCAGCATAGAGACACCCACTACTGCTATCTCACATCTGTAATACCTCACAGTCTTGTGTATACATCTGTAACATCAGCCACAGCTCAGCCAGCATAGAGACACCCACTACTGCTTTCTCACATCTGTAATACCTCACAGTCCTGTGTATACATCAGTAACATCAGCCACAGCACAGCCAGCATAGAGACACCCACTACTGCTATCTCACATCTGTACTACCTCACAGTCCTGTGTATACATCTGTAACATCAACCACAGCACAGCCAGTATAGACACCCACTACTGCTATCTCACATCTGTAATACCTCACAGTCCTGTGTATACATCAGTAACATCAGCCACAGCACAGCCAGCATAGAGACACCCACTACTGCTATCTCACATCTGTAATACCTCACAGTCCTGTGTATACATCTGTAACATCAGCCACAGCTCAGCTAGCATAGAGACACCCACTACTGCTATCTCACATCTGTAATTCCTCACAGTCCTGTGTATACATCTGTAACATCAGTCACAGCTCAGCCAGCATAGAGACACCCACTACTGCTATCTCACATCTGTAATACCTCACAGTCCTGTGTATACATCTGTAACATCAGCCACAGCACAGCCAGCATAGAGACACCCACTACTGCTATCTCACATCCGTAATACCTCACAGTCCTGTGTATACATCTGTAACATCGGCCACAGCTCAGCCAGCATAGAGACCCCACTACTGCTATCTCACATCTGTAATATGTCACAGTCCTGTGTATACATCTGTAACATCAACCACAGCACAGCCAGCATAGAGACACCCACTACTGCTATCTCACATCTGTAATACCTCACAGTCCTGTGTATACATCTGTAACATCAGCCACAGCACAGCCAGCATAGACACCCACTACTGCTATCTCACATCTGTAATACCTCACAGTCCTGTGTATACATCTGTAACATCAGCCACAGCACAGCCAGCATAGAGACACCCACTACTGCTATCTCACATCCGTAATACCTCACAGTCCTGTGTATACATCTGTAACATCAACCACAGCACAGCCAGCATAGAGACACCCACTACTGCTATCTCACATCTGTAATACCTCACAGTCCTGTGTATACATCTGTAACATCAACCACAGCACAGCCAGCATAGAGACACCCACTACTGCTATCTCACATCTGTAATACCTCACAGTCCTGTGTATACATCTGTAACATCAACCACAGCACAGCCAGCATAGAGACACCCACTACTGTTCTCACATCTGTAATACCTCACAGTCCTGATTATACATCTGTAACACCTCGCAATCCAGCGTATACATCAGTAACATCAGCCACAGCACAGCCAGCATAGCGACACCCACTACTGCTATCTCACATCTGTAATACCTCACAATACTGTGTATACATCTGTAACATCAGCCACAGCACACCCAGCATAAAGACACCCACTACTGCTATCTCACATCTGTAATACCTCACAGTACTGTGTATACATCTGTAACTTCAGCCACAGCACAGCCAGCATAGACACCCACTACTGCTATCTCACATCTGTACTACCTCAGTCCTGTGTATACATCTGTAACATCAGCCACAGCACAGCCAGCATAGACACCCACTACTGCTATCTCACATCTGTAATACCTCACAGTCCTGTGTATACATCTGTAACATCAGCCACAGCACAGCCAGCATAGCGACACCCACTACTGCTATCTCACATCTGTAATACCTCACAGCCCTGTGTTTACATCTGTAACATCAGCCACAGCACAGCCAGCATAGAGACCCCACTACTGCTATCTCACATCTGTAATACCTCACAATACTGTGTATACATCTGTAACATCAGCCACAGCACAGCCAGCATAGAGACACCCACTACTGCTATCTCACATCTGTAATACCTTATAGTACTGTGTATACATCTGTAACATCAGCCACAGCACAGCCAGCATAGACACCCACTACTGCTATCTCACATCTGTACTACCTCAGTCCTGTGTATACATCTGTAACATCAGCCACAGCACAGCCAGCATAGACACCCACTACTGCTATCTCACATCTGTACTACCTCACAGTCCTGTGTATACATGTGTAACATCAGCCACAGCACACCCAGCATAGAGACACCCACTACTGCTATCTCATATCTGTAATACCTCACAGTCCTGTGTATACATCTGTAACATCAGCCACAGCACACCCAGCATAGAGACACCCACTACTGCTATCTCATATCTGTAACACCTCGCAATCCAGCGTATACATCAGTAACATCAGCCACAGCACAGCCAGCATAGTGACACCCACTACTGCTATCTCACATCTGTAATACCTCACAGCCCTGTGTATACATCTGTAACATCAGCCACAGCACAGCCAGCATAGAGACCCCACTACTGCTATCTCACATCTGTAATACCTCACAATACTGTGTATACATCTGTAACATCAGCCACAGCACACCCAGCATAGAGACACCCACTACTGCTATCTCACATCTGTAATACCTCACAGTCCTGTGTATACATCTGTAACATCAGCCACAGCTCAGCCAGCATAGAGACACCCACTACTGCTATCTCACATCTGTAATACCTCACAGTCCTGTGTATACATCTGTAACATCAGCCACAGCACAGCCAGCATAGAGACCCCACTACTGCTATCTCACATCTGTAATACCTCACAGTCCTGTGTATACATCTGTAACATCAGCCACAGCACAGCCAGCATAGAGACCCCACTACTGCTATCTCACATCTGTAATACCTCACAATACTGTGTATACATCTGTAATATCAGCCACAGCACACCCAGCATAGAGACACCCACTACTGCTATCTCACATCTGTAATACCTCACAGTACTGTGCATACATCTGTAACATCAGCCACAGCACAGCCAGCATAGACACCCACTACTGCTATCTCACATCTGTAATACCTCAGTCCTGTGTATACATCTGTAACATCAGCCACAGCACAGCCAGCATAGACACCCACTACTGCTATCTCACATCTGTAATACCTCACAGTCCTGTGTATACATGTGTAACATCAGCCACAGCACACCCAGCATAGAGACACCCACTACTGCTATCTCACATCTTTAATACCTCACAGTCCTGTGTATACATCTGTAACATCAGCCACAGCACAGCCAGAATAGACACCCACTACTGCTATCTCACATCTGTACTACCTCAGTCCTGTGTATACATCTGTAACATCAGCCACAGCACAGCCAGCATAGACACCCACTACTGCTATCTCACATCTGTAATACCTCACAGTCTTGTGTATACATCTGTAACATCAGCCACAGCACAGCCAGCATAGAGACACCCACTACTGTTATCTCACATCTGTAATACCTCACAGTCCTGATTATACATCTGTAACACCTCGCAATCCAGCGTATACATCAGTAACATCAGCCACAGCACAGCCAGCATAGAGACCCCCACTACTGCTATCTCACATCTGTAATACCTCACAGCCCTGTGTATACATCTGTAACATCAGCCACAGCACAGCCAGCATAGAGACCCCACTACTGCTATCTCACATCTGTAATACCTCACAATACTGTGTATACATCTGTAACATCAGCCACAGTACACCCAGCATAGAGACACCCACTACTGCTATCTCACATCTGTAATACCTCACAGTCCTGTGTATACATCTGTAACATCAGCCACAGCACAGCCAGCATAGCGACACCCACTACTGCTATCTCACATCTGTAATACCTCACAGTCCTGTGTATACATCTGTAACATCAGCCACAGCTCATCCAGCATAGAGACACCCACTACTGCTATCTCACATCTGTAATACCTCACAGTCCTGTGTTTACATCAGTAACATCAGCCACAGCACAGCCAGCATAGAGACCCCACTACTGCTATCTCACATCTGTAATACCTCACAGTCCTGTGTTTACATCAGTAACATCAGCCACAGCACAGCCAGCATAGAGACCCCACTACTGCTATCTCACATCCGTAATACCTCACAGTCCTATGTATACATCTGTAACATCAGCCACAGCACAGCCAGCATAGCGACACCCACTACTGCTATCTCACATCTGTAATACCTCACAATACTGTGTATACATCTGTAACATCAGCCACAGCACACCCAGCATAGAGACACCCACTACTGCTATCTCACATCTGTAATACCTCACAGTCCTGATTATACATCTGTAACACCTCGCAATCCAGCGTATACATCAGTAACATCAGCCACAGCACAGCCAGCATAGCGACACCCACTACTGCTATCTCACATCTGTAATACCTCACAGCCCTGTGTATACATCTGTAACATCAGCCACAGCACACCCAGCATAGAGACACCCACTACTGCTATCTCACATCTGTAATACCTCACAGTCCTGTGTATACATCTGTAACATCAACCACAGCACAGCCAGCATAGAGACACCCACTACTGCTATCTCACATCTGTAATACCTCACAGTCCTGTGTATACATCTGTAACATCAACCACAGCACAGCCAGCATAGAGACACCCACTACTGCTATCTCACATCTGTAATACCTCACAGTCCTGTGTATACATCTGTAACATCAACCACAGCACAGCCAGCATAGAGACACCCACTACTGCTATCTCACATCTGTAATACCTCACAATACTGTGTATACATCTGTAACATCAGCCACAGCACAGCCAGCATAGAGACCCCACTACTATCTCACATCTGTAATACCTCACAATACTGTGTATATATCTGTAACATCAACCACAGCACAGCCAGCATAGAGACACCCACTACTGCTATCTCACATCTGTAATACCTCACAGTCCTGTGTATACATCTGTAACATCAACCACAGCACAGCCAGCATAGAGACACCCACTACTGCTATCTCACATCTGTAATACCTCACAGTCCTGATTATACATCTGTAACACCTCGCAATCCAGCGTATACATCAGTAACATCAGCCACAGCACAGCCAGCATAGCGACACCCACTACTGCTATCTCACATCTGTAATACCTCACAGCCCTGTGTTTACATCTGTAACATCAGCCACAGCACAGCCAGCATAGAGACGCCCACTACTGCTATCTCACATCTGTAATACCTCACAATACTGTGTATACATCTGTAACATCAGCCACAGCACACCCAGCATAGAGACACCCACTACTGCTATCTCACATCTGTAATACCTCACAATACTGTGTATACATCTGTAACATCAGCCACAGCACACCCAGCATAGAGACACCCACTACTGCTATCTCACATCTGTAATACCTCACAGTACTGTGTATACATCTGTAACATCAGCCACAGCACAGCCAGCATAGACACCCACTACTGCTATCTCACATCTGTACTACCTCAGTCCTGTGTATACATCTGTAACATCAGCCACAGCACAGCCAGCATAGACACCCACTACTGCTATCTCACATCTGTACTACCTCACAGTCCTGTGTATACATGTGTAACATCAGCCACAGCACACCCAGCATAGAGACACCCACTACTGCTATCTCACATCTGTAATACCTCACAGTCCTGTGTATACATCTGTAACATCAGCCACAGCACAGCCAGCATAGAGACACCCACTACTGTTATCTCACATCTGTAATACCTCACAGTCCTGATTATACATCTGTAACACCTCGCAATCCAGCGTATACATCAGTAACATCAGCCACAGCACAGCCAGCATAGCGACACCCACTACTGCTATCTCACATCTGTAATACCTCACAGCCCTGTGTATACATCTGTAACATCAGCCACAGCACAGCCAGCATAGAGACCCCACTACTATCTCACATCTGTAATACCTCACAATACTGTGTATATATCTGTAACATCAGCCACAGCACACCCAGCATAGAGACACCCACTACTGCTATCTCACATCTGTAATACCTCACAGTCCTGTGTATACATCTGTAACATCAGCCACAGCACACCCAGCATAGAGACACCCACTACTGTTATCTCACATCTGTAATACCTCACAGTCCTGATTATACATCTGTAACATCAGCCACAGCACACCCAGCATAGACACCCACTACTGCTATCTCACATCTGTAATACCTCACAGTCCTGTGTATACATCTGTAACATCAGCCACAGCTCAGCCAGCATAGAGACACCCACTACTGCTATCTCACATCTGTACTACCTCAGTCCTGTGTATACATCTGTAACATCAGCCACAGCACAGCCAGCATAGACACCCACTACTGCTATCTCACATCTGTAATACCTCACAGTCCTGTGTATACATCAGTAACATCAGCCACAGCACAGCCAGCATAGAGACACCCACTACTGTTATCTCACATCTGTAATACCTCACAGTCCTGATTATACATCTGTAACATCAGCCACAGCACACCCAGCATAGAGACACCCACTACTGCTATCTCACATCTGTAATACCTCACAGTCCTGTGTATACATCTGTAACATCAGCCACAGCTCAGCCAGCATAGACACCCACTACTGCTATCTCACATCTGTACTACCTCAGTCCTGTGTATACATCTGTAACATCAGCCACAGCACAGCCAGCATAGACACCCACTACTGCTATCTCACATCTGTAATACCTCACAGTCCTGTGTATACATCAGTAACATCAGCCACAGCACAGCCAGCATAGAGACACCCACTACTGTTATCTCACATCTGTAATACCTCACAGTCCTGATTATACATCTGTAAAACCTCGCAATCCAGCGTATACATCAGTAACATCAGCCACAGCACAGCCAGCATAGCGACACCCACTACTGCTATCTCACATCTGTAATACCTCACAATACTGTGTATACATCTGTAACATCAGCCACAGCACAGCCAGCATAGAGACCCCACTACTGCTATCTCACATCTGTAATACCTCACAATACTGTGTATACATCTGTAACATCAGCCACAGCACACCCAGCATAGAGACACCCACTACTGCTATCTCACATCTGTAATACCTCACAGTCCTGTGTATACATCTGTAACATCAGCCACAGCTCAGCCAGCATAGAGACACCCACTACTGCTATCTCACATCTGTAATACCTCACAGTCCTGTGTATACATCTGTAACATCAGCCACAGCACAGCCAGCATAGAGACCCCACTACTGCTATCTCACATCTGTAATACCTCACAATACTGTGTATACATCTGTAACATCAGCCACAGCACAGCCAGCATAGAGACACCCACTACTGCTATCTCACATCTGTAATACCTCACAGTACTGTGTATACATCTGTAACATCAGCCACAGCACAGCCAGCATAGACACCCACTACTGCTATCTCACATCTGTACTACCTCAGTCCTGTGTATACAACTGTAACATCAGCCACAGCACAGCCAGCATAGACACCCACTACTGCTATCTCACATCTGTACTACCTCACAGTCCTGTGTATACATGTGTAACATCAGCCACAGCACAGCCAGCATAGACACCCACTACTGCTATCTCACATCTGTAATACCACAGTCCTGTGTATACATCTGTAACATCAGCCACAGCACAGCCAGCATAGAGACACCCACTACTGTTATCTCACATCTGTAATACCTCACAGTCCTGATTATACATCTGTAACACCTCGCAATCCAGCGTATACATCAGTAACTTCAGCCACAGCACAGCCAGCATAGCGACACCCACTACTGCTATCTCACATCTGTAATACCTCACAGTCCTGTGTATACATCTGTAACATCAGCCACAGCTCAGCCAGCATAGAGACCCCACTACTGCTATCTCACATCTGTAATACCTCACAATACTGTGTATACATCTGTAACATCAGCCACAGCACACCCAGCATAGAGACACCCACTACTGCTATCTCACATCTGTAATACCTCACAGTCCTGTGTATACATCTGTAACATCAGCCACAGCACAGCCAGCATAGAGACACCCACTACTGCTATCTCACATCTGTAATACCTCACAGTCCTGTGTATACATCTGTAACATCAGCCACAGCACAGCCAGCATAGAGACACCCACTACTGCTATCTCACATCTGTAATACCTCACAGTCCTGTGTATACATCTGTAACATCAGCCACAGCACAGCCAGCATAGCGACACCCACTACTGCTATCTCACATCTGTAATACCTCACAGTCCTGTGTATACATCTGTAACATCAGCCACAGCTCATCCAGCATAGAGACACCCACTACTGCTATCTCACATCTGTAATACCTCACAGTCCTGTGTTTACATCTGTAACATCAGCCACAGCACAGCCAGCATAGAGACCCCACTACTGCTATCTCACATCCGTAATACCTCACAGTCCTATGTATACATCTGTAACATCAGCCACAGCACAGCCAGCATAGCGACACCCACTACTGCTATCTCACATCTGTAATACCTCACAATACTGTGTATACATCTGTAACATCAGCCACAGCACACCCAGCATAGAGACACCCACTACTGCTATCTCACATCTGTAATACCTCACAGTCCTGATTATACATCTGTAACACCTCGCAATCCAGCGTATACATCAGTAACATCAGCCACAGCACAGCCAGCATAGCGACACCCACTACTGCTATCTCACATCTGTACTACCTCAGTCCTGTGTATACATCTGTAACATCAGCCACAGCACACCCAGCATAGAGACACCCACTACTGCTATCTCACATCTGTAATACCTCACAGTCCTGTGTATACATCTGTAACATCAGCCACAGCACAGCCAGCATAGAGACACCCACTACTGCTATCTCACATCTGTAATACCTCACAGTCCTGATTATACATCTGTAACACCTCGCAATCCAGCGTATACATCAGTAACATCAGCCACAGCACAGCCAGCATAGCGACACCCACTACTGCTATCTCACATCTGTAATACCTCACAGCCCTGTGTATACATCTGTAACATCAGCCACAGCACACCCAGCATAGAGACACCCACTACTGCTATCTCACATCTGTAATACCTCACAGTCCTGTGTATACATCTGTAACATCAACCACAGCACAGCCAGCATAGAGACACCCACTACTGCTATCTCACATCTGTAATACCTCACAGTCCTGTGTATACATCTGTAACATCAACCACAGCACAGCCAGCATAGAGACACCCACTACTGCTATCTCACATCTGTAATACCTCACAGTACTGTGTATACATCTGTAACATCAACCACAGCACAGCCAGCATAGAGACACCCACTACTGCTATCTCACATCTGTAATACCTCACAGTCCTGTGTATACATCTGTAACATCAACCACAGCACAGCCAGCATAGAGACACCCACTACTGCTATCTCACATCTGTAATACCTCACAATACTGTGTATACATCTGTAACATCAGCCACAGCACAGCCAGCATAGAGACCCCACTACTATCTCACATCTGTAATACCTCACAATACTGTGTATATATCTGTAACATCAACCACAGCACAGCCAGCATAGAGACACCCACTACTGCTATCTCACATCTGTAATACCTCACAGTCCTGTGTATACATCTGTAACATCAACCACAGCACAGCCAGCATAGAGACACCCACTACTGCTATCTCACATCTGTAATACCTCACAGTCCTGATTATACATCTGTAACACCTCGCAATCCAGCGTATACATCAGTAACATCAGCCACAGCACAGCCAGCATAGCGACACCCACTACTGCTATCTCACATCTGTAATACCTCACAGCCCTGTGTTTACATCTGTAACATCAGCCACAGCACAGCCAGCATAGAGACGCCCACTACTGCTATCTCACATCTGTAATACCTCACAATACTGTGTATACATCTGTAACATCAGCCACAGCACACCCAGCATAGAGACACCCACTACTGCTATCTCACATCTGTAATACCTCACAATACTGTGTATACATCTGTAACATCAGCCACAGCACACCCAGCATAGAGACACCCACTACTGCTATCTCACATCTGTAATACCTCACAGTACTGTGTATACATCTGTAACATCAGCCACAGCACAGCCAGCATAGACACCCACTACTGCTATCTCACATCTGTACTACCTCAGTCCTTTGTATACATCTGTAACATCAGCCACAGCACAGCCAGCATAGACACCCACTACTGCTATCTCACATCTGTACTACCTCACAGTCCTGTGTATACATGTGTAACATCAGCCACAGCACACCCAGCATAGAGACACCCACTACTGCTATCTCACATCTGTAATACCTCACAGTCCTGTGTATACATCTGTAACATCAGCCACAGCACAGCCAGCATAGAGACACCCACTACTGTTATCTCACATCTGTAATACCTCACAGTCCTGATTATACATCTGTAACACCTCGCAATCCAGCGTATACATCAGTAACATCAGCCACAGCACAGCCAGCATAGCGACACCCACTACTGCTATCTCACATCTGTAATACCTCACAGCCCTGTGTATACATCTGTAACATCAGCCACAGCACAGCCAGCATAGAGACCCCACTACTATCTCACATCTGTAATACCTCACAATACTGTGTATATATCTGTAACATCAGCCACAGCACACCCAGCATAGAGACACCCACTACTGCTATCTCACATCTGTAATACCTCACAGTCCTGTGTATACATGTGTAACATCAGCCACAGCACACCCAGCATAGAGACACCCACTACTGCTATCTCATATCTGTAATACCTCACAGTCCTGTGTATACATCTGTAACATCAGCCACAGCACAGCCAGCATAGAGACACCCACTACTGTTATCTCACATCTGTAATACCTCACAGTCCTGATTATACATCTGTAACATCAGCCACAGCACACCCAGCATAGACACCCACTACTGCTATCTCACATCTGTAATACCTCACAGTCCTGTGTATACATCTGTAACATCAGCCACAGCTCAGCCAGCATAGAGACACCCACTACTGCTATCTCACATCTGTACTACCTCAGTCCTGTGTATACATCTGTAACATCAGCCACAGCACAGCCAGCATAGACACCCACTACTGCTATCTCACATCTGTAATACCTCACAGTCCTGTGTATACATCAGTAACATCAGCCACAGCACAGCCAGCATAGAGACACCCACTACTGTTATCTCACATCTGTAATACCTCACAGTCCTGATTATACATCTGTAACATCAGCCACAGCACACCCAGCATAGAGACACCCACTACTGCTATCTCACATCTGTAATACCTCACAGTCCTGTGTATACATCTGTAACATCAGCCACAGCTCAGCCAGCATAGACACCCACTACTGCTATCTCACATCTGTACTACCTCAGTCCTGTGTATACATCTGTAACATCAGCCACAGCACAGCCAGCATAGACACCCACTACTGCTATCTCACATCTGTAATACCTCACAGTCCTGTGTATACATCAGTAACATCAGCCACAGCACAGCCAGCATAGAGACACCCACTACTGTTATCTCACATCTGTAATACCTCACAGTCCTGATTATACATCTGTAAAACCTCGCAATCCAGCGTATACATCAGTAACATCAGCCACAGCACAGCCAGCATAGCGACACCCACTACTGCTATCTCACATCTGTAATACCTCACAATACTGTGTATACATCTGTAACATCAGCCACAGCACAGCCAGCATAGAGACCCCACTACTGCTATCTCACATCTGTAATACCTCACAATACTGTGTATACATCTGTAACATCAGCCACAGCACACCCAGCATAGAGACACCCACTACTGCTATCTCACATCTGTAATACCTCACAGTCCTGTGTATACATCTGTAACATCAGCCACAGCTCAGCCAGCATAGAGACACCCACTACTGCTATCTCACATCTGTAATACCTCACAGTCCTGTGTATACATCTGTAACATCAGCCACAGCACAGCCAGCATAGAGACCCCACTACTGCTATCTCACATCTGTAATACCTCACAATACTGTGTATACATCTGTAACATCAGCCACAGCACAGCCAGCATAGAGACACCCACTACTGCTATCTCACATCTGTAATACCTCACAGTACTGTGTATACATCTGTAACATCAGCCACAGCACAGCCAGCATAGACACCCACTACTGCTATCTCACATCTGTACTACCTCAGTCCTGTGTATACAACTGTAACATCAGCCACAGCACAGCCAGCATAGACACCCACTACTGCTATCTCACATCTGTACTACCTCACAGTCCTGTGTATACATGTGTAACATCAGCCACAGCACAGCCAGCATAGACACCCACTACTGCTATCTCACATCTGTAATACCACAGTCCTGTGTATACATCTGTAACATCAGCCACAGCACAGCCAGCATAGAGACACCCACTACTGTTATCTCACATCTGTAATACCTCACAGTCCTGATTATACATCTGTAACACCTCGCAATCCAGCGTATACATCAGTAACTTCAGCCACAGCACAGCCAGCATAGCGACACCCACTACTGCTATCTCACATCTGTAATACCTCACAGTCCTGTGTATACATCTGTAACATCAGCCACAGCTCAGCCAGCATAGAGACCCCACTACTGCTATCTCACATCTGTAATACCTCACAATACTGTGTATACATCTGTAACATCAGCCACAGCACACCCAGCATAGAGACACCCACTACTGCTATCTCACATCTGTAATACCTCACAGTCCTGTGTATACATCTGTAACATCAGCCACAGCACAGCCAGCATAGAGACACCCACTACTGCTATCTCACATCTGTAATACCTCACAGTCCTGTGTATACATCTGTAACATCAGCCACAGCACAGCCAGCATAGAGACACCCACTACTGCTATCTCACATCTGTAATACCTCACAGTCCTGTGTATACATCTGTAACATCAGCCACAGCACAGCCAGCATAGAGACACCCACTACTGCTATCTCACATCTGTAATACCTCACAGTCCTGTGTATACATCTGTAACTTCAGCCACAGCACAGCCAGCATAGAGACACCCACTACTGCTATCTCACATCTGTAATACCTCACAGTCCTGTGTATACATCTGTAACATCAGCCACAGCTCAGCCAGCATAGAGACACCCACTACTGCTATCTCACATCTGTAATACCTCACAGTCCTGTGTATACATCTGTAACATCAGCCACAGCACAGCCAGCATAGAGACACCCACTACTGCTATCTCACATCTGTAATACCTCACAGTCCTGTGTATACATCTGTAACATCAGCCACAGCACAGCCATCATAGAGACACCCACTACTGCTATCTCACATCTGTAATACCTCACAGTCCTGTGTATACATCTGTAACATCAGCCACAGCTCAGCCAGCATAGAGACCCCACTACTGCTATCTCACATCTGTAATATGTCACAGTCCTGTGTATACATCTGTAACATCAGCCACAGCTCAGCCAGCATAGAGACACCCACTACTGCTATCTCACATCTGTAATACCTCACAGTCCTGTGTATACATCTGTAACATCAGCCACAGCTCAGCCAGCATAGAGACACCCACTACTGCTATCTCACATCTGTAATACCTCACAGTCCTGTGTATACATCTGTAACATCAGCCACAGCACAGCCAGCATAGAGACACCCACTACTGCTATCTCACATCTGTAATACCTCACAGTCCTGTGTATACATCTGTAACATCAGCCACAGCACAGCCAGCATAGAGACCCACTACTGCTATCTCACATCTGTAATATGTCACAGTCCTGTGTATACATCTGTAACATCATCCACAGCACAGCCAGCATAGAGACACCCACTACTGCTATCTCACATCTGTAATACCTCACAGTCCTGTGTATACATCAGTAACATCAGCCACAGCACAGCCAGCATAGAGACACCCACTACTGCTATCTCACATCTGTAATACCTCACAGTCCTGTGTATACATCTGTAACATCAGCCACAGCACAGCCAGCATAGAGACACCCACTACTGCTATCTCACATCTGTAATACCTCACAGTCCTGTGTATACATCAGTAACATCAGCCACAGCACAGCCAGCATAGAGACACCCACTACTGCTATCTCACATCTGTAATACCTCACAGTCCTGTGTATACATCTGTAACATCAGCCACAGCACAGCCAGCATAGAGACACCCACTACTGCTATCTCACATCTGTAATACCTCACAGTCCTGTGTATACATCTGTAACATCAGCCACAGCACAGCCAGCATAGAGACACCCACTACTGCTTTCTCACATCTGTAATACCTCACAGTCCTGTGTATACATCTGTAACATCAGCCACAGCTCAGCCAGCATAGAGACACCCACTACTGCTATCTCACATCTGTAATACCTCACAGTCCTGATTATACATCTGTAACATCAGCCACAGCACAGCCAGCATAGAGATGCCCACTACTGCTTTCTCACATCTGTAATACCTCACAGTCCTGTGTATACATCTGTAACATCAGCCACAGCACAGCCAGCATAGAGACCCACTACTGCTATCTCACATCTGTAATATGTCACAGTCCTGTGTATACATCTGTAACATCATCCACAGCACAGCCAGCATAGAGACACCCACTACTGCTATCTCACATCTGTAATACCTCACAGTCCTGTGTATACATCAGTAACATCAGCCACAGCACAGCCAGCATAGAGACACCCACTACTGCTATCTCACATCTGTAATACCTCACAGTCCTGTGTATACATCTGTAACATCAGCCACAGCACAGCCAGCATAGAGACACCCACTACTGCTATCTCACATCTGTAATACCTCACAGTCCTGTGTATACATCAGTAACATCAGCCACAGCACAGCCAGCATAGAGACACCCACTACTGCTATCTCACATCTGTAATACCTCACAGTCCTGTGTATACATCTGTAACATCAGCCACAGCACAGCCAGCATAGAGACACCCACTACTGCTATCTCACATCTGTAATACCTCACAGTCCTGTGTATACATCTGTAACATCAGCCACAGCACAGCCAGCATAGAGACACCCACTACTGCTATCTCACATCTGTAATACCTCACAGTCCTGTGTATACATCTGTAACATCAGCCACAGCTCAGCCAGCATAGAGACACCCACTACTGCTATCTCACATCTGTAATACCTCACAGTCCTGTGTATACATTTGTAACATCAGCCACAGCACACCCAGCATAGAGACACCCACTACTGCTATCTCACATCTGTAATACCTCACAGTCCTGATTATACATCTGTAACATCAGCCACAGCACAGCCAGCATAGAGATGCCCACTACTGCTTTCTCACATCTGTAATACCTCACAGTCCTGTGTATACATCTGTAACATCAGCCACAGCTCAGCCAGCATAGAGACCCCACTACTGCTGTCTCATATCGTCCAACCATCGGTATCATCGACGCACATCACACAGGTACGCAGCATTTACACCAGGTCTGTCCAGCCGCAGACACTGCAAGTCTCCTCGCACTCAGAGAGCTCTCTTTCTGCGTATACAATCACAGTGGCTAATTTATGCGCGCCCAAGCAACGGCGTTCAACTGGACAGGAACGCCTGCGTTTCTCCAGCCACCCCCAAACGCTCACAGCCTGTCACTCACTCTGCGCTGGATTCCTCTGTGCGTCCGTAATTTCATTGCGACCAGCAGTGCGGCTTATGCGCAATAACTAGCGATCGTTCAATCTGCATACGTAATTGCAGTGCGATGGCTACTGAATCAGGCCCTCAGAATGAAGATGGCGGAGTCATTTTCTAGAATAGTTACGATGGCTAGAGGGAAGGATCCAGGACCCCTGAAAGTGCAGGTTAGGTCCCTCTGAGTACAAATACTCCCAGATTTATTACAGAAGACTCCTGACAATTCCTACTTGCTGGTGATGCTAAAACTAGGAATGGTCACTGACCATGTCATTGTAGGGGGAGGGGGGTTTTAACCATTGTTGGAGCTGGAAATCTGGCCTCCAAACATTATGGAGCATTTACAGCCACATACATAACATGCATTAGACAGACATTCGCTATTATATACTGATTATATACATGCTCCTAGCAGCGATAACAGCCTCCGTCTAGATCAGTGATTCCCAACCTCGGTCCTCAAGGCACACGAACAGTCCTGGTTTTATTGATATCCATGCTTAAGCACAGATTTTTAAATCATAATAACTAAGGTACTAATTAAGTCACCTGTACTCAACTATAGCTATCCATAAAACCTGGACTGTTAGTGTGCCTTGAGGACCGTGGTTGGGAACACCTGGTCTAGATGAAGTTAGTTATACAGCTTTTCTATAGTCAGTGTTACATTCAATACACGTCTTACACAGTATCATGCAAGGATGAGAGTTTTCTGCAGTCACACAGATTATTACAGCCCTCTCTGTAATATATATAATGACCTGCCTAGCCACAGATTACTGCAGTGTCACCTCATTCCTTTGTGTGTATAATATACTATGGTCCTGTCTCTCTCTCTGTAATATACATAGTGACCTGCCTAGCCACAGATTACTGCAGTGTCACCACATTCCTGTGTGTGTGTATAATATACTATGGTCCTGTCTCTCTCTGTAATAGATATAGTGACCTGCCTAGCCACAGATTACTGCAGTGTCACCTCATTCCTGTGTGTGTATAATATACTACGGTCCTGTCTCTCTCTGTAATAGATATAGTGACCTGCCTAGCCACAGATTACTGCAGTGTCACCTCATTCCTGTGTGTATATAATATACTATGGTCCTGTCTCTCTCTCTCTGTAATATACATAGTGACCTGCCTAGCCACAGATTACTGCAGTGTCACCTCATTCCTGTGTGTGTATAATATACTATGGTCCTGTCTCTCTCTCTCTCTAATATATATAGTGACCTGCCTAGCCACAGTTAACTGCAGTGTCATCTCATTCCTGTGTGTGTATAATATACTATGGTCCTGTCTCTCTCTCTCTCTGTAATATATATAGTGACCTGCCTAGCCACAGATTACTGCAGTGTCACCTCATTCCTGTGTCTGTATATAATATACTATGGTCCTGTCTCTCTCTGTAATAGATATAGTGACCTGCCTAGCTACAGATTACTGCAGTGTCGCCTCATTCCTGTGTCAGTATATAATATACTATGGTCCTGTCTCTCTCTCTGTAATAGATATAGTGACCTGCCTAGCCACAGTACTGCAGTGTCACCTCATTCCTGTGTGTGTGTGTATAATATACTATGATCCTGTCTCTCTCTGTAATAGATATAGTGACCTGCCTAGCCACAGATTACTGCAGTGTCACCTCATTCCTGTGTGTATATAATATACTATGGTCCTGTCTCTCTCTCTCTGTAATATACATAGTGACCTGCCTAGCCACAGATTACTGCAGTGTCACCTCATTCCTGTGTGTGTATAATATACTATGGTCCTGTCTCTCTCTCTCTGTAATATACCTAGTGACCTGCCTAGCCACAGATTACTGGTCCTGTCTCTCTCTCTGTAATAGATATAGTGACCTGCCTAGCCACAGATTACTGCAGTGTCACCTCATTCCTGTGTGTGTGTGTATAATATACTATGATCCTGTCTCTCTCTGTAATAGATATAGTGACCTGCCTAGCCACAGATTACTGCAGTGTCACCTCATTCCTGTGTGTATATAATATACTATGGTCCTGTCTCTCTCTCTCTGTAATATACATAGTGACCTGCCTAGCCACAGATTACTGCAGTGTCACCTCATTCCTGTGTGTGTATAATATACTATGGTCCTGTCTCTCTCTCTCTGTAATATACCTAGTGACCTGCCTAGCCACAGATTACTGGTCCTGTCTCTCTCTCTGTAATAGATATATTGACCTGCCTAGCCACAGATTACTGCAGTGTCACCTCATTCCTGTGTGTATATAATATACTATGGTCCTGTCTCTCTCTGTAATAGATATAGTGACCTGCCTAGCCACAGATTACTGCAGTGTCACCTCATTTCTGTGTGTGTATAATATACTATGGTCCTGTCTCTCTCTCTCTGTAATATATATAGTGACCTGCCTAGCCATAGATAACTGCAGTGTCATCTCATTCCTGTGTGTGTATAATATACTATGGTCCTGTCTCTCTCTCTCTGTAATATATATAGTGACCTGCCTAGACACAGATTACTGCAGTGTCACCTCATTCCTGTGTCTGTATATAATATACTATGGACCTGTCTCTCTCTATAATAGATATAGTGACCTGCCTAGCCACAGATTACTGCAGTGTCACCTCATTCCTGTGTGTGTATAATATACTATGATCCTGTCTCTCTCTATAATAGATATAGTGACCTGCCTAGCCACAGATTACTGCAGTTTCACCTCATTCCTGTGTCTGTATATAATATACTATGGACCTGTCTCTCTCTGTAATATACATAGTGACCTTCCTAGCCACAGATTACTGCAGTGTCACCTCATTCCTGTGTGTGTATAATATACTATGGTCCTGTCTCTCTCTATAATAGATATAGTGACCTGCCTACCCACAGATTACTGCAGTGTCACCTCATTCCTGTGTGTGTATAATATACTATGGTCCTGTCTCTCTCTATAATAGATATAGTGACCTGCCTAGCCACAGATTACTGCAGTGTCACCTCATTCCTGTGTGTGTATAATATACTATGGTCCTGTCTCTCTCTGTAATAGATATAGTGACCTGCCTAGCCACAGATTACTGCAGTGTCACCTCATTCCTGTGTGTGTATAATATACTATGGTCCTGTCTCTCTCTCTCTGTAATATACCTAGTGACCTGCCTAGCCACAGATTACTGGTCCTGTCTCTCTCTCTGTAATAGATATAGTGAGCTGCCTAGCCACAGATTACTGCAGTGTCACCTCATTCCTGTGTGTATATAATATACTATGGTCCTGTCTCTCTCTGTAATAGATATAGTGACCTGCCTAGCCACAGATTACTGCAGTGTCACCTCATTTCTGTGTGTGTATAATATACTATGGTCCTGTCTCTCTCTCTCTGTAATATATATAGTGACCTGCCTAGCCATAGATAACTGCAGTGTCATCTCATTCCTGTGTGTGTATAATATACTATGGTCCTGTCTCTCTCTCTCTGTAATATATATAGTGACCTGCCTAGACACAGATTACTGCAGTGTCACCTCATTCCTGTGTCTGTATATAATATACTATGGACCTGTCTCTCTCTATAATAGATATAGTGACCTGCCTAGCCACAGATTACTGCAGTGTCACCTCATTCCTGTGTGTGTATAATATACTATGATCCTGTCTCTCTCTATAATAGATATAGTGACCTGCCTAGCCACAGATTACTGCAGTTTCACCTCATTCCTGTGTCTGTATATAATATACTATGGACCTGTCTCTCTCTGTAATATACATAGTGACCTTCCTAGCCACAGATTACTGCAGTGTCACCTCATTCCTGTGTGTGTATAATATACTATGGTCCTGTCTCTCTCTATAATAGATATAGTGACCTGCCTAGACACAGATTACTGCAGTGTCACCTCATTCCTGTGTCTGTATATAATATACTATGGACCTGTCTCTCTCTGTAATATACATAGTGACCTTCCTAGCCACAGATTACTGCAGTGTCACCTCATTCCTGTGTGTGTATAATATACTATGGTCCTGTCTCTCTCTATAATAGATATAGTGACCTGCCTACCCACAGATTACTGCAGTGTCACCTCATTCCTGTGTGTGTATAATATACTATGGTCCTGTCTCTCTCTATAATAGATATAGTGACCTGCCTAGCCACAGATTACTGCAGTGTCACCTCATTCCTGTGTGTGTATAATATACTATGGTCCTGTCTCTCTGTGTAATAGATATAGTGACCTGCCTAGCCACAGATTACTGCAGTGTCACCTCATTCCTGTGTGTGTATAATATACTATGGTCCTGTCTCTCTCTATAATAGATATAGTGACCTGCCTAGCCACAGATTACTGCAGTGTCACCTCATTCCTGTGTGTGTATAATATACTATGGTCCTGTCTCTCTGTGTAATAGATATAGTGACCTGCCTAGCCACAGATTACTGCAGTGTCACCTCATTCCTGTGTGTGTATAATATACTATGGTCCTGTCTCTCTCTATAATAGATATAGTGACCTGCCTAGCCACAGATTACTGCAGTGTCACCTCATTCCTGTGTGTGTATAATATACTATGGTCCTGTCTCTCTCTATAATAGATATAGTGACCTGCCTAGCCACAGATTACTGCAGTGTCACCTCATTCCTGTGTGTGTATAATATACTATGGTCCTGTCTCTCTCTCTCTGTAATATATATAGTGACCTGCCTAGACACAGATTACTGCAGTGTCACCTCATTCCTGTGTCTGTATATAATATACTATGGACCTGTCTCTCTCTATAATAGATATAGTGACCTTCCTAGCCACAGATTACTGCAGTGTCACCTCATTCCTGTGTGTGTATAATATACTATGGTCCTGTCTCTCTGTGTAATAGATATAGTGACCTGCCTAGCCACAGATTACTGCAGTGTCACCTCATTCCTGTGTGTGTATAATATACTATGGTCCTGTCTCTCTGTGTAATAGATATAGTGACCTGCCTAGCCACAGATTACTGCAGTGTCACCTCATTCCTGTGTGTGTATAATATACTATGGTCCTGTCTCTGTGTAATAGATATAGTGACCTGCCTAGCCACAGATTACTGCGGTATTCACCTCATTTCTGGATCCCGGGACACGACGTGTATGATTTGGCAGATCTCACAGCAGGTGGGTAATAAATGAGCTTAGTAGAAAATCACATAAATTATTTATAGCATCACTGTAAGAGCACGAAAAGATAAATAAAAATTAGAAAATCTCCTTTTTTAAGCCAGTTTGTTTTATTGTTTTTATATAAAGTTCCCTTAAATACAAACCACTAACATTAAAACTAATTCTGTAATAGTGTGCATAATACCTATTATATCATAATGTAATGGTTTCGTGACACCGCAGTCTCCATGTATATTTTGCATATATGGACTCGTGCATATAATATATTCGTTATCATTATTACATTTAGAAAATATTAGTAATATGCATATTAGAGGTCATACAGTATCTGCAGCTTCATTTCATAATCACTTGTTGTTCTGGGGAGACGACCTATGTGCAGACTCCCCCATGTGTATGTGCAGCCCCCCCCATGTGTATGTGCAGCCCCCCCATGTGTATATGCAGACTCCCCCCCATGTGTATGTGCAGACTTCCCCCCCATGTGTATGTGCAGACTCCTGCAGAGTAATAACTATTCTCATTAGCTGCCTGTTATCCCTCCTGCAGAGTAATAACTATTCTCATTAGCTGCCTGTTATCCCTCCTGCAGAGTAATAACTATTCTCATTAGCTGCCTGTTATCCCTCCTGCAGAGTAATAACTATTCTCATTAGCTGCCTGTTATCCCTCCTGCAGAGTAATAACTATTCTCATTAGCTGCCTGTTATCCTTCCTGCAGAGTAATAACTATTCTCATTAGCTGCCTGTTATCCCTCCTGCAGAGTAATAACTATTCTCATTAGCTGCCTGTTATCCCTCCTGCAGAGTAATAACTATTCTCATTAGCTGCCTGTTATCCCCCTGCAGAGTAATAACTAGTCTCATTAGCTGCCTGTTATCCCTCCTGCAGAGTAATAACTATTCTCATTAGCTGCCTGTTATCCCTCCTGCAGAGTAATAACTATTCTCATTAGCTGCCTGTAACCCCTTGTCAGCAGCCTGTTGTTACCACTGGAACAAATCTATAGAGAGAGCTTGCTGAAAGGCACTAGGGTGTGGAAACGTAGGCTGGTTTAATGTGACTCTGGTGCTCAGGAACCATAAACCCTTCATGATTTCAGGGTATGTCTACTTGAAGATGGGACAATTACTGCATGCTTTTAGTGATGACAGCTGAGTTACTTTGTGGTCCAGATGAATTCATACATGTTTAAGGAAGGATGCACTAAAAACGTGTTGTGTTAGTAGTCAGTCAGAATCTTGTATAAAGAATACTGAACTAGACAAAACATATTACTGCTACAATAACCGGAATCTGGGACTTATTGTAGGGCTAAATTCCAACACTTTCACATGTTTAGTAGAGATGTGCGCCGACCCTCATGTTTTGGTTTTGGATCTGTATCTCCTGTGGATTTGGATCTGGATTGATTTTGCCAAAACCGCCCTTCCATGTTTTGATATTGGAACTGTATTTTTTCTAAAAATAAAAAAAATCATAAAAACAGCTAAAATCACATAATTTGGGCCTGTTTTTGTTCCTACAGTATTATCCTTAATAACATTTATTTCCAGTTGTTTCCAATAAGTTTTGACCACCTCACAATAACAAGAGATATGGTAAGAACTTGCCTTTGTTACCTCTGTTTCTACGAGGTCCATAGGGTCCACAGGGTTGACCTTGGGGTACAGCTGGATTTGGATCCACGGGCACCACGCAGTTAGCTTTGCTGCTCCCAGGATGAACTGGGTCCATCCTCCTATATACCCCGCCCCAGCCACAGGCACCTCAGTTGGTAAGTAGCCAAGGCCGGAGGAAATAAAAACAGAGAGAAGGAAGACTGGAACACACAAGAAACATACTCACGGAAAGAGAGACGGAAAATCGGTGAGCAGCCACATAGCCCATTTGAAGCCAGGTGGGTCAGGGCGGGCGCCCTTTGGACCCTATGGACTTCGTAGAAACAGAGATAACAAAGGTAAGTTCTTACCATATCTCTTGTTTTCTACTTCAGGTTCCATAGGGGTCCACTGGGCTGACCTTGGGGATGTCCCAAAGCAGTTCAACTAAGGGCGGGGTGCTCCTGTGCTGAAAGGAGAATCCGGCGACCGAAGGATGCATCCTGAGAGGCGAACGTGTCAAACTTATAGAATCGTGGAAAAGTCTGTATGGAAGACCAAGTGGCCGCCTTACACAGCTGAGGCGTCACGGCCAGCAGCCCACGAGAGACCCACAGACCGAGTGGAATGAGCCTTAACAGAGGCTGGAACAGGTAACCCCGCCTGGGAATAAGCATCACAAATAACTAAAAGAAGCCAACGGGCCAAAGTTTGCTTGTTGGCAGGCCAACCCCTCTTATGAAAAGTAGAGAGGACAAACAAAGAATCAGACCTGCGAACGGAACTAGTTCGATCAATATAAACCTTGAGAGTACGGACAACATCTAAGGAAGCCTCACCAGCCGAGAGATCAGGTGACTGAAGTGCCAGCACCACAATTTCTTGATTAATGTTGAACTTGGAGATAACCTTAGGAAGAAAACCCGGACAGGTGCGAAGAACTGCCCTGTCTTGGTGAAAAATCAGAAAAGGCGAACGGCAAGAGAGTGCGCCTAGTTCTGACACCCTTCTGGCTGAAGCAATTGCCAGGAGAAAAACAGTCTTAAGTGTCATCCACTTTAGCTCCACAGACTCTAGAGGCTCAAATGGAGGATCCTGCAAGAACCGAAGGACCACCGCCAAATCCCAAGGAGCCACTGGTGGAACAAAGGGAGGTTGAATCCGGAGGACACCTTGGAAAAAGGTACGGACATCAGGAACCATACAGAAAGTGTGGACACGAGAGCTTTCAATGAAGCGAGGCGTAAACCCAAGTCCAAACCAGACTGAACAAACTCCAAAATCCTGGAAACCCGAAACGCTTGAGGATCGCAGTTCCTGCTGGACTCACACCACTGAAAATAAGTATGCCACACCCTGTGGTAGATCCTGGCAGAAGCTGGCTAACGTGCCTGTAACATTGTGCCGATGACTGAGCTGGAAAAGCCCTGGGCTCTCAAGACTGATGTCTCAAGAGCCACGTCGTCAAAGACAGACGACCCAGGTCCGGGTGAAGGCAGGGCCCCTGAGACAACAGGTTCCGCCGTTGAGGCAGAAGAAACGGAACGTTGATGGATAGACTCCGAAGATCGGAGTACCAGAGACGTCTGGGCCAAGCTGGTGCCACCAACAGCAGCGTGCCGCCGTCTTGTTTGAATTTCCGAATGAGCCGAGGCAGCAAGGCTATCGGAGGGAAGAGATACGCTAGTTGAAATGCCCATTTCACTGACAGCACGTCCACTAGGCTTGCGCTGGTGTCTCTTGTCCTGGACCTGTACACTGGCAATTTGTAATTGTGACGGGAAGCCATGAGGTCCAGCCATGAGGTCCACCTCCAGCAGTCCCCACTTGTCCACGAGCAGTTGAAAGACCTCTGGATGAAGGGACCACTCCCCGGGATGCACGTCATGACGGCTGAGGAAGTCCGCTTCCCAGTTCAGAACTCCTGGAATGAAGACTGCCGAGATGGCCGGAAGGTGGCACTCCACCCAGGACAGGATGTGTGACACTACCGACATTGCCACTCGACTGCGAGTCCCTCCTTGACAGTTGATGTACGCCACTGTGGTGGCGTTGTCGAACTGAATTTGTACTGCTCTTCTGTGAAGAGCGTGACCGGACAACTGGAAGGCCCTGTACACGGACCGACGTTCAAGAATATTGATGGGAAGAACAGTTTCTTCCACTGTCCAACGTCCCTGAAGTGAAAAGGACCCGACACCGCCCCCCCAACCCCGAAGACTGGCATCCTTCGTGAGAAGGACCCAGTCCAGGATCCAAAAGGAGCGGCCCTTGGTGAGATGAGTTGTCTGAAGCCACCAGGTCAATGATAGGCGCACCTCCAGAGGCAATACAAGCATTTGCGTCCTGATTCGGTGAGGCAACCCGTTCCACTTGGATTGAATCAGCCCCTGCAGGGGCCTGGAATGGAATTTGGCATACTCCACCGTGACACTAGAACTCTCATTGCCGTGTGCACTGACACCTGGGAACTCTTTAGACAACTGCTCACTTGCAGTTGTAGAGAGGCAACCTTTTCCGGAGTCAGGAAGATCCGTTGCTGACGGGAATCTAGAAGGGCTCCCAAATGAACCATCCTCTGTGATGGAATGAGAGGGGACTTCTTCCAGTTTACTAGCCACCCGTGCGCTTGGAGACAAGCGATGGTCAGGTGCAGATGTTGTAAAAGGACCTCCGGAGAGCCGCCCAGCAATAGGAGGTCATCCAGATACAGCAGAAGCCGTATTCCTTGGTTGCGCAGATGTGCCGCCATGACAGCCATCACTTTTGTGAACACCCTCGGAGCCGTGGAAAGACCAAAGGGTAGAGCCTGGAACTGGTAGTGAAGATGTTGTATAGCTAACCTCAGATACTGCTGGTGTGAAGGAGCTATAGGAACATGGAGGTAGGCGTCCTGTATATCCAGGGAGACCATATAATCCCCCGGTTCCATAGCCAGAATGATGGAAAGCAAAGTTTCCATCCTGAACGTAGGCACTTTGAGGTACTTGGTCAATGATTTCAGGTTTGAGATGGCGGAACGGGAACAACTACCCCTGCTTTCAGCAAGGATTCTATGGCTTCCTGGATCAACAACGCCTTGGTCTTGTCTAGGGAAAGGCTCGTGCAGAAGAAATGCTGAGGGGGTCTGTACCAGAAGGACAGGGAATACCCCTGGGAGACGACTTCTTGTACCCCAGCATCCGTGGTTGTCTTGCATCAGCATTGGGTGAAGCGAAGAAGTCGGCCTCCCACTCTGGGTTCCCCCAGAGAGAGGCCCGTCCCATCAGGCTGAAGGCTTATCTTCGGGTTTGGAAGCCGGACGTCTAGTGCTCCAGGCTTGTTTTTTTGGTTTAGGGGCAGTCTTGTCTGACTCGGGAAAGATTGACCCTTGGACTTACCCTGAGTCCGAAAGGACCGAAAGGCTGAAGTCTGAGGTTTAGAAGGTGCAGCAGCTGATGGTAAAAATGCCAACTTAGACTTTGCTAAGGTCTCCACTATTTTGTCAAGGTCAGGCCCGAACAAAATTTCCCCATTAAAGGGTAAGGCCTCTAAGCCTTTCTTGGAATCCGCATCCGCCCTCCAAGATCGAAGCCACAAAGACCTGCGAGCAGAGCCTGCACTTGCAGACACCCTAGAAGTGAGGAGACTAGCATCTAAAGACGCTTCCCCAATATAGGAAGCGGCATCCCTCATTTGACCAATTAAACCTCTTTGCACTTCCTGAGCTTCCTCAGGAAGCGTATCCTCTAGTACATTGGCCCAACTCTCAATGGCTTTAGCCACCCAAAAGATGTCCATGGACGGACTGGCCACCGCCCCTCAGAGAGAATAAATGGACTTTAAACAATTCTCCACTTTCCTGTCCGTGGGGTCCTTTAAGGACGAAATAGACGGCATTGGTAAGGTAGCACTTTTGATTAGGCGAGTGACGTGAGAATCCACCGCCGGTGGAGTTTCCCACTTCTTTCAATGACTAGCAGGAAACTGATAACTACTGCTTAAACGTTTCTGCGGCTGAAACCTCTTACTAGGTCACTGCCAGGCCTCCGCCATATGATGTCAGTTGGTCAGATAAAGGAAAAACAGCCAACGTCACCTTCGCCTGTTTAAAGTTTGGATATTGGACTTAGGGGCCGGAGCATCATTCTCAATATCTAAACGGGACCGCATCGCCCGCACTAACGCTGGGACATTAATGGTAGACTTTGTCTCCGCTTCCGGAGCCGAGGAATCTGAATCAGAATCGTCTTGCAGCTCGCCCTCATCCGAGTCTGATAACTGCGCAGAATGGGATGACGGAATAGTGCGTTTTGACGCCTTGTGAGGCTTGTCACTACACAACATGGATTGAAAAGCCGAATAAGAGACCACCAAACTCTGTACCGAATTGGAGAACACATCGACCGACGGTGGATTAGCTTGTGGGTGACCTTGAAAAGGGATGACTGATTGCTGCGTCATAGGAGGAGACTGCACATACATAGGGATCCCCGCATATGGATGAACTGTCTGAGGCCCAGGGGGAGACTGCAACAATTGCCGTACACCCGGAGAAGAAGGGATGGCTGGTTGTGGTAAGCCCCTATGGGGGAGGTCGGAACCGCCAGATGGTCCGCGATGGAAACCAGCACTTGGGAAAACATCGCTGTGGCCAGATGCTGGCCACACGTGGTTAATGGCTGCCGTGGCACTGAAGGGGTTAACCCCCTGTGCTGCGGCACCATTTTTTGAATATATTATGGGCGCTAGGCGCCATGTTTGAAATGTAGTAGCGGCGCTAGGCGCCGAGTGTTTTAAATAAAATGTTGTGAAACTGTATTTCTCTGCCGCGGTCCGACCCTGCTCTGACGGCCGCGGCAGGGTTGAGGTAACCCCCGGTGTGCCACACCGGAGTGCAGGGAGCCGCTCTGTGCTCCACGCTGGGACCCGGGAGTGTGACTCCCGGCGTCCCAGCTCCACAGGGACGCCACTGGTCCCTCCGTGCCGGCTTTTTACTGCGGCCAGGCAGCGGAGGGCAGGGCGGGATGCTGGGAGCTGGGAACTGAGCTCCCGGCGCCCCAGCTACCCGACGAGGTGCCCTGCGTCGGAGGGCTGGGGGCTGTGTGTTGCGCTACAGCCCCCGGGCAGCAGGAAGCCGCTGCCGCCGGGACAAGTGTCCCGGACAGCAGTGCTAAGCGCGCCGCTGGGGGCTGGGAGCCTAGCTCCCGGCGCCCCAGCCCCACAGCAGAAAAACGGCCAGCAGTTAACCCTCAGTGTGCTGCACCGAGGGGAGAACTGCGATGGGCACACACTGGGGGCGGGAGCTCTGGCTCCCGATACCCCAGCGCAGAGAGGCCACCCACTGGGAGACCAGAGAAGCCGGCTTCCAGTGCATCGTGACTGGCCAAGATAGGGTGCACCGGGCTAGCCGGCTCCCTGTGCAGTGTTAGAGGGTGCGCTGGGGACTGGGAGCCTAGCTCCCGGGGGGGCCCCAGCAGCATGGCCAAGTGACTGCACGCTGGGGGACAGGGAGAGCCAGCTCCCTGGACCCCCAGCGCTGTGAGCAGGATACAGCAGAGAGCCCCAGCAGTGCAGGGCTAGGGGAGCCCAGCGTTAAGTGCTGGGCAGTTTAAAAAATTAATAAATCTAAATGCATTTAAAATGGCTTGTGCAGCGCTGAGCCAGGGACAGGGAGGTCTTAGGCTGCAGTGCTGCAAGTGTGTAACGGCCTGATGCAGGGCACAGGCTTGGGGTGTACGTAATAAAACAATGTATTTTAAATGTATAATTTAAGGAAAAGTGCACTTACCTGTGATCTGCGGAGGTCCAGGGGGATCCGGAGCTCTCTGTGGGCTGCTGGGTCCCCCAGTCTCCTCCCTAGGAAAATAAAGTATCCTCCTATGCGGCCTCATGCCTGGAAGTAGGATGAGGAGGTGTATAAGGAGCTGGCTAAGAATTTCCAGCGAGCTCCAAACAGACTTTCCTCCGTGGCCAGGAGTCTCTTCCAGGGACCCTGCTTGCCCACCTCTGGAGCTCAGACTCAGGCAGGGTAGCAAGCTTGGTCCCTTAGCAGACTCCTGGAAGTCCGTTTTCAGAGGGAAATCCTGATCTTCCCAGGCTGTATCCAGACGGAGCGGAGCCGTGGGCGTTGCCCAGCTCCGAGGTTGAGCCCAGGCACAGGGGAGTCACCACTCCCCCTCGCCATAAGGGACAATGTTAAACGTGCATGTGGCTAGCACATGTACCGGTCATGCACTTATGATGATTGGTTGGAAACCACAGGGCGGACTTACCCCCTACGGAAATGTGTATTGGAGTGGCATAAATGGAGGCTTCGTGCCTAGTAATATTGTAAAACCCTGTAACTTCTTTGAGGAGAAGAATTGCTGACTTGATAAGAATTCAGTATGCTAATTATTTCCCTTCATTCGGAAGGTTGAGTCTTCTTTAAGACTATGAGCAATAAAACACCGTTTGCCTGACTTCAATTGTATCTCAATCCTGCGACCATCAGAATTGCGCCAAACGCTATTCTGTTCTCCGGCTGTTCTGGGTAAGAGCTCCGTGTCTCCAAGTTCAAGCCCTCTGCCAAGCTACCGTGCAGACCTGGTCCATTGCGAGGGATCAGGAGGATTCAGCCGACACCAATCGGGGTGTGGCCGCAGCTAGTCAAACGCAGCAGAAGCGGTTGCAGGTAGGAGCCTGAGGGTAACGTAAAAAGCGGTTCCGAACGCCATTGGTAGAGTTTGGTGGTGGCAGCATCGTTACACGCCCACGGCGCAGTGGGCGGAGTCAGTGACAGGCGGTCACTGACGGTGAGTGGGAGTCCAAAAGCGCTAACCCGTAACCAGGGCCGGCCTAGGCGAAAAGCGTCCGGTCACAATCGCCCAAGGCAGATCCTGTCCCGAAGTTGCAGGATTAGAGGGACCCGGTAACTGACGGGTATATAGGAGGATGGACCCAGTGCATCCTGGGAGCAGCAAAGCTTTAACTGCGTGGTGCCCGTGGATCCAAATCCAGCTATACCCCAAGGTCAACCCTGTGGACTCCCTATAGAACCTGAAGTAGAAATTTATTTTTTCATCTAGTTTAGGGCCAAAAGGTTGCACCCAGCTAGCTGGCTGACTAAGCTAAGTGACAGCAGTGGGCGGCACTAACATGTGGCAGTTCAGCTTCCAAGTTCCAACACGAATACAGTGTGTTATACAGTGTGGGCTGGATACACCAATAGTCCACTTACTGTGACAGCAGTGTCGGCAGAGCGGGGTGCCAGCGGTATCCTCAGTGCATGTGTGTTGGCAGTGCAGGAGTGCTGAATGTGGGGTCGCTGACTGTGTCCTCAGTACGTGGGGCAGCAGTGCAGGGGTGCTGGCAGTGCAGGATGCAGGCAGCATCGACAGAGCTCCGGGTGCCAGCGGTGTCCTCAAAGCAGGGCGCCAGCAGTGTCGGCAGCGGGGGATGGGCGGGCTGCATATTACAGTTACTTCCTCTTGTCCTGTGCCCATATTCAATGGACTTAACGCTGATTGGCTGAGAGAGCTGTCTGTCATGGCTCTCAGCCAATAAGCGGTAAACCCGCTCGATGCAAAACCTCGCTATCTGACAGCGGGATCGCGAGGTTTTGCCTTGGAGAGGGATGCGGGGCAGGCAGGGAGAGCCAAGCTGTGACTCTGAGCGCCCCAGATATTCGGGTGGGTCCGGTTCTGGGAACTGGACCCACTCATCTCTATTGTATAGTAAAGCTATGTGGGTAGATTAAATACCTTTTAATACAATTTTAATATAGCTCTCTATCATTATCTGTTTATCAATATCCTAACTATCTAGTTGTGTGTGTGTGTGTGTGTATATCTATATCTACACGGGTGGTTCAATAAGTAAGGTAACAAGACCTCTTATTGTGTAAATAGAATTTTGGTTCTTACCGTTAAATCCGATTCCACAGGGGGCACTGGAGGCTAAGACACTGGGGTATAGGCGGGTGGATGAGAGGAGCTGGCACTTTAAATGTATAAGTGTGAGTGATCCTCCCCCTCTATCCCCCAGAAGCCCCAGGTAGAGAAATGGCCGGTAATGCAGAGCTGGGAGGGCGTCCAGTGTCACCTGTGGAATCGGAGATTTGGATGTAACGGTAAGTACCAAAATCCTATTTTCTCCTTTATCCATCGGGGGACACTGGAGATCTAGACACTGGGGACGTCCCAAAGTTTTCCTCCCATGTGGGAGAACCCTGAGGGACCTGCAAAACTCTGCGACCAAAACTGTATTCCGAGGCCCCGAACGTATCAGACCAATAGAAATGAACAAAAGTGTGGACCATGTGGCCGCACGGCATAACTGAGGCGCCACGCCGGGCAGCCCAAGAAGCACACACCACACAAGTGCAATGTGCAGAAATAGAAACTAGCGGAGTCTGGGCACTAGCAACATAGGCCTGTCGGGTGGCCATAGGGATCCATCTGGCTAACGTCTGCTTAGAAGCAGGTCAACTGCGTTTAGTAGCATCGTAAAGGACAAACAAGGAATCTGACTTGCGCAATGATGCTGTACGAGCTACGTCTATCCGAAGAGCCCGCACAACATCCAAGGTGAGGGAAGACTGAGAGACGTCTGACACAATTGGTTGGTTGATGTGGACGGGCGAAACTGTCTTAGGCAGAAAAGATTGCTTAGTACGGAGTTCTGCATGATCATCATGTAAAATTAGATAATTAGATCATTTAGATTTGTAGAAGAAAGTTTTGGGTTTTACTTTGTGCTTCCTAATAATAAGTGAAAATGCTGCTGGATCCTTTATTCCTTATACATAGAGAATGTGTGTAAGCCAGGACTATGCTGT
The DNA here is from genome assembly GCA_031769625.1 of Taudactylus pleione. NCBI lineage: Eukaryota > Metazoa > Chordata > Amphibia > Anura > Myobatrachidae > Taudactylus > Taudactylus pleione. Next base: position 192,128 of record JAUIMM010002166.1, on the reverse strand, counting down.
GAGATCTCTGTGTCCTCTCCAGGGCGGTGTTTCCGGTGACCTGTTTCCTAAACCGATGCAGATCTTGTACGGACACACACAGGAAATAACTAGTGTCGGCATCAGCACTGAGCTGGACACGGCCGTCTCTGGCGCCAGAGTAAGCTCCTTTCTCCTATAAGTTCTTTCTTCATGGCATAATGTTAATTTTACAACTGCAAACATTTCTCATTATAAACTTACACCTAGACAATGGAAAGTGGGTTTTTCTGTTGATCATTGTTCTCTCCCTAAGGATGGGACAGTGATTATCCATACAATCCGAAGAGGACAATACATGAGGACCATTAGACCACCAAGTGACAGTGCGCTTGTTATGACTATTCCTAATTTGGCCATCTCCTGGGATGGACATCTCGTCATCCACAGCAGCCTGGAAGGGAAAGGGACACTTAAGGTGGGTTCTGCTCTGCGGGTGCTTCATACATCGGGACGTCAGCTGAGAGCACATTAATGAACCAGACTCACCCCGTGAATGGAAATTGATGTGTTCCTCTCACCGCTGTATTTATAATTACAGAACAAGAACGCCTTACATCTGTATAATGTAAATGGGAAGTACCTGGGCTCGGAGAGCCTGAAGGAGAAGATCCTGGACATGTGCGTCAGCGGAGAGCACGTTGTGATCGGGAGCCGGCAGGGACATCTCTCTATACGTGATCTGTACAGGTTGGTGACGAGAGTCTGTCACATGTTCTATCATCACAATATTTATTATCTGGGATACCTGGCGCTACCCGTGTTGAAGACTGGACCCTGAAGTACACCTGCAGCCTTTATTAGATACTGCTGTCTGTATAGTAGATGCTGCTGTCTCTGTAGTGGATACTGCTGTCTCTGTAGTGGATACTGCTGTCTCTGTAGTGGATGCTGCTGTCTCTGTAGTGGATGCTGCTGTCTCTAGTGGATGCTGCTGTCTCTGTAGTGGATGCTGCTGTCTCTAGTGGATGCTGCTGTCTCTGTAGTGGATACTGCTGTCTCTGTAGTGGATACTGCTGTCTCTGTAGTGGATACTGCTGTCTCTGTAGTGGATACTGCTGTCTCTGTAGTGGATGCTGCTGTCTCTGTAGTGGATGCTGCTGTCTCTGTAGTGGATGCTGCTGTCTCTAGTAGATGCTGCTGTCTCTAGTGGATGCTGCTGTCTCTGTAGTGGATGCTGCTGTCTCTAGTGGATACTGCTGTCTCTAGTGGATACTGCTGTCTCTGTATTGGATACTGCTGTCTCTGTATTGGATACTGCTGTCTCTGTATTGGATACTGCTGTCTCTGTAGTAGATGCTGCTGTCTCTAGTGGATACTGCTGTCTCTGTAGTGGATGCTGCTGTCTTTGAAGTGGATACTGCTGTCTCTATAATAGTCACTGTGATTACTGTCTCTATATTGGATACTGCTGTCTCTGTAGTGGATGCTGCTGTCTCTAATAGTCACTGTGATTACTGTCTCTATATTGGATACTGCTGTCTCTGTAGTGGATGCTGCTGTCTCTGTAATAGTCACTGTGATTACTGTCTCTGTAGCGGATGCTGCTGTCTCTGTAGTGGATACTGCTGTCTCTGTAGTAGATACTGCTGTCTCTGTAGTGGATACTGCTGTCTCTGTAGCGGATGCTGCTGTCTCTGTAATAGTCACTGTGATTACTGTCTATATTGGATACTGCTGTCTCTGTAGTGGATGCTGCTGTCTCTGTAATAGTCACTGTGATTACTGTCTCTATATTGGATACTGCTGTCTCTGTAGTGGATGCTGCTGTCTCTAATAGTCACTGTGATTACTGTCTCTATATTGGATACTGCTGTCTCTGTAGCGGATGCTGCTGTCTCTGTAATAGTCACTGTGATTACTGTCTATATTGGATGCTGCTGTCTCTGTAGTGGATGCTGCTGTCTCTGTAGTGGATGCTGCTGTCTCTGTAGTGGATTCTGCTGTCTCTGTAGTAGATTCTGCTGTCTCTATATTGGATACTGCTGTCTCTGTAGTGGATGCTGCTGTCTCTGTAGTGGATTCTGCTGTCTCTGTAATAGTTACTGTGATTACTGTCTCTATATTGGATACTGCTGTCTCTGTAGTAGATACTGCTGTCTCTGTAGTGGATTCTGCTGTCTCTGTAATAGTTACTGTGATTACTGTCTCTATATTGGATACTGCTGTCTCTGTAGTGGATGCTGCTGTCTCTGTAGTGGATGCTGCTGTCTCTGTAGTGGATTCTGCTGTCTCTGTAATAGTTACTGTGATTACTGTCTCTATATTGGATACTGCTGTCTCTGTAGTAGATACTGCTGTCTCTGTAGTAGATACTGCTGTCTCTGTAGTAGATACTGCTGTCTCTGTAGTGGATACTGCTGTCTCTGTAGTGGATACTGCTGTCTCAGTAGTGGATTCTGCTGTCTCTGTAATAGTTACTGTGATTACTGTCTCTATATTGGATACTGCTGTCTCTGTAGTAGATACTGCTGTCTCTGTAGTAGATACTGCTGTCTCTGTAGTGGATACTGCTGTCTCTGTAGTGGATACTGCTGTCTCTGTAGTGGATTCTGCTGTCTCTGTAATAGTTACTGTGATTACTGTCTCTATATTGGATACTGCTGTCTCTGTAGTAGATACTGCTGTCTCTGTAGTAGATACTGCTGTCTCTGTAGTAGATACTGCTGTCTCTGTAGTGGATACTGCTGTCTCTGTAGTGGATTCTGCTGTCTCTGTAATAGTTACTGTGATTACTGTCTCTATTGGATACTGCTGTCTCTGTAGTGGATGCTGCAGTCTCTGTAGTGGATGCTGCAGTCTCTGTAGTGGATGCTGCAGTCTCTGTAGTGGATGCTGCAGTCTCTGTAGTAGATTCTGCTGTCTCTGTAGTGGATACTGCTGTCTCTGTAGTGGATGCTGCAGTCTCTGTAGTGGATGCTGCAGTCTCTGTAGTAGATTCTGCTGTCTCTATATTGGATACTGCTGTCTCTGTAGTGGATGCTGCTGTCTCTGTAGTGGATGCTGCTGTCTCTATAATAGTCACTGTGATTACTGTCTCTATATTGGATACTGCTGTCTCTGTAGCGGATGCTGCTGTCTCTGTAATAGTCACTGTGATTACTGTCTATATTGGATTCTGCTGTCTCTGTAGCGGATGCTGCTGTCACTGTAATAGTCACTGTGATTCCTGTCTCAGTGGATACTGCTGTCTCTAGTGGATACTGCTGTCTCTGTAGTGGATACTGCTATCTCTGTAGTGGATACTGCTGTCTCTGTAGTGGATGTTGCTGTCTCTGTAGTGGATACTGCTGTCTCTGTAGTGGATACTGCTGTCTCTGTAGTGGATGCTGCTGTCTCTGTAGTGGATGCTGCTGTCTCTAGTGGATACTGCTGTCTCTGTAGTGGATGCTGCTGCCTCTAGTGGATGCTGCTGTCTTTGAAGTGGATACTGCTGTCTCTATAATAGTCACTGTGATTACTGTCTCTATATTGGATACTGCTGTCTCTGTAGTGGATACTGCTGTCTCTGTAGTGGATGCTGCTGTCTCTGTAGTGGATGCTGCTGTCTCTGTAGTGGATTCTGCTGTCTCTGTAATAGTTACTGTGATTACTGTCTCTATATTGGATACTGCTGTCTCTGTAGTAGATACTGCTGTCTCTGTAGTGGATACTGCTGTCTCTGTAGTGGATTCTGCTGTCTCTGTAATAGTTACTGTGATTACTGTCTCTATATTGGATACTGCTGTCTCTGTAGTGGATTCTGCTGTCTCTGTAATAGTTACTGTGATTACTGTCTCTGTAGTGGATTCTGCTGTTTCTGTAATAGTTACTGTGATTACTGTCTCTATATTGGATACTGCTGTCTCTGTAGTGGATACTGCTGTCTCTGTAGTGGATTCTGCTGTCTCTGTAATAGTTACTGTGATTACTGTCTCTATATTGGATACTGCTGTCTCTGTAGTAGATACTGCTGTCTCTGTAGTGGATACTGCTGTCTCTGTAGTGGATACTGCTGTCTCTGTAGTGGATTCTGCTGTCTCTGTAATAGTTACTGTGATTACTGTCTCTATTGGATACTGCTGTCTCTAGTGGATGCTGCTGTCTCTGTAGTGGATGCTGCTGTCTCTAGTGGATACTGCTGTCTCTGTAGTGGATGCTGCTGTCTCTGTAGTGGATGCTGCTGTCTCTGTAGTGGATACTGCTGTCTCTATAATAGTCACTGTGATTACTGTCTATATTGGATTCTGCTGTCTCTGTAGTGGATACTGCTGTCTCTGTAATAGTCACTGTGATTACTGTCTCTGTAGTGGATACTGCTGTCTCTGTAATAGTTACTGTGATTACTGTCTCTGTAGTGGATGCTGCAGTCTCTGTAGTGGATGCTGCTGTCTCTGTAGTGGATGCTGCTGTCTCTGTAGTGGATGCTGCTGTCTCTGTAGTGGATGCTGCTGTCTCTGTAGTGGATGCTGCTGTCTCTGTAGTGGATGTTGCTGTCTCTATAATAGTCACTGTGATTACTGTCTCTATATTGGATACTGCTGTCTCTGTAGTGGATGCTGCTGTCTCTAATAGTCACTGTGATTACTGTCTCTATATTGGATACTGCTGTCTCTGTAGCGGATGCTGCTGTCTCTGTAGCGGATACTGCTGTCACTGTAATAGTCACTGTGATTACTGTCTCTGTAGTGGATGCTGCTGTCTCTGTAGTGGATGCTGCTGTCTCTGTAGTGGATGCTGCTGTCTCTATATTGGATACTGCGGTCTCTGTAATAGTCACTGTGATTACTGTCTCTATAGTAGATGCTGCTGTCTCTGTAGTGGATGTTGCTGTCTCTATAGTAGATATTGCTGTCTCTGTAGTGGATGCTGCTGTCTCTGTAGTAGATTCTGCTGTCTCTATATTGGATACTGCGGTCTCTGTAATAGTTACTGTGATTACTGTCTCTATAGTAGATGCTGCTGTCTCTGTAGTGGATGTTGCTGTCTCTATAGTAGATATTGCTGTCTCTGTAGTGGATGCTGCTGTCTCTGTAGTAGATTCTGCTGTCTCTATATTGGATACTGCGGTCTCTGTAATAGTTACTGTGATTACTGTCTCTATAGTAGATGCTGCTATCTCTAGTGGATGTTGCTGTCTCTGTAGTGGATGCTGCTGTCTCTGTAGTGGATGCTGCTGTCTCTGTAGTGGATGCTGCTGTCTCTGTAGTGGATGCTGCTGTCTCTGTAGTGGATGCTGCTGTCTCTGTAGTGGATGCTGCTGTCTCTGTAGTGGATTCTGCTGTCTCTATATTGGATACTGCGGTCTCTGTAATAGTTACTGTGATTACTGTCTCTATAGTAGATGCTGCTGTCTCTGTAGTGGATGTTGCTGTCTCTATAGTAGATATTGCTGTCTCTGTAGTGGATGCTGCTGTCTCTGTAGTAGATTCTGCTGTCTCTATATTGGATACTGCGGTCTCTGTAATAGTTACTGTGATTACTGTCTCTATAGTAGATGCTGCTATCTCTAGTGGATGTTGCTGTCTCTGTAGTGGATGCTGCTGTCTCTGTAGTGGATGCTGCTGTCTCTGTAGTGGATGCTGCTGTCTCTGTAGTGGATGCTGCTGTCTCTATATTGGATACTGCGGTCTCTGTAATAGTTACTGTGATTACTGTCTCTATAGTAGATGCTGCTGTCTCTGTAGTGGATGTTGCTGTCTCTATAGTAGATATTGCTGTCTCTGTAGTGGATGCTGCTGTCTCTGTAGTAGATTCTGCTGTCTCTATATTGGATACTGCGGTCTCTGTAATAGTTACTGTGATTACTGTCTCTGTAGTAGATGCTGCTATCTCTAGTGGATGTTGCTGTCTCTCTAGTGGATGTTGCTGTCTCTGTAGTGGATGCTGCTGTCTCTGTAGTGGATGTTGCTGTCTCTGTAGTGGATGCTGCAGTCTCTATAGTAGATACTGTAATTACTGTCTCATGAAGATAAACAGTGTAATGTTAATATGAACTTTGTTACACAGCCTGAATCTCAGTGTTTCGCCGCTGACCATGCGCGTCCCTATTCATTGCGTGTCCGTGACAAAGGAGAGCAGTCACATTCTCGTTGGACTGGAGGATGGTAAAGTCATCATTGTCGGTGTTGGGAAACCGGCTGAGGTGAGGAGTTTATACCGTATTAGTCTTGTGGGCATATTTACTTAAGTTCGATTTTGGTTGTTTTGCAGACTGGCCATTTACTTACAGTAATTCAATACCGAGAGCAAAGCGACCAAAATACCGACTTTAGAACTTCGGACTTATAATGATTTTTTCACGAAGTATACGACTTTCTGATTATACTACAGACAGACTGCAAATCCACCCAAACAATAGCCCTGCACAGATCCCTATGATCCGTGCTAACTTCATTAGGTTTAAAACTGTTTAAATGGTAAAAAAATAAAAAAAAAATAAAAAATGCGTGACGCAGGACACAGGCACCGTATGTTGTATACATGTAATAAACGCTCCCCCGCACATCCTTCCTTCCAGTGTGTTACTTACAGCATCCTGGGAGCACGTCACATCCCTCCTTCCAGTGTGTTACTTACAGCATCCTGGGAGCACGTCACATCCCTCCTTCCAGTGTGTTACTTACAGCATCCTGGGAGCACGTCACATCCCTCTGTCTCCAGTGTGTTACTTACAGCATCCTGGGAGCACGTCACATCCCTCCTTCCAGTGTGTTACTTACAGCATCCTGGGAGCACGTCACATCCCTCTGTCTCCAGTGTGTTACTTATAGCATCCTGGGAGCACGTCACATCCCTCCTTCCAGTGTGTTACTTACAGCATCCTGGGAGCACGTCACATCCCTCCTTCCAGTGTTACTTACAGCATCCTGGGAGCACGTCACATCCCTCCTTCCAGTGTTACTTACAGCATCCTGGGAGCACGTCACATCCCTCCTTCCAGTGTGTTACTTACAGCATCCTGGGAGCACGTCACATCCCTCTGTCTCCAGTGTGTTACAGCATCCTGGGAGCACGTCACATCCCTCCTTCCAGTGTGTTACTTACAGCATCCTGGGAGCACGTCACATCCCTCTGTCTCCAGTGTGTTACTTACAGCATCCTGGGAGCACGTCACATCCCTCTGTCTCCAGTGTGTTACTTACAGCATCCTGGGAGCACGTCACATCCCTCCTTCCAGTGTGTTACTTACAGCATCCTGGGAGCACGTCACATCCCTCCTTCCAGTGTGTTACTTACAGCATCCTGGGAGCACGTCACATCCCTCCTTCCAGTGTGTTACTTACAGCATCCTGGGAGCACGTCACATCCCTCCTTCCAGTGTGTTACTTACAGCATCCTGGGAGCACGTCACATCCCTCTGTCTCCAGTGTGTTACAGCATCCTGGGAGCACGTCACATCCCTCCTTCCAGTGTGTTACTTACAGCATCCTGGGAGCACGTCACATCCCTCTGTCTCCAGTGTGTTACTTACAGCATCCTGGGAGCACGTCACATCCCTCTGTCTCCAGTGTGTTACTTACAGCATCCTGGGAGCACGTCACATCCCTCCTTCCAGTGTGTTACTTACAGCATCCTGGGAGCACGTCACATCCCTCCTTCCAGTGTGTTACTTACAGCATCCTGGGAGCACGTCACATCCCTCCTTCCAGTGTGTTACTTACAGCATCCTGGGAGCACGTCACATCCCTCCTTCCAGTGTGTTACTTACAGCATCCTGGGAGCACGTCACATCCCTCCTTCCAGTGTGTTACTTACAGCATCCTGGGAGCACGTCACATCCCTCCTTCCAGTGTGTTACTTACATCATCCTGGGAGCACGTCACATCCCTCCTTCCAGTGTGTTACTTACAGCATCCTGGGAGCACGTCACATCCCTCCTTCCAGTGTGTTACTTACAGCATCCTGGGAGCACGTCACATCCCTCCTTCCAGTGTGTTACTTACAGCATCCTGGGAGCACGTCACATCCCTCTGTCTCCAGTGTGTTACTTACAGCATCCTGGGAGCACGTCACATCCCTCCTTCCAGTGTGTTACTTACAGCATCCTGGGAGCACGTCACATCCCTCCTTCCAGTGTGTTACTTACAGCATCCTGGGAGCACGTCACATTTTTCCCCTATTTCCCAAAGCCAGCGCAGGCTCAGAGGGTCCGGGCTGGTTATGGATATTATGGGGGACCCCACAATTTTTGTTCTCCCGTTATTATCTTCTATCTGCCTACCAGCTTTACAGCAACCACAAACGTCAGTCATCGGCCTTAAGTGTCCAGTGAAGCTGAAATCTGACGGAGGCTAAAGTAAGTGTACCCCTTAGTAACGCCGGACACAGGGCAGAGACTTTGTTCCTGCACCCGACCTTACATGTGCGTGCGAGACTGGCCGTGACTTAGCGCTCATTACTGTCACAGTGACGTCCAGGCGTATGACGGAGACGGGAGCAGCGGTCAGTGCTCTCATAGACAGAGCAGCTGGGAACCGAGAACCGATCAGAATGGGTAAAGGGCCGCACAGAACCGGCTTTTCCCACTATAGACGTGAGGCATCAGGATTTCCCTCCCACACTTTGGGGCTGATGCGCAGATGACTGTACACCTGATTGCGTACGTGTTCGCGCTGTGCTGCCGCCATATCTGAGCACGCACATGTACAGGCGATGGAGATCATACACATGCCCCCCACATTCTCACTCCCTGTTCTGACGTAGACAAAGTCCAGGGAGGGCGCAGTGACAGACCAGCGGGTTACGCAGCGTTGGGTGTATACATAGGCCTGTTGCTGGCGCATCTTCTCCCTCTAGTACAGGGAAGGTGCAAACTGAAGATGGTGACTAGTGGCAAAGCAAGGGTACACCTAGGGGGGAGCTGCTTTTCCAAATGCCTACAACGCCGCATTCTGTACATGCTTCATTAGCGCAAAATATGCCCAATGTACCACCCACTCGGCGTCAGGCCCAATATGTGCGCTTGTTACCTATATAGCTCAGGTCTATGCGCACGTCTCTGCGTGCCGTCCGGGTGCAGGTGCGCGTCTCCGTTGTTTTCGTTCAGTATTCTGTAGGAATATTTGTTCTAAATATTCTCACTATCGGCAGTAAATGATAAAGATTAGTGTAGTTCCTGGTCTGTGCGCTGTGAACACCGTCTACGACAGTAAATAGATGATCACCCATGTGCGGATTTGTACACATATATAAGACCACATCAACCCCCATCCATAGGCTTTGTCTAAATAGCCGCCATCATTATTGGCGCACACTTGTGTCCTATACCTAGTACAAGAGATCGGAGATCTCTGCATACACACAACTCATCGTTGCTGCGATTCCGCACGCACGCCCTCACTAAGCTAAGCCGATGTCCTGCCACAATATGAACCTCAGATGTCATCGCTCCACTATGGAGCTTGTGCAGTTCTAAAAATCCCAAGATCAGTCTGCAAAAAGCTGCGCATAACGCTGTATCGTCTTCTGCGCTCTCCTGTATCGCAATAGCTGCTTATCCAGGTCCTGTGCTTCATTTTGTCGTCCATTTTGTTTTTCTAGGCAAAGTCCGGTCAAATTTCCAGAAAGCTTTTTGGATCCAGCAGGCGACTGAGCCAGATCTCATCAGGACAAACCGAATACAACACTCAGGACTCCTAAAGGCGCTAAATCCCTTCCGAGCGCCGTGTGGAAAGAGAATTCTCCCTGGGGGAAGAGGAAGTAACACTACACCTCGGTATGAGAACCGCGCCGACACTCCCAGAATGCTCGGGAGACTCGCACATTCTAGGGAGTCCTCGCAGAATCCTGGGAGATCAGGAGGTACCTGCAGAATGTGATCATCTATCTTATGAAATGGGCGGGGCCTGATGATGAGAATCACGCCCACTGCGCAGCGATGTCACCTGCCTCATTGCACAACGGTGGCTGGGGCCTAATCACGATTCCCGCTAGCGGAAGGGGCTTGTATGTGACATGAAACCCTCCTACATAGGGGACCGCGCGGGTACCAGAGGTTCTATGTACAAGGACTTTTATTTCTTTTTTTTTTTTGATAAATGCCTTAAATTGCTGCTTAATATATATTTTCCTTCTGCTGCCAGATGTTTGGTCTCTTCTAGTAGCAGAATGGTTATTTACTATAGAAATTGCATATACTATCGGACCTGATCGGCCTTCTGTCCTTACACTACATTAGTTCTTATACAATATGTCTCCTCATTTATGTCATATTGGGGATTGGGACCCGGGAGCACATTCATCGCCTCTATATGTTCCGTTCTGTCACTTTCCATGGTATAAGCAGCAGCGCACGTTCCCCTCACGTACGTTACTCTTATTACCTGGAGTGTAAACGTACAAATCAAATATTTTCTATGGATTAAGTGTTATATGTATTATAATGGTTCTATGTACCAACACTTTCCTTATTGTTAGTTCTGGTAATAGGGATTATTATATTAATGATCATTTTCCTGGCCTGTCACGATCGGATTGTGGCGTGATCGGATCCTTCCTTCCCTGCTGGTTATACTCATTGTTTTAAATAATTCACCATTTTAATTTATTAACCTTAGATCCTTCCATATGAACCGTATGGTTTGTGCGCACATATGAGACGCAAAGCACCAGGAACGTAACCTCTAAACAGAGAAATAATCTTCTTGGCGCACGTATTCCAGATTAGGTGAAAATTTGTGACGTGCGCAGTCTTGAGACAAACACTACTTATTCCGCCTAAGAGTCTCCAGTGGCGGCAGAGGGCGCAGCGGCCGCCTCTGACCGGCGCCTTATTGCAAATCTACACTAAATTGTATGTTTAATGAACGATAAAATGTGCAGCTCATATAGAAGCATATATGTTACTTTTATGTATATTTATTTACCTGTAGAAATATTTTACGCTTTACAATAAATATGACCAAATGGTGTCATGGTAATATATACGTTTTATCACTACCCATTGCGCTATCTATATATTACCAGATACATGATAGCCAAACAAAATCCCTTTAGACTGTGATTTAATAAATACTCTAATATTATTTAATCTACTTGAAGCTACAAATGCATTAAGCGGAAGTCTCACTTGCGGTATGTAATATATAATTACACTGCAGTGATCTGGTCCCGTCAGCGCCTGCAGCGTAGAGGTGACCGTAGATTGCTGGGCCCCTCGGATTGCCATCGACACTCCCTCTATACTGTGCTGGGCCCCTCGGATTGCCATCGACGCTCCCTCTATACTGTGCTGGGCCCCTCGGATTGCCATCGACGCTCCCTCTATACTGTGCTGGGCCCCTCGGATTGCCATCGACGCTCCCTCTATACTGTGCTGGGCCCCTCGGATTGCCATCGACGCTCCCTCTATACTGTGCTGGGCCCTCGGATTGCCATCGACGCTCCCTCTATACTGTGCTGGGCTCAGGCTGGGGCAGGGATACACGCACAGGACGGGGGTACATGGAACTACATATTTATTATCAGGTTTTTATTTAAATGTTGCCAATGTTATAACTAGTGTGCGATCTGATTATTATATTTGAGCTTACCTACATTTATTTGGGAATCAAATTATTTATATTGTGGAAAACTGTATATTATATTGTAACATATGTTGTATGTAACGTGTTATCCATTCATCATACTCTGTGCTAAATTTATTTTTACCAGTAACAAATTTCAAACTATGGTTTAGTGTAATTATCAAACCGTGTGTATAATGTGTCGCTTTCACACAGACCCCGCACCCCATTTATACTGCACTCATCATTTGCCCATAGTGGATGCAGCCTATCAATCATTAGGAGCGTTATTCCCCTGCACAGGCTGTGTGACCAATGGGCACCGTGATACCTAACCCAACATGTTACTTCCTTTATAGGAGCGTTATTCCCCTGCACAGGCTGTGTGACCAATGGGCACCGTGATACCTAACCCAACGTGTTACTTCCCCTGTCCAGGCTGTGTGACCAATGGGCACAGTGATACCTAACCCAACGTGTTACTTCCTTTATAGGAGCGTTATTCCCCTGCACAAGCTGTGTGACCAATGGGCACCGTGATACCTAACCCAACGTGTTACTTCCTTTATAGGAGCGTTATTCCCCTGCACAGGCTGTGTGATCAATGGGGATCGTGATACCTAACCCAATGTGTTACTTCCTCTATAGGAGCGTTATTCCCCTGCACAGGCTGTGTGACCAATGGTCACCGTGATACCTAACCCAACGTGTTACTTCCTTTATAGGAACATTATTCCCCTGTACAGGCTGTGTGACCAATGGGCACCGTGATACCTAACCCAACGTGTTACTTCCTTTATAGGAGCGTTATTCCCCTGCACAGCCTGTGTGATCAATGGGGATCGTGATACCTAACCCAATGTGTTACTTCCTTTATAGGAGGAACATTATTCCCCTGTACAGGCTGTGTGACCAATGGGCACCGTGATACCTAACCCAACGTGTTACTTCCCCTGCACAGGCTGTGTGACCAATGGGCACCGTGATACCTAACCCAACGTGTTACTTCCTTTATAGGAGCGTTATTCCCCTGCACAGGCTGTGTGACCAATGGGCACCGTGATACCTAACCCAACGTGTTACATTCTGTATAGGAGCGTTATTCCCCTGGGGAAATGACTGGGGGCACAGGCTGTGTGACCAATGGGCACCGTGATACCTAACCCAATGTGTTACTTTCTTTATAGGAACGTTATAATACTTCATTTGCTGCAGTGAAGGTCCTGGGGAACAATGTGTATATATATATAATGTGTACAGTATATAGAAGTTCGGCCTTTTCATCTGAATAATACCCTCATTTAAACCTTTTCTTGTTTTCTATATTTATCCAAAATAAATTGATGGAATAACTTACAGTATTTTCAGATTGAAAAGTAATTTTATTATTCTGCTTAAAGCTCAAACTGTAAACTCTCATTTTCCTGAATCTCAGTCACAGAACTTCCAGACAGACGGCATAACATTGGCTATTGTGTGTATACAGTATATGTGTGTGTGTATTTATATATATATATATATATATATATATATATAAATGTATTTTGTTTTTGCTGCTTCACATTTAACTGAATAATTCAGTATATACTTAACATAATAATCTACAGATGCTGTATGCGTGTAAATCAGTGCATGTATTATGGCTCTGTACACGTGATATGTAGCTATATGTAACGTGTGTACAGTACAGCTATGATATTACCAGCAGTATATGTAACGTGTGTACAGTACAGCTATGATATTACCAGCAGTATATGTAACGTGTGTACAGTACAGCTATGATATTACCAGCAGTATATGTAACGTGTGTACAGTACAGCTATGATATTACCAGCAGTATATGTAACGTGTGTACAGTACAGCTATGATATTACCAGCAGTATATGTAACGTGTGTACAGTACAGCTATGATATTACCAGCAGTATATGTAACGTGTGTACAGTACAGCTATGATATTACCAGAGGTATATGTAACGTGTGTACAGTACAGCTATGATATTACCAGAGGTATATGTAACTTGTGTACAGTACAGCTATGATATTACCAGCAGTATATGTAACGTGTATACAGTAATCTGCGGGCCGTACACTTACTGTGTGATTTGCTGCTGCCGATTTGTCAGGACTCCATTAGTATAAACAATAGAATGAAGCCGTGAAGTCTTCCAGGATTAGGATGTGAGAAGAGTTTATTTAATGTACTTTAAACTAGTTTTGACCAAACCCCATTTTCTATGTTTTGGAAGTGAAGTTCTCAAGCTGTGTACAACCCAGCAACGCGATGTACAGCACTGTACACACTACAGCAGTGCTTCCCAAACTCATTCCTCAGGTAGCAGTGCATGTTTTCCAGATCTCCTAGTTGGAGCACAGGTGTAGTCATTACTGGCTGACACATCTTAAAAGAACCACAGGTGGAGCTAATGTTTGGGGTCCTGAGGACCGAGTTTGAGAACCTGTGGTCTAAGCCACAAAATGAAGAAAGAAGCTTCGTCGTTCTAGTGTGAGACCAACTCAAAGGGTTTCGTTTAAAAATCGATCAACATTGAAGTTGTATTTCTGGGGCTAAATCACATATTTACCAAGAGACCATTTGTTATGTAGAAGTAAATGTGTGATTTAGCCCCAAATAACACATCATCAATGTTGGTTGATTTTAATTGATTTAATGCCCCCCCTGGTCTCTGTTTTATTGAGAAGTGACAGCAGATGAAGAATGATTGGTTGTTGTGACATTAATGAGTGGGGGGCACAGAGGCTCTGGCCTGGGTGGTGATAGAACGTCCCTTACTGCAGCTTTCCCCTATTTTATAAATCTTTTCTGCTGACAATTTATTGCGGTTTTAAGTTTTTGCCTTTTGAAAATAAATTTTTACTGGTTTGTACTGAAATTTCCTTGTGTGATTTGTGCAATATGTGTTGAAGTGTACAAAGTGTATTCTACAGAGCGAGACTAATAATAATCAGTGGCTGGCGGTACCGGGCCCTCGCACTACGATGTATTGCGGACCTTCTTTTGGCGCTGAAAGGACCGTGTGTGTGTGTCAGATCTATTTTATGTACAGGGTGATTGTGGATGTTTTTAAAACGTTTTGCACTTTTCTAGAAACTAAAATTTGTAAACTGTAACAATCTTAATATTTTGTACAGAATATATTTGGAATGAATATTGTATATACTGTAATTCTGCAGCAGAGAGAATAAAACTTGGGATAATGCTTGAAGCCTTTTGACTATTGTATAACATTTATACTTTGTCTTATTTTATGTCTCTGTTCTGTCCAACACATTTCATTCCTCATTTACAACCATGGGCGTCAGAACGGGTGGGAGTCGTCCCCCCCCCCCAACATATCGTTCCAACGCCCCTGTTTACGCCATTCTGGAAAGGACATTTATTTACCAATTTCGCACACATTTGCTTCCCATGATGTTTTCTATGACAGAATTGCTTCTGCTTACTAAGGTCCTGGGTTCCACCAACAGTGCGGAGATCACGTATGGAGAAAACCAATTGTGATCCTCTGAAATGTGTTGGGGTTGTACGGGACTGACCAATCGCACTTTCAGTGAGCACCCTGTAGAGGGCAGCACTTACAATCAGGATAAGTAATAGGATTGCTACACTATGGGGCATATTCAATTTTCGCCGGTGCGGACGTCAATGCATTGGAAAAGGCGAAAAAGATTTGCCTAAGAAACCCGGCGGAAAAAAAGTGCAGAATTGGGGTTTTGGGGTGCAAACTTGCGGAAACCACTCAGCACCCTTAGGACAGTCCCCCAAAGGTAAACTGTGTCAAAAAAAAAGTTTAAAAAATACTTTAAAACACCCCAAAAAAGTACTTTCATTTTGGGGGTGAAAAAACCAAATTTGTCGGACAAACTTAAAAACTAGCGAAATAGATTCCAGGGGGGTCCCCAAGTATGCGCCAGGTGTTTTGACGATTGCAGGTATTTGCGGGAGGTGGATTTTTTATGTTTTTTTAAAACATCACTTTAGCAACTTCAAAATATGTTCACCCCCATTTTCATGTACCCCAAATTTGCTGGGACTAGTTACTTTCCCCCAAAAAACCAGCAAAATGCTATTCTCACCACTTGTGCAAAGACGCTAATCAGCACCCCAAATACCTTCAGCAGGCCTATTCAGGGGTAACTAGAGTGATCCCCAATGTCAGTGCATCTTTTGGGGGGTGTCATGGATGATTTCCCCAAATCTGACAGGACTTTTCGCTAGTTTCAAATTCGCCGGGTTCTGTGTTCGCTGATTTGGAATTGAATACGGAGATAAGCAGGGACGAGCGCGATACTTTTGCGCATGAAAACCAGCGATGTCCAAACACCATTACCCCTATTTTCTGGACATCACTGTAGATAATATAAACTCACGTTATTATGTTTTTTCCATGGACTGAGAACAAACCAAATTAAAATCAGGGCAGTGTGTAAGGGGCCTATCTATCAATATTTGCATGATATCCCCTGAAAACAACCATTCCCGGGTGGGGGGGTAACCCCCAAATGTTTTTATGGGGGACTGCAGCAAATTTTGGATCTGTTGGGATCTCCCGTTTTTGCTTGTAAAACCAGCCCCTATAGGTTTCTATGGAGGCTGCTTTCTTGCCGAAATGACCAAGCACTGGATTGCAATGAGTTCTGGAGCTTGGTCACTTCACGTCTCGCACAGCAGGGCAGGTTCCGTCTCTATGGCGCATATTCAATTGGGCGCGAGGTATAGCAAGGAAAAAACCTCCAATTTTGTATTACAGCGGGTATGGGCGCTCACGATACCTGCAGCATCCAATAAAAAAAAAGTGGTTGTGGGGTTTTCAAAGCTGATAACCCTGCGTCACGTAATAAAATAAATTACACTTACCTGCCCAGTGGTCTCTGCGGCTCCCGGGGGCCTCCCCTCCATCTTCTCACTGGGGAGGAGGCTGCTGGGAGATGTAGCTCTCCCGGCGCCCATTACACTCACACCGGGGGGGACACACACTCACCGCTGCTGCAGGAGGCCGGGTCCAGATCCTGGATGCAGAAGACAGCACTTCGGAAGGTATTACGGACTAAGCTAATTGGAAACTTCCAATTGCTTAATTAGTCATTAGGAGGGGGGCCGCTGGGGTCCCAGAGCATTTCCAGACTATTTTTTCCTAAAATTGTGGATTAAAAAAATTTGTCGCGCTCTGGAGGTGCGCAAAAAAAATCCAAAAGTCCCCCGCTCCTAATTGTATAACAAAACCTGCAGGAAAACCCTGTTTTTTGCTATTCTCGCCCTCAATTGAAAATGCCTTTATGTGTACTTTCATTAATTCAGGTGAACCTTAATTTCTTATTCATAAGTGCAGTAAAACCGATGCAGCATGTACACACCTGGGGGGGAGATGGACACATACTGTACCCGGTGTAGGGAGGTTTATTATGTAATATGCAGTAAAAGTCATTCCAGAAAGGAGGAGACGGGATCAGGGAAATTCCCGGCACAATGAGGAAATCCTGAAAAATAAAATGGAGAAAGAAAATTAGATTGTATTATAATTATGTCACCAGCAGCCAGTAATCAGCACTTGTATGCCCCCATGTAATACCAGTGAGCACATGGGGGGTAAACTTGCCCGGACTTGTTGGGGGGGCCTGGGACAGTAGCCCATCGGGCAGGGGGGGAGAGAGATGAATCCCAATCCCCTTCCCCTCCCCTGCCATCCCCTCCCCTCATTTAGGTGGGGGATGATTCCGCCCTTTCCAACGCGCATAGTACTTTTTGTTTTTTTTTAAACAAATAGTAATGGGCCTGAGTGAGCCATTCCATGTATAAGAATTTACATACTATACTCAGTGTTCTATGTATTTGTACCTGTGACAACAGTACCCAGAGGCCTTTGCTTCCGCCGTGTGAAGGATTTGGTCGGCGCACTGAACCCATTAGTGAGACTTGTTCTGCAGGTACAGAAACCTCACCGTGATAAGCGCCTGTATCAGCTGCGCACATTACGCAGAGCGGAAGTAGCTGCACCTCACCCTGTGGCACAGTCCTAATGAAAGACTTTACCCGTCACCATGTTCTAGAGGCCTCACTTACCAGGGACCGTCTGCAGATCCAGGGAGGGTGGTACAAGATATAATTACCAGTTATGGGTAGAGATGAACAGGGGCACACGTGGTAATGGCACAGGCACAGTACGGGCTCCACGCGCTGGTAACGACAATAAGGATACAGCGGCTATGGCTGCCCGGAGCAGGGATAATACATGAGAGAGGTTCCTGGTCTGTGGTCACTTTGTCCTATGTCACCATTACGCCCTTTAGCTCATACATATAATATCACAAACCTTATAGCAGAATGAATCCATTTATTGTCTGATGTCGTCTCATCACAGGTCCAGGAGGAAACTAAAGTCTGCTCCAGGTGCGTGTTCTGTTGGGGATTTACTTCTGTACCAGGGGAAAAAGGCAGAATACTGAGTCCTCTACACAACTAACACCTGTATCACTAGAATAACAGAGGAACAATTACACCTGTATCACTATAATAACAGAGATGATTACACCTGTATCACTATAATATGATTACACCTGTATCACTAGAATAACAGAGGAATGATTACACCTGTATCACTATAATAACAGAGGAACAATTACACCTATATCACTATAATAACAGAGGAACGATTATACCTGTATCACTATAATAACAGAGAGATAAATTACACCTGTATCACTATAATAACAGAGGAACAATTACACCTGTATCACTATAATATGATTACACCTGTAACACTATAATATGATTACACCTGTATCACTATAATAACAGAGAGATTATTACACCTGTATCACTATAATAACAGAGAGATTATTACACCTGTATCACTATAATAACAGAGGAACAATTACACCTGTATCACTATAATATGATTACACCTGTATCACTAGAATAACAGAGGAATGATTACACCTGTATCACTATAATAACAGAGACGATTACACCTGTATCACTATAATAACAGAGAGATTATTACACCTGTATCACTATAATAACAGAGAGATTATTACACCTATATCACTATAATAACAGAGAGATAAATTACACCTGTATCACTATAATAACAGAGGAACAATTACACCTGTATCACTATAATATGATTACACCTATATCACTATAATAACAGAGAGATTATTACACCTGTATCACTATAATAACAGAGAGATTATTACACCTATATCACTATAATAACAGAGGAACAATTACACCTGTATCACTATAATATGATTACACCTGTATCACTATAACAGAAGGATGATTACACCTGTATCACTAGAATAACAGAGAGATAATTACACCTGTATCACTATAATATGATTACACCTGTATCACTATAATAACAGAGACGATTACACCTGTATCACTATAATATGATTACACCTGTATCACTAGAATAACAGAGAGATAATTACACCTGTATCACTAGAATAACAGAGGAACGATTACACCTGTATCACTATAATATGATTACACCAGTATCACTAGAATAACAGAGGAACAATTACACCTGTATCACTAGAATATGATTACACCTACATCACTATAATAACAGAGGAACAATTACACCTGTATCACTAGAATATGATTACACCTGTATCACTATAATAACAGAGGAACAATTACACCTGTATCACTATAATAACAGAGGAACAATTACACCTGTATCACTATAATATGATTACACCTATATCACTATAATAACAGAAGGATGATTACACCTGTATCACTATAATAACAGAGGAACGATTACACCTGTATCACTATAATATGATTACACCTGTATCACTAGAATAACAGAGGAATGATTACACCTGTATCACTATAATAACAGAGACGATTACACCTGTATCACTATAATATGATTACACCTGTATCACTATAATAACAGAGGAATGATTACACCTGTATCACTATAATAACAGAGGAACAATTACACCTGTATCACTATAATATGATTACACCTGTATCACTAGAATAACAGAGGAATGATTACACCTGTATCACTATAATAACAGAGACGATTACACCTGTATCACTATAATATGATTACACCTGTATCACTATAATAACAGAGAGATTATTACACCTGTATCACTATAATAACAGAGAGATTATTACACCTGTATCACTATAATATGATTACACCTGTATCACTATAATAACAGAGACGATTACACCTGTATCACTATAATAACAGAGGAACAATTACACCTATATCACTATAATAACAGAGGAACAATTATACCTGTATCACTATAATAACAGAGAGATAAATTACACCTGTATCACTATAATAACAGAGGAACAATTACACCTGTATCACTATAATATGATTACACCTGTAACACTATAATAACAGAAGGATGATTACACCTGTATCACTAGAATAACAGAGGAATGATTACACCTGTATCACTATAATAACAGAGGAACAATTACACCTGTATCACTATAATAACAGATGATTACACCTGTATCACTATAATAACAGAGGAACAATTACACCTGTAACACTATAATAACAGAAGGATGATTACACCTGTATCACTATAATAACAGAGGAACGATTACACCTGTATCACTATAATATGATTACACCTGGATCACTAGAATAACAGAGGAATGATTACACCTGTATCACTATAATAACAGAGACGATTACACCTGTATCACTATAATATGATTACACCTGTATCACTATAATAACAGAGGAATGATTACACCTGTATCACTATAATAACAGAGGAACAATTACACCTGTATCACTATAATATGATTACACCTATATCACTATAATAACAGAGGAATGATTACACCTGTATCACTATAATAACAGAGAGATTATTACACCTGTATCACTATAATAACAGAGAGATTATTACACCTGTATCACTATAATATGATTACACCTATATCACTATAATAACAGAGGAATGATTACACCTGTATCACTATAATAACAGAGGAACAATTACACCTGTATCACTATAATATGATTACACCTATATCACTATAATAACAGAGGAATGATTACACCTGTATCACTATAATAACAGAGAGATTATTACACCTGTATCACTATAATAACAGAGAGATTATTACACCTGTATCACTATAATATGATTACACCTATATCACTATAATAACAGAGGAATGATTACACCTGTATCACTATAATAACAGAGGAACAATTACACCTATATCACTATAATAACAGAGGAACGATTATACCTGTATCACTATAATAACAGAGAGATAAATTACACCTGTATCACTATAATAACAGAGGAACAATTACACCTGTATCACTATAATATGATTACACCTGTAACACTATAATAACAGAAGGATGATTACACCTGTATCACTATAATAACAGAGGAACGATTACACCTGTATCACTATAATAACAGATGATTACACCTGTATCACTATAATAACAGAGATGATTACACCTGTATTACTATAATAACAGAGGAACAATTACACCTGTATCACTATAATAACAGAGATGATTACACCTGTATCACTAGAATAACAGAGAGATAATTACACCTGTATCACTAGAATAACAGAGGAACAATTACACCTGTATCACTATAATAACAGAGAGATTATTACACCTGTATCACTATAATATTACACCTGTATCACTATAATAACAGAGAGATGATTACACCTATATCACTATAATAACAGAGGAACGATTACACCTGTATCACTATAATATGATTACACCTGTATCACTATAATATGATTACACCTGTATCACTATAACAGAAGGATGATTACACCTGTATCACTAGAATAACAGAGAGATAATTACACCTGTATCACTAGAATAACAGAGGAACGATTACACCTGTATCACTATAATATGATTACACCAGTATCACTAGAATAACAGAGGAACAATTACACCTGTATCACTAGAATATGATTACACCTACATCACTATAATAACAGAGGAACAATTACACCTGTATCACTAGAATATGATTACACCTGTATCACTATAATAACAGAGGAACAATTACACCTGTATCACTATAATAACAGAGGAACAATTACACCTGTATCACTATAATATGATTACACCTATATCACTATAATAACAGAAGGATGATTACACCTGTATCACTATAATAACAGAGGAACGATTACACCTGTATCACTATAATATGATTACACCTGTATCACTAGAATAACAGAGGAATGATTACACCTGTATCACTATAATAACAGAGACGATTACACCTGTATCACTATAATATGATTACACCTGTATCACTATAATAACAGAGGAATGATTACACCTGTATCACTATAATAACAGAGGAACAATTACACCTGTATCACTATAATATGATTACACCTATATCACTATAATAACAGAGGAATGATTACACCTGTATCACTATAATAACAGAGACGATTACACCTGTATCACTATAATATGATTACACCTGTATCACTATAATAACAGAGAGATTATTACACCTGTATCACTATAATATGATTACACCTGTATCACTATAATAACAGAGACGATTACACCTGTATCACTATAATAACAGAGGAACAATTACACCTGTATCACTATAATAACAGAGGAATGATTACACCTGTATCACTATAATAACAGAGGAACAATTACACCTGTATCACTATAATATGATTACACCTGTATCACTATAATAACAGAGGAATGATTACACCTGTATCACTATAATAACAGAGGAACAATTACACCTGTATCACTATAATAACAGAGGAACAATTACACCTATATCACTATAATATGATTACACCTGTAACACTATAATAACAGAAGGATGATTACACCTGTATCACTAGAATAACAGAGGAATGATTACACCTGTATCACTATAATAACAGAGGAACAATTACACCTGTATCACTATAATAACAGATGATTACACCTGTATCACTATAATAACAGAGGAACAATTACACCTGTAACACTATAATAACAGAAGGATGATTACACCTGTATCACTATAATAACAGAGGAACGATTACACCTGTATCACTATAATATGATTACACCTGTATCACTAGAATAACAGAGGAATGATTACACCTGTATCACTATAATAACAGAGACGATTACACCTGTATCACTATAATATGATTACACCTGTATCACTATAATAACAGAGGAATGATTACACCTGTATCACTATAATAACAGAGGAACAATTACACCTGTATCACTATAATATGATTACACCTATATCACTATAATAACAGAGGAATGATTACACCTGTATCACTATAATAACAGAGACGATTACACCTGTATCACTATAATAACAGAGAGATTATTACACCTGTATCACTATAATAACAGAGAGATTATTACACCTGTATCACTATAATATGATTACACCTATATCACTATAATAACAGAGGAATGATTACACCTGTATCACTATAATAACAGAGACGATTACACCTGTATCACTATAATAACAGAGGAACAATTACACCTATATCACTATAATAACAGAGGAACGATTATACCTGTATCACTATAATAACAGAGAGATAAATTACACCTGTATCACTATAATAACAGAGGAACAATTACACCTGTATCACTATAATATGATTACACCTGTAACACTATAATAACAGAAGGATGATTACACCTGTATCACTATAATAACAGAGGAACGATTACACCTGTATCACTATAATATGATTACACCTGTATCACTAGAATAACAGAGGAATGATTACACCTGTATCACTATAATATGATTACACCTGTATCACTAGAATAACAGAGGAATGATTACACCTGTATCACTATAATAACAGAGGAACAATTACACCTGTATCACTATAATAACAGATGATTACACCTGTATCACTATAATAACAGAGATGATTACACCTGTATTACTATAATAACAGAGGAACAATTACACCTGTATCACTAGAATATGATTACACCTACATCACTATAATAACACAGGAACAATTACACCTGTATCACTATAATATGATTACACCTGTATCACTATAATAACAGAGGAACGATTACACCTGTATCACTATAATAACAGAGGAATGATTACACCTGTATCACTATAATAACAGAGGAATGATTACACCTATATCACTATAATAACAGAGGAACAATTACACCTGTATCACTATAATAACAGAGGAACAATTACACCTATATCACTATAATAACAGAAGGATGATTACACCTGTATCACTAGAATAACAGAGAGATAATTACACCTGTATCACTAGAATAACAGAGGAACAATTACACCTGTATCACTATAATAACAGAGAGATTATTACACCTGTATCACTATAATATTACACCTGTATCACTATAATAACAGAGAGATGATTACACCTATATCACTATAATAACAGAGGAACAATTACACCTGTATCACTATAATATGATTACACCTACATCACTATAATAACAGAGATGATTACACCTGTATCACTATAATAACAGAGGAACAATTACACCTGTATCACTATAATAACAGAGAGATTATTACACCTGTATCACTATAATATTACACCTGTATCACTATAATAACAGAGAGATGATTACACCTATATCACTATAATAACAGAGGAACAATTACACCTGTATCACTATAATATGATTACACCTGTATCACTATAATATGATTACACCTGTATCACTATAACAGAAGGATGATTACACCTGTATCACTAGAATAACAGAGAGATAATTACACCTGTATCACTAGAATAACAGAGGAACGATTACACCTGTATCACTATAATATGATTACACCAGTATCACTAGAATAACAGAGGAACAATTACACCTGTATCACTAGAATATGATTACACCTACATCACTATAATAACAGAGGAACAATTACACCTGTATCACTAGAATATGATTACACCTACATCACTATAATAACAGAGGAACAATTACACCTGTATCACTATAATAACAGAGGAACAATTACACCTGTATCACTATAATATGATTACACCTGTATCACTATAATAACAGAGGAATGATTACACCTGTATCACTATAATAACAGAGGAATGATTACACCTGTATCACTAGAATAACAGAGGCATGATTACACCTGTATCACTATAATAACAGAGGAACGATTACACCTGTATCACTATAATAACAGAGGAACGATTACACCTGTATCACTATAATATGATTACACCTGTATCACTATAATAACAGAGGAATGATTACACCTGTATCACTATAATAACAGAGGAATGATTACACCTGTATCACTATAATAACAGATGATTACACCTGTATCACTATAATAACAGAGATGATTACACCTGTATCACTAGAATAACAGAGGAACAATTACACCTGTATCACTAGAATAACAGAGAGATAATTACACCTGTATCACTAGAATAACAGAGGCATGATTACACCTGTATCACTATAATATGATTACACCAGTATCACTAGAATAACAGAGGAACAATTACACCTGTATCACTATAATAACAGAGGAACGATTACACCTGTATCACTATAATATGATTACACCTGTATCACTAGAATAACAGAGGCATGATTACACCTGTATCACTATAATAACAGAGGAACGATTACACCTGTATCACTATAATAACAGAGGAATGATTACACCTGTATCACTATAATACGATTACACCTGTATCACTATAATATGATTACACCTGTATCACTATAATAACAGAAGGATGATTACACCTGTATCACTATAATAACAGAGGAATGATTACACCTGTATCACTATAATACGATTACACCTGTATCACTATAATATGATTACACCTGTATCACTATAATAACAGAAGGATGATTACACCTGTATCACTATAATAACAGAGGAATGATTACACCTGTATCACTATAATAACAGAGGAATGATTACACCTGTATCACTATAATAACAGATGATTACACCTGTATCACTAGAATAACAGAGGAACAATTACACCTGTATCACTATAATAACAGAGGAATGATTACACCTGTATCACTAGAATAACAGAGGAATGATTACACCTGTATCACTAGAATAACAGATGATTACACCTGTATCACTATAATAACAGAGATGATTACACCTGTATTACTATAATAACAGAGGAACAATTACACCTGTATCACTATAATATGATTACACCTGTATCACTATAATAACAGAGAGATGATTACACCTATATCACTAGAATAACAGAGGCATGATTACACCTGTATCACTATAATAACAGAGGCATGATTACACCTGTATCACTATAATAACAGAGGAACGATTACACCTGTATCACTAGAATAACAGATGATTACACCTGTATCACTATAATAACAGAGATGATTACACCTGTATTACTATAATAACAGAGGAACAATTACACCTGTATCACTATAATATGATTACACCTACATCACTATAATAACAGAGGAACAATTACACCTGTATCACTATAATAGAGGAATGATTACACCTGTATCACTATAATAACATAGAGATGATTACACCTTTCTCACTAGAATAACAGAAGGATGATTACACCTGTATCACTATAATAACAGAGATGATTACACCTTTCTCACTAGAATAACAGAAGGATGATTACACCTGTATCACTATAATAACAGAGATGATTACACCTTTCTCACTAGAATAACAGAGGGTGGATTACACCTGTTGTGAGGATACCGGGTGACCTGAGTATCCTGGGGTTCAGGGATCACACAGTGGAGCAGGTTATAATGAAGGCAAGATGAACTTTATTCATGGAGACACAGAAATCCAGCAAACAGTAAGCAGGGTTATATCAATACAGTCCACTCAGAGTTCAGCAAAGTCTTTTCCAGTTGCTCTATATCTCCTCCCTATCTGGCCAGCACTGACAGCTATAGCAGGGCACACAGAGCTGCTGTATATTTTCTCCTTATCTGGCCAGCACTGACAGCTGTATCAGGGCACACAGAGTTGCTATATAATCTCCTCCCTACCTGGCCAACAATGGCAGCTGTAGCAGGGCACACAGAGCTGCTCTATGTCTCCTCCCTACCTGACCAACAATGGCAGCTGTAGCAGGGCACACAGAGCTGCTATATCTCTAAAGACACTGAGAGGGGACAACACCCCAACCTCCAGAGTCACACTGTAGTCACACACTATCCCACAATTCCCCTTGCTGCACCACCCTGGTTTCCTCTCTCTCTCTCTCTCTCTCATTGGTGGGCCCAGGTGTCAGTCTTTCCAGAGAAGAAGGAGGGCTTTGTAACAGAAACACTCCCTGCTGCTGACGAACTTCCTGTATGAGACATGCAGACTGAGGGCTTCAATTTAAGAACACAGAAATGGGTCATGGGGTTAACTCTTTTCAACATGCAGGTAAGTCCTAGAAGTCCTTTTCCCTTGCCTCCTCACATACCTCCCCCTTCTTAAATCGAGGAGACAGACATGGTCCCAATGTTGGAGTCCTGACTGTCGTCTAGGCCCGAGGGTCTGCGAAGCTTGATATTTGTTTCCTCACATCTGGATAGCCCGTCAGCATTGTGATGTTCTCGTCCCTTTTTGTGAGAAATGGAAAAGTTGAAACTTTGTAACTCCAGACTCCACCTCAACAACCTCCCATTTTCCCCCAAGGTTCTGTTTAGCCAATACAACGGGTTATGGTCAGTGACAACAGTAAATTCTTTCCCATAAAGATATGGTTGTAGCTTCTTTAAGGCCCAGACTATGGCTAGACATTCTTTTTCAATAGCCTACGCCACTATCTCTCGGTCAGCTAGTTTACGGGATAGACAATTGGATGTTCCCTACCGTCTTCTCCCACTTGACTCAACACTGCCCCAAGTCTACACCCTGATGCGTCTGTCTGCAAAATAAACTTTCTGTTGTAGTCAGGGGCAGCCAAAACTGGGGCTCGAGTCAGCAAGTCTTTTAAGGTATTGAAAGCTTGCTCACACTCAACAGTCCATTCAATATTTCGAGCATAGCTCTTTTTGGTCAAGTCCGTCAGAGCCTTGGCCACGGTGCTATAATGTGGTGTAAATTTCCTGTAAAAGCCAGCGACTCCAAGGAACGCCCGCACTTGTTTCTGGTTGACAGGTTGGGGCCAATTGGCAATAGCCTCCACCTTTGCCGGATCAGGTCTGATAGCACCTCCCTCGACCCGATGTCCTAGGTACTGAACCTCAGCCATCCCCATCTGACACTTATCTGGGCGTATGGTGAGTCCAGCCTGTCTAATCCTCTTGAGCACTTCTGTCACCTGAATTAAATGCTCCTCCCAGGTATGGCTGAAGATGGCAATGTCGTCTAGGTAGGCTTGGGAAAAGTCTTAATGACCTCCTGGAGGGGTGTCAAGCATTCGCTGGAATGTGGCAGGGGTGTTCTTCATCCCGAAAGGCATGGTAGTCCACTCAATGAGTCCTTCCGGTGTGATGAAGGCAGAACGCTCCTGTGCCTCTTTGGTAAGTGGGATTTGCCAGTAGCCTTTGCTCAAGTCCAGTGTTGAGACAAACTCAGCCCCTCCAATCCGATCCAGTAGCTCATCAACACGGGGCATAGGGTAAGCATCGGTGGTGACTTCGTTCAATTTGCGATAGTCTACACAAAACAGTGTGGTTCCATCTTTCTTGGGAACCAACACAACCCCAGCAGCCCAAGGGCTTTTAGATGGCACTATGACCCCCAAAGCTAGCATCTCCTCGATCTCAGCCTTTACCTGCCTCATAACACCAGGAGACATCCAGTAAGCGACTTGTTAGATGGACCTAGCACTTCCAGTGTCAACATGGTGGGCGGTCATATGAGTTCGACCAGGTAGACAAGAAAACTGGGCCTGTTCAGCCTCTAAGATCCTCCACATCTCTTGCTGCTGGGCTGCATTCAACTGTTGTCCCACCTGGACTGATTCCACTCCTTTCTTCTCTTCAGCAGCTCCCAAAAGGTCAAGCAATGGATCAGTTTCTATTGTCTCCATCGGAGGACAACATACCGCCATTGTTACTACTTGACGATCACGATAGGCCTTAATTCGATTTATATGGAAGGTGCGTAGGTACTTCCCTCCCTTATCCAGGGCAATCACGTAATTGACCGGTCCGGTGTCCCTTACCACGGTGTACGGTCCTTCCCACGTGGCCTGCAATTTATTCGCACTGAGATAAGCACCATTACTTTTTGTCCTGAATGCAACTCTCGGTCTTGAGCGTGGGCGTCATACCATTTCTTTTGTCTCTTGTGATTCCCTGAGATGCTCTTGGGTTAACTGTAGCAATCTTCTCATGCGGTTCTGCATATTCTCCGCACATTGTAAAATGGGCTGCTGGTGTTCTTGGAAAGTTCCATCCCAGCTCTCTTTGACCAGGTCTAGAGACCCCCGCACTTTCCGCCGTACAAAAGTTCAAATGGGGAATATCCAGTAGACGCCTGTGGGACTTCCTGATAAGCAAATATAAGCTGTTGCAGGGCTCTCTCCCAGTCCCTCCCTTCAGACTGCACGTAAGCTTGTAGAAGTCTTTTTAGCGTTCCATTGAAACGTTCACAGAGTCCGTTCGTTTGAGGATGATAAGATGTGGTCCGAAGAGGTCGAACCCCCCACTTTTCCCACAGGGTTTGCATTAGTAGGGTTTGCATTAGTTCACCTTGGAATTGGGGTCCTTGATCTGTGATGACTTCCTGCGGGTATCCAAGCTGACTGAATATGTCCGTCAATGCTTGCGCAACATGTTCTGTGTCAATAGAGGACAGGGCCACAGCCTCAGGATAGCGTGTGGCAATATCCACCAGCGTTAGAATGTATTTTTTTTCCCGTATGACTAGGAATACCTAATGGTCCGACTAGGTCTATGGCAACACAGGCAAAGGGCTCCCCTATAATAGGTAATGGGTGCAGAGGAGCTTTTCGCTGGGGCTTCCCCAGTCTCTGGCAGGTATCGCAGGTGTCGATACTGCTTAACGTCTCTAGAGATCTGTGGCCAGAAGAAATTCCGTAACAGTCGGGCCAGTGTTTTACGCGTGCCAAGATGCCCGGCCGCTGGAATGTCATGAGCAAGGGCTAGTAATTGTTCTCTGTACGGTGTAGTTACCACCAACTGTTTAGTGGGTATGATTGTTTCCTGTCCAGACCACTCGGTACAGCAATTCCTCTTCCCAAACTATCTTGCTCCCATCGGCTGTTTCCAATTCCAGGTCATCTGTGCTCCTTAATTTACTTAGGCCCAACGGACAGACCCTTCTCTGTCGAAACTCGCTCCGGTCCACCTCCCCCAAGTCTATCTCTGAAGTACTGGACAAGGGACTGGAATCACTCACCATTGTGGTCGGGGTAGGTTGGTTCTGTTCTGAATCTGTCACCTGGGTCACCACTTGAACGAAGCGTGTCACCAGTCCCTGTCCCAGATCATTCCCGAGGATGACCTTTGGCTGGTAGCCCCTTGAGTACTCTGGCCTCCACGATTACTTGATCTGCTCCCCAGTCGAGATGTCTCTTGGGACAGGGATATCGGTCTGTTGTCCTTGTACATACTGTCCAGGAATCACCCGGGAGGTGGGAATCAGGTCTGGCTCAATCAATGTGAGTGAGGCCCCAGAATCCCGTAGGCCCTGTACCCGCTGGTCCTCTACCAACACAGGCTGTAAGTGCCCCTGCATATTCTGTGGAGTTGCCTGCTCCTCCCCCAGAACCAGGTCTACAATATACACCCCATCCATCATCTCGACCGCATCTGACTGGATGACTGCCTCGCAATAATCCTCCATGGGGTAACATACCATAAGTGTCCTGGTTGATTGCAGCGGAAACACTTCCAAGGTTCTGGGTTAGCCACTTTGAATCTGGGTAGTTGATCCTTTACTACTATCATTGATGCACGGTTCTCTGTCAGGGAGCTTCTCCACTCGTGGGGGTGTTGTACCACCTTTTGCACTGAAGACTCTCCATTGGGGACGGTTAGCTATATATTCATCAGTCCATTCTGCAGCTTGTTCAGGTGTGCTGGGCTTCCGGTCTGCAACCCACTCCCATATCTCTGGTGCCATCTTAATCATTAGTTGTTCTACCACGATTAGGTTGACAATCTGCTCCACGGTATAGGCCTGTCAAACCTCGAGCCATTTTCCACAAGCTTGCCGTAGCTGACTGGCAAACTTTTGGTAGGAAGCAGTCCCACTTTTGCTCAGTGTCCTGAATTTGAGACGATAAGATTCTGCAGTGATCTGAAACTTAGCCAGCAATGCCTTCTTTATACAGGTGTAGACTCCACATTCCTGGGGAGTTAGAGCCCTGTAGGCTTCCAATGCCCTACCGGTGAGACTTGGCCCCAAGTACTTGGGCCATTCAGCTGGCTCTATACCGTGCACTCCCATGAGATTCTCAAAGATCTGGAGGTGAGTGTCAATGTCAGTTTCATTCTCTCGAAATGTGGGAACATCCTTAAATCCCAAGCGCCGCTTCTCTTGTTCAGCCCCTCTGGGCGACAGAACAGTTCTGCTGCTAGTAGTGATTTGTACCCCTAATATCGCTTGGATCACTCCAGCTCTCTCTTGTGTAGTTGCACTTTCACCTAGCGCCCCCAGCCAGCTCTGTAGTAGGGCGGGAGTAGCGGTGGTTGACTCAGGTAACCTACTGGAAGAAGTGCTTCCACTGCCTGTCGGCCCTTCTTCATCATCACTCAGGTGGTCGGGATCCTCTGGGTGTGCACGATCCCACTCCAACAACAGCAGTACCAGAATCTCCCGGGTGTCAGTCCCATTATATGCAATTCCTTTCATCCTGCAAAATCATTCAGGTGCAGTTTCCAGGCTGTCCGGTAAAACTTCTCCTGCTCTCTCATAACGTTTTCAATTTGGCCACCGGTTGCAACTCCTGACTGACTCTCCATGCTGATATTCTCTGGTGTTAGCGTTGCTTCTACTCACTCCCCTGGAATTACTGCAGGAACTGTGTGACATCCCACCGCTGCCGCCAAATGTGAGGATACCGGGTGACCTGGGGTTCAGGGATCACACAGTGGAGTGGGTTATAATGAAGGCAAGATGAACTTTATTCATGAAGACACAGAAATCCTGCAAACAGTAAGCAGGGTTATATCAATACAGTCCACTCAGAGTTCAGCAAAGTCTTTTCCAGTTGCTATATATCTCCTCCCTACCTGGCCAGCAATGACAGCTGTAGCAGGGCACACAGAGCTGCTATATCTCTAAAGACACAGAGGGGACAACACCCCAACCTCCAGAGTCACACTGTACTCACACACTAACCCACAATTCCCCTTGCTGCACCACCCTACTTCCCTCTCTCTCTCTCATTGGTGGGCCCTGGTGTCAGTCTTTCCAGAGAGTAAGGAGGAGGGCTTTGTAACTGGAATACTCCCTTGCTGTCTGCTGCTGACAAGCTTCCTGTATGAGACATGCAGACTGAGGGCTTCAATTTAAGAACACAGAAATGGGTCATGGGGTTAACTTTTCAACATGCAGGCAAGTCCTAGAAGACCTTTTCCAGTGCCTACTCACATCTGTATCACTAGAATAACAGGGATGATTACATCTGTATCACTAGAATAACATAAATTATTACACCTGTATCACTATAATAAGTATCATTGACTGAATGCTAAGCACCTGTACATTATGCACAGGGAGTAATGACACAGGGGAATTAAAGTAATAAATGAACAAATGGGTATAAAAATAAGAGATCTCAAATTGTGAGGTATGAAAATATATAAAAACTTTAATAGTCTCAAAACCAACCATATACTTAAAGTTTGTTCAGATTTAAATTAAAACCAGGTTTAAGGAGAAAAACCCCAAAAAACAAAAAAAAATTTACAATTCTTAGCAATTTATGGAGCAGCAATTCATTAAATCAAGTGGTCATAACGTATATGAAGATAAAAATATTATGGTAGAGTTACCTTGATAACTCCTTTTCTTCAAGGTTTATAGGGTCCACAAGGATATTATGGTTGGAAGACCAGGCACCAAACAGTTAAAGCTTTTGCTCCCAGAATGCCCTGGGCCCTCCTCCATATATACCCCACCCCCTAGCCATAGGTCTTCAGTTTAGCTAACAAGCCTAAAGGTAGGAGAAGGAAGAGAAATCGTACACCAGAAACACTCTTACATAAGATGAGGGAATCTGTGACCAAAAGAAAATCACCCAATGAAGCATTCCCAATGGTCAGATAACGACATTTGATGTGTTTGCATTTTAATGCAGTCAAAAATCGCTCAATCGTTTAAATCTTTGGTAAAATTGTTCAAATCGTTCATCTGACAGATCTGACAAATCTGACCGTGTGTATGCTCCATAACACTTTAAAAAATCTGACAGATAATCTGACAGAAAATCGTTCATAAAATCGTTGTGCGTGTATGCAGCTTAATTGATTAACTTTACACATCTATACTTTACACTTCACTATCACCTTTTTTCCTTTTTCATGTGATGCCCTGGGGATGGTCCTTAGCTGGATTCTTTTGGGGTGCCCTGCGCCTCAGATGTGAACCCCTGAATGTTAGGGACGCCGGTATAGAGGAGCCTTGATGCTGGCCTGGCGCTTAATCATATATTTACAAATGTATGCAACTAATACTTCTGAATTTCTATCATCATGTAGGATCCAAGTATTTTTGCTGATATTATTGCAGTGTCCTGGAGGGAAAATCCTTTTTTTCTAGGCTTCACTTACAGAAAGATCAGGAGCCTGAAAAGCTGGAATAACAATTTCTTCATTTACATGAAACCGGGACACTCCCTTAGGAAGGTAACCCTCCCTTGTATGGAGAACAGCTCTATCCTGGTGAAAAGTCAAAAATGCGGAGCGACAAGACAGCGCTGCCAAATCTGAGACTCTGCGAGCAGAAGAAATAGCGAGGAGATAAAGGGTCTTCGCTGTCAACCACTTCAAATCTACAGAGTCCAGAGGTTCAAATAGGGGACGCCTGTAGCCCCCTTAAGAACCAAAGACAAATCCCACGGTGCTGCCAATGGAACAAAAGGAGGCTGAACTCGCAGGACTCCTTGGAAAAAAAATTCTAACATCTGGTAATGAAGCAATCTTCTTCTGGAACAAGACTGACGTTGCAGTAACCTTTACTTTCAAAGTGGCCAGGTGGAGACTCTTGTCTAACCCTGCCTGCAGAAAAGCCAGTATCCTGGAAATCCTAAACACCTTAGGATCATATTCCTTATGAGAACACCACTGACCAAAAAAATGACAAACTCTGTAATAGAGGCGGGCAGAAGCATCGTTTTAATTACAGAACAGGAATTCCCTTCACTTTTAGGATGGAAGATTCGAGAGCCACGCCGTCAAAGCCAAACGGGGCAAGTCCGGATGTCGGCAGGAACCCTGCGTTAGCAGATCCTGCCACAGGGGAACAGGATACGGTCTGTCTACTGATAGATTCTGTATGTCGGTAAACCAATGATGTCTGGGCCAAGCCGGAGCCACCAGTATTACTGTTCTGCCTTCCTGCTTGAATTTCCAGAGTAGTCTTGGGAGCAGGGACATTGGAGGAAAGAGATATGCCAGCTTGAAGTCCCATCTTACTGCCAGTGCGTCCACGCATGCTGCTGATGGGTCTCTGGACCTGGCCCCGTACCTAGGGACCTTGTGGTTGTGACGTGACGCCATGACATCTATCTCTGGTAGACCCCATTTGTTTACCAGGAGCTGAAACAGTCCCGGATGGAGAGACCACTCTCCGGCATGTACTGTATGTCCTGGCGACGTAGGAAGTCTGCTTCCCAATTGAGTACTCCCAGAATGAATATTGATGAGATGGCCGGAATATGGCGTTCTGCCCAAATGAGAACCTTTGTCACTTCCTTCATGGCCGCAAAACTCCTTGTGCCTCCCTGATGATTGAGGTGGGCCAGTGTAGTCGCATTGTTGGACTGGATCTGGACAGGGCTGCCCTGGAGCTGGTCCTGTGCCCTGACAAGTGCTTTGTATACTGCTCGCAGCTCCAGAATGTTTATTGGCAGACTACTTTCTTGACTTGTCCATCTCCCCTGGAAGGTGTGATGTCCTGTCACTGCCCCCCATCCGCGAAGACTGATGTCCGTGGTGAGAAGCACTTAATTTGGAATCCAGAATGGGCACACCTTGTTTAGATGATCCTTTTTTAGCCACCACAGAAGGGAGTGATGAACCTCTGGAGTGAGAAAAATCACCTGGGACCGTATTAAATTATGCTGTCCGTTCCAACTGGAGACAATCAACCTTTGCAGAGGCCTGGAATGGAACTGAGCATACCCATCCATGTCGAAGGTTGATACTATTGATCCCAGGACCTGCATTGCTGACAGAATGAATACTCTTCGCTTGCATGTGTATTCGCTTTGATAAGGCCACAATCTTGTCCTCTGGTAGAAACCCTTTGTGCCTGAGAATCTAGCAATGCTCCCAGATGTACCATCTGCTGTGTTGAAGAAAGGGATGATTTCTTCCAATTGATGATCCAGCCGTGCCTCTGTAGGCAGGCAATGGTCAGCTGAAG
Organism: Taudactylus pleione; assembly: GCA_031769625.1. Lineage (NCBI taxonomy): Eukaryota > Metazoa > Chordata > Amphibia > Anura > Myobatrachidae > Taudactylus > Taudactylus pleione. The sequence continues at coordinate 157,025 of JAUIMM010002166.1, read as the reverse complement.
ATGTTGTTGCAACACCCCCGGAGTCTGTGCCAATATCAGAAGGTCATCTAGATATGGCAGAATTCTGACTCCTGTGACGCCTGAGATAAGCCGTCATGACTGACATTATATTGGTAAAAACCCGGGGACCCGTAGATAGGCCAAAGGGTAAAGCCTGAAATTGGTAATGTTGCTGAAGGACAGCAAACCGTGAAACTTGCTGGTGGGATGGGATAATTGGAACATGCAGATATATATGCATCCTGAATATCCAGGGAAACTATGTAATCTCCCGGCTCCATAGCCAAAATAATTGACCGGAGAGTTTCCATGCGGAATTTGGGAACATGAATAAACCTGTTGAGGGTTTTTAGATTCAAAATAGGGCGATATGTTCCATTCCGCTTCTGGACAAGAAATAGATTGGAATAATAACCCCTTCCTTGTTGGGACACAGGGATTGGGACTATTACCCCTGCCTGTAGCAGGGAATTAATGGCTTCCTGAAAAGTCAAGGCCTTGTCCACATCTGATGGAGGCTTTGTGGCAAAAAAACTTCTGTCGGGGATGTCTCTTGAAAGTGAGGGCATACCCCTGAGAGATCACTCCTCAGACCCAGGCATCTGTAGTTGCTTGATGCCAATAATCCGCAAACTGGAAAAGTTGGCCTCCCGCCCTGGAATCCCCAAGGAGGAGGCCCGCTCCATCAGGCCTATGGCTGAACATCAGGCCTTAGTTTGTCGTTTTGACTTATGAAAACTAGACGGCCTAGAAGAAGTCTGTACTTTACCTCTTCCCTGAGGACGGAAGGACTGTAAAGAAACCTGCCTAGCACTACTGTGTGACGTAGATGGCAGACCTGCTGACTTTGAAGCCGCCAGAGTAGAAATTATGTTATTCAACTCTGCTCCAAAAAGTAACTTTCCATGAAAATGTAAAACTTCCAGCACCCTCTCTGATCCTGTATCAGCTTTCCAAGACCTTAACCACAGAGCCCTGCGTGCCACTATTGGAGCTGCTGATGCCTTAGAAGCTAAAATTCCAGCATCCACTGCAGCTCCCCCCTGTATTTGGGAGATATTAATCATCTGTTCTCTGGTAGTATTTGGTAGAGAATTTTCCAATGCTCCCATCCATTCTTCAACAGCTTTGGTTACCCAGGCTCCGGCTATAGTTGATGGGTAACAGCTCCAGATAATGAGAATATCGCCTCAAGACAGGCTTCAATCTTTTTATCTGATGAAATAGGCAATGTAGCATTTCTGATTAAATGCGTTACATGAGCATCCACAGTAGGAAGGTGGGAATGTGTACAATGATTTTATCCTCCTATCTACATAAATCCTACATTATCAGGGTTTCCCCATGCCTCCTCTATAAGCTCAGTGAGCTGTTCAGACACAGGGAACTCGTTTTGACCACCTTTTGGTGGTGATTAAACACTGGAGTCTTCTTACTCAGAGCCGGTTCATCATCCTGAATATCTAGGACTGGTCTGACCGCCCCTCACCAAAGTAGTAAACAGTAGATGGCTGATCCTCCGCCCCAGAAATAGATCCTGGAGAGGAATCCTGTATATTATCAGATTGATGCGTCTGAATCCATATGTTGGGCAGACTGATATAAAGACAACTTACGTTTAGGCGCTTTAGTCACTACTGGTCTGTTATCACCATTAGATGGTGCCACACTTGGACTAGAATGGCCATCATCATCCCTTATTGCAGAATGCCCATGAGGTGAAAACATATGTGGACACCCCATCCTAGGAGGCATCGTTGGAGTAGCCAAACGATCACAACCTGCATCATAACCTGGGACAAAGAGGTAACCCAAGATGGCTCCTGTCCAACAACAGGTAACCGGACTGGTGAGGTGGCTCTTTATAACAGACAGCACACAGACCATCCTTTATATCCTGTAATGATACATATGCCATAGATGATTTACATGATACCAGCACAGGTGTGTTCCCTTTAGCTTTTGACATATTCAAAGTAAAGGCAACAATTGCAAAGTTATGTGACAGCCTTCACAAAATCTCACTAAATGTGATGTACTCAGAAAGAAATAACAGTGATGGGTATAACTGACAGTGTCAATAGCAGCTAGCAACAGTCACATACAATGCACATGTAATATAATTACAGTCACACACTCTGCCCATGTAATATAATTACAGTCACATACACTGCCCATGTAATATAATTACAGTCACATACACTGCCCATGTAATATAATTACAGTCACATACAATGCACATGTAATATAATTACAGTCACACACACTGCCCATGTAATATAATTACAGTCACATACACTGCCCATGTAATATAATTACAGTCACATACACTGCCCATGTAATATAATTACAGTCACACACACTGCCCATGTAATATAATTACAGTCACATACACTGCCCATGTAATATAATTACAGTCACACACTCTGCCCATGTAATATAATTACAGTCACACACTCTGCCCATGTAATATAATTACAGTCACATACACTGCCCAGGTACTATAATTACAGTCACATACAATGCACATGTAATATAATTACAGTCACATACAATGCACATGTAATATAATTACAGTCACATACACTGCCCATGTAATATAATTACAGTCACACACACTGCCCATGTAATATAATTACAGTCACACACTCTGCCCATGTAATATAATTACAGTCACATACACTGCCCAGGTACTATAATTACAGTCACACACTCTGCCCATGTAATATAATTACAGTCACACACTCTGCCCAGGTACTATAATTACAGTCACATACAATGCACATGTAATATAATTACAGTCACATACAATGCACATGTAATATAATTACAGTCACATACAATGCACATGTAATATAATTACAGTCACATACACTGCACATGTAATATAATTACAGTCACACACACTGCCCATGTAATATAATTACAGTCACACACACTGCCCATGTAATATAATTACAGTCACACACTCTGCCCATGTAATATAATTACAGTCACATACACTGCCCATGTAATATAATTACAGTCACACACTCTGCCCATGTAATATAATTACAGTCACATACAATGCCCATGTAATATAATTACAGTCACACACTCTGCCCATGTAATATAATTACAGTCACACACTCTGCCCATGTAATATAATTACAGTCACATACACTGCCCATGTAATATAATTACAGTCACACACTCTGCCCATGTAATATAATTACAGTCACATACAATGCCCATGTAATATAATTACAGTCACACACTCTGCCCATGTAATATAATTACAGTCACACACACTGCCCAGGTACTATAATTACAGTCACACACTCTGCCCATGTAATATAATTACAGTCACACACTCTGCCCATGTAATATAATTACAGTCACATACAATGCCCATGTAATATAATTACAGTCACACACTCTGCCCATGTAATATAATTACAGTCACACACACTGCCCATGTAATATAATTACAGTCACATACACTGCCCAGGTACTATAATTACAGTCACATACAATGCACATGTAATATAATTACAGTCACATACAATGCACATGTAATATAATTACAGTCACATACAATGCACATGTAATATAATTACAGTCACATACACTGCACATGTAATATAATTACAGTCACACACACTGCCCATGTAATATAATTACAGTCACACACTCTGCCCATGTAATATAATTACAGTCACATACACTGCCCATGTAATATAATTACAGTCACACACTCTGCCCATGTAATATAATTCCAGTCACACACACTGCCCATGTAATATAATTACAGTCACACACACTGCCCATGTAATATAATTACAGTCACATACACTGCCCAGGTACTATAATTACAGTCACATACAATGCACATGTAATATAATTACAGTCACATACAATGCACATGTAATATAATTACAGTCACATACAATGCACATGTAATATAATTACAGTCACATACACTGCACATGTAATATAATTACAGTCACATACACTGCCCATGTAATATAATTACAGTCACATACAATGCACATGTAATATAATTACAGTCACATACACTGCACATGTAATAGAATTACAGTCACACATACAATGCACATGTAATATAATAACAGTCACATACAATGCACATGTAATATAATTACAGTCACATACAATGCACATGTAATATAATTAGTCACATACAATGCACATGTAATATAATTACAGTCACATACACTGCCCATGTAATATAATTACAGTCACACACACTGCACATGTAATATAATTACAGTCACATACACTGCCCATGTAATATAATTACAGTCACATACAATGCACATGTAATATAATTACAGTCACATACAATGCACATGTAATAGAATTACAGTCACACATACAATGCACATGTAATATAATTACAGTCACACACACTGCCCATGTAATATAATTACAGTCACATACACTGCTGCCCAGGTAATATAATTACAGTCACACATACAATGCACATGTAATAGAATTACAGTCACATACAATGCATATGTAATATAATTACAGTCACACACACTGCCCATGTAATATAATTAGTCACATACACTGCACATGTAATATAATTACAGTCACATACACTGCACATGTAATATAATTACAGTCACATACACTGCCCAGGTAATATAATTACAGTCACACATACAATGCACATGTAATAGAATTACAGTCACATACAATGCACATGTAATATAATTACAGTCACATACAATGCACATGTAATATAATTACAATTGGCTCTAAATTAGCTACCGCAACGCAAAGGAATGGTAGGACATAGAGCACTATAAACCTTAACCTAGGGAGAGGTATACAGGGAGACTGAACCGGACCCTCCTGAGCCCAACAGCTACCGGGTGCACTGAGCGTGGACCATAAGTATCTCATACACGTGGAGGGTAGGCGGAGCAACCCTAGACACGCGAAACCCTTCGTAGGGACTGCGTATGGGTCGGGGGAGGAGCTGCCGGGGGAGCGCCTACCTCCCCTACGCTGCATTAGGCAACTGGGTACGCTGGCCACGTGGCAGCAGATATGTATCTGCTACCGATCTCCGGCGTCAGACAATAGATAAGGCCCGGCTGGTGTAGTAAGGACGCGGACAATCCCTGGTCCTGACAGCAGCGGCTTCTGGTGCGTCTCTGTCATAAGAAGCCAGGACTGCAGTGCGTGCAATTCCCCATATGCGAGGAATCGCCTTACCTGACATCTCCGAGAATCCGGTGCAGTCCAGGTCACAGCATTGCCGCTAGCCAAGCTCAGCCGCGACCCACCGAAATCACCAGCACAATTACTGATGTTGCGGCCCCACAGAGGTAGATGGAGTCACAGTACATGCGGCTTAATACAGATGCTTGGTATTGCTAAACAAATAAATAAAGCTTAGGACTGTCTGAGCCCGTTACATGTGCGTATATATGGAGGAGGACCCAGGGCATTCTGGGAGCCAAAGCTTTAACTGTTTGGTGCCTGGTCTTCCAACTATAATATCACCATGGTATCCCTGTGGACACTATGGACCCCGAAGAAGAAACATTCCAGTCTTTATCATTAATGGAACAGCAATTCATTAAATCCTATGTGCGGTGCAGTGGTGACGGCCTATCCTATGTGCGGTGCAGTGGTGACGGCCTGTCCTATGTGCGGTGCAGTGGTGACGGCCTGTCCTATGTGCGGTGCAGTGTCTGTCAGCCTGTCCTATGTGCGGTGCAGTGTCTGTCGGCCTGTCCTATGTGCGGTGCAGTGGTGACGGCCTGTCCTATGTGCGGTGCAGTGTCTGTCGGCCTGTCCTATGTGCGGTGCAGTGTCTGTCGGCCTGTCCTATGTGCGGTGCAGTGTCTGTCGGCCTGTCCTATGTGCGGTGCAGTGTCTGTCGGCCTGTCCTATGTGCGGAGCAGTGTCTGTCGGCCTGTCCTATGTGCGGTGCAGTGGTGACGGCCTGTCCTATGTGCGGAGCAGTGTCTGTCAGCCTGTCCTATGTGCGGTGCAGTGTCTGTCGGCCTGTCCTATGTGCGGTGCAGTGTCTGTCGGCCTGTCCTATGTGCGGTGCAGTGTCTGTCGGCCTGTCCTATGTGCGGTGCAGTGTCTGTCGGCCTGTCCTATGTGCGGTGCAGTGTCTGTCGGCCTGTCCTATGTGCGGTGCAGTGTCTGTCGGCCTGTCCTATGTGCGGTGCAGTGTCTGTCGGCCTATCCTATGTGCGGTGCAGTATCTGTCGGCCTGTCCTATGTGCGGTACAGTGGTGACGGCCTGTCCTATGTGCGGTGCAGTGTCTGTCGGCCTGTCCTATGTACGGAGCAGTGGTGACGGCCTGTCCTATGTGCAGTGCAGTGTCTGTCGGCCTGTCCTATGTGCGGTGCAGTGTCTGTCGGCCTGTCCTATGTGCGGTGCAGTGGTGACGGCCTGTGCTATGTGCGGTGCAGTGGTGACGGCCTGTCCTATGTGCAGTGCAGTGTCTGTCAGCCTGTCCTATGTGCGGTGCAGTGGTGACGGCCTGTCCTATGTGCGGTGCAGCGGTGTCGGCCTGTCCTATGTGCGGTGCAGTTTCTGTCGGCCTGTCCTATGTGCGGTGCAGTGTCTTTCCGTCTGTTCTATGTGCGGTGCAGTGGTGACGGCCTGTCCTATGTGTGGTGCAGTGTCTGTCGGCCTGTCCTATGTGCGGTGCAGTGGTGACGGCCTGTCCTATGTGCGGTGCAGTGTCTGTCAGCCTGTCCTATGTGCAGTGCAGTGTCTTTCCGTCTGTCCTATGTGCGGTACAGTGGTGACAGCCTGTCCTATGTGCGGTACAGTGGTGACAGCCTGTCCTATGTGCGGTACAGTGGTGACAGCCTGTCCTATGTGCGGTACAGTGTCTGTCAGTCTGTCCTATGTGCGGTACAGTGTCTTTCCGTCTGTCCTATGTGCGGTACAGTGGGGACAGCCTGTCCTATGTGCGGTACAGTGGTGACAGCCTGTCCTATGTGCGGTACAGTGGTGACAGCCTGTCCTATGTGCGGTGCAGTGTCTGTCGGCCTGTCCTATGTACGGAGCAGTGGTGACGGCCTGTCCTATGTGCAGTGCAGTGTCTGTCGGCCTGTCCTATGTGCGGTGCAGTGTCTGTCGGCCTGTCCTATGTGCGGTGCAGTGGTGACGGCCTGTGCTATGTGCGGTGCAGTGGTGACGGCCTGTCCTATGTGCAGTGCAGTGTCTGTCAGCCTGTCCTATGTGCGGTGCAGTGGTGACGGCCTGTCCTATGTGCGGTGCAGCGGTGTCGGCCTGTCCTATGTGCGGTGCAGTTTCTGTCGGCCTGTCCTATGTGCGGTGCAGTGTCTTTCCGTCTGTTCTATGTGCGGTGCAGTGGTGACGGCCTGTCCTATGTGCGGTACAGTGGTGACGGCCTGTCCTATGTGTGGTGCAGTGTCTGTCGGCCTGTCCTATGTGCGGTGCAGTGGTGACGGCCTGTCCTATGTGCGGTGCAGTGTCTGTCAGCCTGTCCTATGTGCGGTGCAGTGTCTTTCCGTCTGTCCTATGTGCGGTACAGTGTCTTTCCGTCTGTCCTATGTGCGGTACAGTGGTGACAGCCTGTCCTATGTGCGGTACAGTGGTGACAGCCTGTCCTATGTGCGGTACAGTGGTGACAGCCTGTCCTTTGTGCGGTACAGTGGTGACAGCCTGTCCTATGTGCGGTGCAGTGTCTGTCAGTCTGTCCTATGTGCGGTACAGTGTCTTTCCGTCTGTCCTATGTGCGGTACAGTGGGGACAGCCTGTCCTATGTGCGGTACAGTGGTGACAGCCTGTCCTATGTGCGGTACAGTGGTGACAGCCTGTCCTATGTGCGGTGCAGTGTCTGTCGGCCTGTCCTATGTGTGGTGCAGTGGTGACGGCCTGTCCTATGTGCGGTGCAGTGTCTGTCAGTCTGTCCTATGTGCGGTGCAGTGGTGACGGCCTGTCCTATGTGCGGAGCAGTGTCTGTCAGTCTGTCCTATGTGCGGTGCAGTGTCTGTCGGCCTGTCCTATGTGCGGTGCAGTGTCTGTCGGCCTGTCCTATGTGCGGTGCAGTGTCTGTCGGCCTGTCCTATGTGCGGTGCAGTGTCTGTCGGCCTGTCCTATGTGCGGTGCAGTGTCTGTCGGCCTGTCCTATGTGCGGTGCAGTGTCTGTCGGCCTGTCCTATGTGCGGTGCAGTGTCTGTCGGCCTATCCTATGTGCGGAGCAGTGTCTGTCAGTCTGTCCTATGTGCGGAGCAGTAGTGATGTTATGCTGGTAGTGTGGCGATCCCTCAGCTCGGGGAGAGTATGACAATGCTTCCGTATCCCCGCAGACAGCCCGGGCAGCGGGAGCGCTGACACCTTGGTACCGGACACCATTAGCGTTCCTAGATTACTGTGACAAATAAAACTGAAATCAAGGCGTAAGGAGCAAAATAAAGAGCAAGGATTGTGTATGTGATGATGATAGTGTTGATAATTGATAAAGTGGAGAGAAATAAAGTACCAGTCAATCAGCTCCTGTCAATGTTACAGACTGTGTTTGAAATATGGCAGGGAAGCTGGGTACACAGTAGACTTTGTACCCACTTCATCTATCGTGCGTGATGGATCCGGCGTGGGTGCCGGCATTCGCAAGTGCCTACACATAGAATATGAGAAAAGGTGAAAATACGGAGATTAGATAGAGTGGAGGAGGTTCCCTAATTTTGGGATAAATATAAATACCTTGTAAATAGCCGAGCGTTGGTTATGCCGAGAAGCGTCGCTGTACTTCCTTCCACGAGCAGCAGACACCCCTCTCGCAGACCCTGCACGTGTACAGCTGTAGTTAGTAACCAGAAAGAAAGAGACCCTACAGTTGTAGTAACCCCGCAGTATATGGCAAAGGTCATAAGAGGCCCCTAATAATCTGCCAGGAATCCTGGAGGAAAATGGCGGCTGCAATGACATTCCATGGCGTCACCCGAACAGCAGAACTGACTGGTCTGAGAGTAATCTAATCCTGACTGCACTATAGTGACATGTATAATACATGACTATGTACCGCTCACTGCCTGTATATGGCGAGATCGCATCCCAGGGAACCCCCAGCAGGGCAGGAGAATGACCGTCATATTCATGCTCATTTTATTTACGGCTGATACCAATTAATGGCTTCCGCCACTTCAGGACCCGAAAAAGAGGCGGCAGCGCGGGAAGCCAACCGATATCTAGCAGGAATGAAGTTCTAGTCCTATGTAGGACGTTAGGATCACTCCGTAATCACAATAGACACACCTATACCTGTGGCGGCAGGTGGCACAGGTATGCCCATATGGTGAAAAATCCTCGTTCCCGTAACGTTCAGATCCATGAGGAGGTAAAATGTACATTTAGGACAGTTATTTCCTGCTCGGATAAAACGTCTCCAATATAAAAGACCCACAGCATGTAATCAGCAGCAAATATCTGCATGCCCCAAAACTGCCCCCACTTAGGTGATCATTAGGGGTGCAGCTTCCTGGATTGTGGTGGTCACTGTGGATAAATGGGGCCTGGTCTGGGCAGATCATGGGCTCCTGGGATATCTGTATCACTATTATTAGGAATAAGCATTGTATGGCCATGTTATATGTACCCCTTGTAATGATCTGTGTAGGTGCAGAATCTAAGGTTGGACACCAGAAAGACCAGGCGTTCTGTACGGTTCTATCACACAGGAAGAGTCACTGAGATGTGAGTGCAGTATTTATACACAGAGAATGACCAGGCGTTCTGTACGGTTCTATCACACAGGAAGAGTCACTGAGATGTCAGTGCAGTATTTATACACAGAGAATGACCAGGCGTTCTGTACGGTTCTAGCACACAGGAAGAGTCACTGAGATGTCAGGGCAGTATTTATACCAGAGAATGACCAGGCGTTCTGTACGGTTCTAGCACACAGGAAGAGTCACTGAGATGTCAGGGCAGTATTTATACATAGAGAATGACCAGGCGTTCTGTACGGTTCTATCACACAGGAAGAGTCACTGAGATGTCAGTGCAGTATTTATACACAGAGAATGACCAGGCGTTCTGTACGATTCTAGCACACAGGAAGAGTCACTGAGATGTCAGTGCAGTATTTATACACAGAGAATGACCAGGCGTTCTGTACGGTTCTAGCACACAGGAAGAGTCACTGAGATGTCAGTGCAGTATTTATACACAGAGAATGACCAGGCGTTCTGTACGGTTCTATCACACAGGAAGAGTCACTGAGATGTCAGTGCAGTATTTATACACAGAGAATGACCAGGCGTTCTGTACGGTTCTATCACACAGGAAGAGTCACTGAGATGTCAGTGCAGTATTTATACACAGAGAATGACCAGGCGTTCTGTACGGTTCTAGCACACAGGAAGAGTCACTGAGATGTCAGGGCAGTATTTATACCAGAGAATGACCAGGCGTTCTGTACGGTTCTAGCACACAGGAAGAGTCACTGAGATGTCAGGGCAGTATTTATACATAGAGAATGACCAGGCGTTCTGTACGGTTCTATCACACAGGAAGAGTCACTGAGATGTCAGTGCAGTATTTATACACAGAGAATGACCAGGCGTTCTGTACGGTTCTAGCACACAGGAAGAGTCACTGAGATGTCAGGGCAGTATTTATACACAGAGAATGACCATGCGTTCTGTATAGTTCTAGCACACAGGCAGAGTCACTGAGATGTCAGTGCAGTATTTATACACAGAGAATGACCATGCGTTCTGTACGGTTCTAGCACACAGGAAGAGTCACAGAGATGTCAGTGCAGTATTTATACACAGAGAATGACCAGGCGTTCTGTACGGTTCTAGCACACAGGAAGAGTCACAGAGATGTCAGTGCAGTATTTATACACAGAGAAAGACTAGGCGTCCTGTACGGTTCTAGCACACAGGTAGAGTCACGGAGATGTCAGTGCAGTATTTATACACAGAGAATGACCAGGCGTTCTGTACGGTTCTAGCACACAGGTAGAGTCACTGAGATGTCAGGGCAGTATTTATACCAGAGAATGACCATGCGTTCTGTACGGTTCTAGCACACAGGCAGAGTCACTGAGATGTCAGGGCAGTATTTATACACAGAGAATGACCAGGCGTTCTGTACGGTTCTAGCACACAGGTAGAGTCATTGAGATGTCAGGGCAGTATTTATACCAGAGAATGACCATGCGTTCTGTACGGTTCTAGCACACAGGAAGAGTCACTGAGATGTCAGGGCAGTATTTATACACAGAGAATGACCAGGCGTTCTGTACGGTTCTATGACACAGGAAGAGTCACTGAGATGTCAGTGCAGTATTTATACACAGAGAATGACCAGGCGTCCTGTACGGTTCTAGCACACAGGAAGAGTCACTGAGATGTCAGTGCAGTATTTATACACAGAGAATGACCAGGCGTTCTGTACGGTTCTAGCACACAGGAAGAGTCACTGAGATGTCAGGGCAGTATTTATACACAGAGAAAGACCAGGCGTCCTGTACGGTTCTAGCACACAGGAAGAGTCACTGAGATGTCAGTGCAGTATTTATACACAGAGAATGACCAGGCGTTCTGTACGGTTCTAGCACACAGGTAGAGTCACTGAGATGTCAGGGCAGTATTTATACACAGAGAATGACCATGCGTTCTGTATGGTTCTAGCACACAGGCAGAGTCATAGAGATGTCAGGGCAGTATTTATACACAGAGAATGACCAGGCGTTCTGTATGGTTCTAGCACACAGGAAGAGTCATAGAGATGTCAGGGCAGTATTTATACACAGAGTTCTGTACGGTTCTAGCACACAGGAAGAGTCACTGAGATGTCAGTGCAGTATTCATACACAGAGAATGACCAGGCGTTCTGTATGGTTCTAGCACACAGGTAGAGTCATGGAGATGTCAGTGCAGTATTTATACACAGAGAATGACAAGGAGTTCTGTATGGTTCTAGCACACAGGTAGAGTCACGGAGATGTCAGTGCAGTATTTATACACAGAGAATGACCAGGCGTTCTGTACGGGTCTAGCACACAGGCAGAGTCACTGAGATGTCAGTGCAGTATTTATACCAGAGAATGACCAGGCGTTCTGTACGGTTCTACCACACAGGCAGAGTCACTGAGATGTCAGGGCAGTATTTATACCAGAGAATGACCAGGCGTTCTGTACGGTTCTTGCACACAGGAAGAGTCACTGACATGTCAGGGCAGTATCTATGCACAGAGTTCTGTACGGTTCTAGCACACAGGAAGAGTCACAGAGATGTCAGTGCAGTATTTATACACAGAGAAAGACCAGGCGTTCTGTACGGTTCTAGCACACAGGTAGAGTCACGGAGATGTCAGTGCAGTATTTATACCAGAGAATGACCAGGCGTTCTGTACGGTTCTAGCACACAGGTAGAGTCACTGACATGTCAGGGCAGTATCTATGCACAGAGTTCTGTACGGTTCTAGCACACAGGAAGAGTCACAGAGATGTCAGAGCAGTATTTATACACAGAGAAAGACCAGGCGTTCTGTACGGTTATAGCACACAGGTAGAGTCACGGAGATGTCAGTGCAGTATTTATACCAGAGAATGACCAGGCGTTCTGTACGGTTCTAGCACACAGGTAGAGTCACTGACATGTCAGTGCAGTATTTATGCACAGAGAATGACCAGGCGTTCTGTACGGTTCTAGCACACAGGCAGAGTCACTGAGATGTCAGAGCAGTATTTATACACAGAGAATGACCAGGCGTTCTGTACGGTTCTAGCACACAGGCAGAGTCACTGAGATGTCAGTGCAGTATTTATACACAGAGAATGACCAGGCGTTCTGTATGGTTCTAGCACACAGGAAGAGTCATAGAGATGTCAGGGCAGTATTTATACACAGAGAATGACCAGGCGTTCTGTATGGTTCTAGCACACAGGAAGAGTCATAGAGATGTCAGGGCAGTATTTATACACAGAGTTCTGTACGGTTCTAGCACACAGGTAGAGTCACGGAGATGTCAGTGCAGTATTTATACCAGAGAATGACCAGGCGTTCTGTACGGTTCTAGCACACAGGTAGAGTCACTGACATGTCAGTGCAGTATTTATGCACAGAGAATGACCATGCGTTCTGTACGGTTCTAGCACACAGGCAGAGTCACTGAGATGTCAGAGCAGTATTTATACACAGAGAATGACCAGGCGTTCTGTACGGTTCTAGCACACAGGTAGAGTCACGGAGATGTCAGTGCAGTATTTATACCAGAGAATGACCAGGCGTTCTGTACGGTTCTAGCACACAGGTAGAGTCACTGACATGTCAGGGCAGTATCTATGCACAGAGTTCTGTACGGTGCTAGCACACAGGTAGAGTCACGGAGATGTCAGGGCAGTATTTATACACAGAGAATGACCATGCGTTCTGTACGGTTCTAGCACACAGGAAGAGTCACAGAGATGTCAGTGCAGTATTTATACCAGAGAATGACCAGGCGTTCTGTACGGTTCTAGCACACAGGAAGAGTCACTGAGATGTCAGTGCAGTATTTATACACAGAGAATGACCAGGCGTTCTGTACGGTTCTAGCACACAGGTAGAGTCACTGACAAGTCAGGGCAGTATCTATGCACAGAGTTCTGTACGGTTCTAGCACACAGGTAGAGTCACGGAGATGTCAGTGCAGTATTTATACCAGAGAATGACCAGGCGTTCTGTACGGTTCTAGCACACAGGTAGAGTCACGGAGATGTCAGTGCAGTATTTATACACAGAGAATGACCAGGCGTTCTGTACGGTTCTAGCCCACAGGCAGAGTCACTGAGATGTCAGTGCAGTATTTATACACAGAGAATGACAAGGCGTTCTATACGGTTCTAGCACACAGGAAGAGTCACAGAGATGTCAGGGCAGTATTTATACACAGAGAATGACCATGCGTTCTGTACGGTTCTAGCACACAGGAAGAGTCACAGAGATGTCAGTGCAGTATTTATACACAGAGAATGACCAGGCGTTCTGTACGGTTCTAGCACACAGGAAGAGTCACTGAGATGTCAGTGCAGTATTTATACACAGAGAATGACCAGGCGTTCTGTACGGTTCTAGCACACAGGTAGAGTCACTGACATGTCAGGGCAGTATCTATGCACAGAGTTCTGTACGGTTCTAGCACACAGGAAGAGTCACAGAGATGTCAGTGCAGTATATACACAGAGAAAGACCAGGCGTTCTGTACGGTTCTAGCACACAGGTAGAGTCACGGAGATGTCAGTGCAGTATTTATACACAGAGAATGACCAGGCGTTGTGTACGGTTCTAGCACACAGGTAGAGTCACTGACATGTCAGGGCAGTATCTATGCACAGAGTTCTGTACGGTTCTAGCACACAGGTAGAGTCACGGAGATGTCAGTGCAGTATTTATACACAGAGAATGACCAGGCGTTCTGTACGGTTCTAGCACACAGGCAGAGTCACTGAGATGTCAGGGCAGTATTTATACACAGAGAATGACCAGGCGTTCTGTATGGTTCTAGCACACAGGCAGAGTCACTGAGATGTCAGTGCAGTATTTATATACAGAGAATGACCAGGCGTTCTGTATGGTTCTAGCACACAGGAAGAGTCACTGAGATGTCAGTGCAGTATTTATACACAGATAATGACCAGGCGTTCTGTATGGTTCTAGCACACAGGTAGAGTCACGGAGATGTCAGTGCAGTATTTATACCAGAGAATGACCAGGCGTCCTGTACGGTTCTAGCACACAGGCAGAGTCACTGAGATGTCAGTGCAGTATTTATACACAGAGAATGACCAGGCATTCTGTACGGTTCTAGCACACAGGTAGAGTCACTGACATGTCAGGGCAGTATCTGTGCACAGAGTTCTGTACGGTTCTAGCACACAGGAAGAGTCACAGAGATGTCAGTGCAGTATTTATACACAGAGAAAGACCAGGCGTTCTGTACGGTTCTAGCACACAGGTAGAGTCACAGAGATGTCAGTGCAGTATTTATACCAGAGAATGACCAGGCGTTCTGTACGGTTCTAGCACACAGGAAGAGTCACAGAGATGTCAGGGCAGTATTTATACACAGAGAATGACCAGGCGTTCTGTACGGTTCTTGCACACAGGAAGAGTCACTGAGATGTCAGTGCAGTATTTATACACAGAGAATGACCAGGCGTTCTGTACGGTTCTAGCACACAGGTAGAGTCACTGACATGTCAGGGCAATATCTATGCACAGAGTTCTGTACGGTTCTAGCACACAGGTAGAGTCACGGAGATGTCAGTGCAGTATTTATACCAGAGAATGACCAGGCGTTCTGTACGGTTCTAGCACACAGGTAGAGTCACGGAGATGTCAGTGCAGTATTTATACACAGAGAATGACCAGGCGTTCTGTACGGTTCTAGCACACAGGCAGAGTCACTGAGATGTCAGTGCAGTATTTATACACAGAGAATGACAAGGCGTTCTGTACGGTTCTAGCACACAGGAAGAGTCACAGAGATGTCAGGGCAGTATTTATACACAGAGAATGACCATGCGTTCTGTACGGTTCTAGCACACAGGAAGAGTCACAGAGATGTCAGGGCAGTATTTATACACAGAGAATGACCATGCGTTCTGTACGGTTCTAGCACACAGGAAGAGTCACAGAGATGTCAGGGCAGTATTTATACACAGAGAATGACCATGCGTTCTGTACGGTTCTAGCACACAGGAAGAGTCACAGAGATGTCAGTGCAGTATTTATACACAGAGAATGACCAGGCGTTCTGTACGGTTCTAGCACACAGGAAGAGTCACTGAGATGTCAGTGCAGTATTTATACACAGAGAATGACCAGGCGTTCTGTACGGTTCTAGCACACAGGTAGAGTCACTGACATGTCAGGGCAGTATCTATGCACAGAGTTCTGTACGGTTCTAGCACACAGGAAGAGTCACAGAGATGTCAGTGCATATTTATACACAGAGAAAGACCAGGCGTTCTGTACGGTTCTAGCACACAGGTAGAGTCACTGACATGTCAGGGCAGCATCTATGCACAGAGTTCTGTACGGTTCTAGCACACAGGCAGAGTCACTGAGATGTCAGTGCAGTATTTATACACAGAGAATGACAAGGAGTTCTGTATGGTTCTAGCACACAGGTAGAGTCACGGAGATGTCAGTGCAGTATTTATACCAGAGAATGACCAGGCGTCCTGTACGGTTCTAGCACACAGGAAGAGTCACTGAGATGTCAGTGCAGTATTTATACACAGAGAATGACCAGGCATTCTGTACGGTTCTAGCACACAGGCAGAGTCACTGAGATGTCAGGGCAGTATTTATACACAGAGAATGACCAGGCGTTCTGTATGGTTCTAGCACACAGGCAGAGTCACTGAGATGTCAGTGCAGTATTTATACACAGAGAATGACCAGGCGTTCTGTATGGTTCTAGCACACAGGCAGAGTCACTGAGATGTCAGTGCAGTATTTATACACAGAGAATGACCAGGCGTTCTGTATGGTTCTAGCACACAGGCAGAGTCACTGAGATGTCAGTGCAGTATTTATACACAGAGAATGACCAGGCGTTCTGTATGGTTCTAGCACACAGGCAGAGTCACTGAGATGTCAGTGCAGTATTTATACACAGAGAATGACCAGGCGTTCTGTATGGTTCTAGCACACAGGAAGAGTCATAGAGATGTCAGTGCAGTATTTATACACAGAGTTCTGTACGGTTCTAGCACACAGGAAGAGTCACTGAGATGTCAGTGCAGTATTCATACACAGAGAATGACCAGGCATTCTGTACGGTTCTAGCACACAGGTAGAGTCACGGAGATGTCAGTGCAGTATTTATACCAGAGAATGACCAGGCGTTCTGTACGGTTCTAGCACACAGGTAGAGTCACTGAGATGTCAGTGCAGTATTAATACACAGAGAATGACCAGGCGTTATCTACGGTTCTAGCACACAGTAAAAGTCACAGATGTCAGGGCAGTATTTATACACAGAGAATGACCATGCGTTCTGTACGGTTCTAGCACACAGGAAGAGTCACGGAGATGTCAGTGCAGTATTTATACACAGAGAATGACCAGGCGTTCTGTATGGTTCTATCACACAGGAAGACTCACGGAGATGTCAGAGCAGTATTTATACACAGAGAAAGACCATGCGTTCTGTACGGTTCTAGCACACAGGAAGAGTCACAGAGATGTCAGTGCAGTATTTATACACAGAGAATGACCAGTCGTTTTGTATGGTTCTAGCACACAGGCAGAGTCACTGAGATGTCAGTGCAGTATTTATACACAGAGAATGACCAGGCGTTCTGTACGGTTCTAGCACACAGGCAGAGTCACTGAGATGTCAGGGCAGTATTTATACACAGAGTTCTGTACGGTTCTAGCACACAGGCAGAGTCACAGAGATGTCAGTGCAGTATTTATACCAGAGAATGACCAGGCCTTCTGTACGGTTCTAGCACACAGGAAGAGTCACTGAGATGTCAGTGCAGTATTTATACACAGAGAATGACCATGCGTTATGTATGGTTCTAGCACACAGGAAGAGTCACGGAGATGTCAGTGCAGTAAGTTATACATAGAGAATGACCAGGCGTTCTGTATGGTTCTAGCACACAGGCAGAGTCACTGAGATGTCAGTGCAGTATTTATACACAGAGAATGACCAGGCGTTCTGTATGGTTCTAGCACACAGGCAGAGTCACTGAGATGTCAGTGCAGTATTTATACACCGAGAATGACCAGGCGCTCTGTACGGTTCTAGCACACAGGCAGAGTCACTGAGATGTCAGTGCAGTATTTATACACAGAGAATGACCAGGCGTTCTGTACGGTTCTAGCACACAGGAAGAGTCACTGAGATGTCAGTGCAGTATTTATACACAGAGAATGACCAGGTGTTCTGTACGGGTCTAGCACACAGGCAGAGTCACTGAGATGTCAGTGAAGTATTTATACACAGAGAATGACCAGGCGTTCTGTACGGTTCTAGCACACAGGCAGAGTCACTGAGATGTCAGTGCAGTATTTATACACATAGTTCTGTACGGTTCTTGCACACAGGAAGAGTCACTGAGATGTCAGTGCAGTATTCATACACAGAGAATGACCAGGCATTCTGTACGGTTCTAGCACACAGGTAGAGTCACGGAGATGTCAGTGCAGTATTTATACCAGAGAATGACCAGGCGTTCTGTACGGTTCTATCACACAGGTAGAGTCACTGAGATGTCAGTGCAGTATTTATACACAGAGAATGACCAGGCGTTATCTACGGTTCTAGCACACAGGAAGAGTCACAGATGTCAGGGCAGTATTTATACACAGAGAATGACCATGCCTTCTGTACGGTTCTAGCACACAGGAAGAGTCACGGAGATGTCAGTGCAGTATTTATACACAGAGAATGACCAGGCGTTCTGTATGGTTCTATCACACAGGAAGAGTCACGGAGATGTCAGGGCAGTATTTATACACAGAGAATGACCAGGCGTTCTGTACGGTTCTAGCACACAGGCAGAGTCACTGAGATGTCAGGGCAGTATTTATACACAGAGTTCTGTACGGTTCTAGCACACAGGCAGAGTCACAGAGATGTCAGTGCAGTATTTATACCAGAGAATGACCAGGCCTTCTGTACGGTTCTAGCACACAGGAAGAGTCACTGAGATGTCAGTGCAGTATTTATACACAGAGAATGACCATGCGTTATGTATGGTTCTAGCACACAGGAAGAGTCACGGAGATGTCAGTGCAGTAATTTATACATAGAGAATGACCAGGCGTTCTGTATGGTTCTAGCACACAGGCAGAGTCACTGAGATGTCAGTGCAGTATTTATACACAGAGAATGACCAGGCGTTCTGTATGGTTCTAGCACACAGGCAGAGTCACTGAGATGTCAGTGCAGTATTTATACACCGAGAATGACCAGGCGCTCTGTACGGTTCTAGCACACAGGCAGAGTCACTGAGATGTCAGTGCAGTATTTATACACAGAGAATGACCAGGCGTTCTGTACGGTTCTAGCACACAGGAAGAGTCACAGATGTCAGGGCAGTATTTATACACAGAGAATGACCATGCCTTCTGTACGGTTCTAGCACACAGGTAGAGTCACTGAGATGTCAGTGCAGTATTTATACCAGAGAATGACCAGGCGTTCTGTAGATTTCTGGCACACAGGCAGAGTCACTGAGATGTCAATGCAGTATTTATACACAGAGAAAGACCATGCGTTCTGTACGGTTCTAGCACACAGGAAGAGTAACAGAGATGTCAGTGCAGTATTTATACACAGAGAATGACCAGGCGTTCTGTACGGTTCTAGCACACAGGACGAGTCACTGAGATGTCAGGGCAGTATTTATACACAGAGTTCTGTATGGTTCTAGCACACAGGCAGAGTCACTGAGATGTCAGGGAAGTATTTATACACAGAGTTCTGTACGGTTCTAGCACACAGCAAGAGTCACTGAGATGTCAGTGCAGTATTCATACACAGAGAATGACCAGGCGTTCTGTATGGTTCTAGCACACAGGCAGAGTCACTGAGATGTCAGTGCAGTATTTATACCAGAGAATGACCAGGCGTTCTGTACGGTTCTAGCACACAGGTAGAGTCACTGAGATGTCAGTGCAGTATTTATACACAGAGAATGACCAGGCGTTATCTACGGTTCTAGCACACAGGCAGAGTCACGGAGATGTCAGAGCAGTATTTATACACAGAGAAAGACCATGCGTTCTGTACGGTTCTAGCACACAGGAAGAGTCACACAGATGTCAGTGCAGTATTTATACACAGAGAATGACCAGGCGTTTTGTATGGTTCTAGCACACAGGCAGAGTCACTGAGATGTCAGTGCAGTATTTATACACAGAGAATGACCAGGCGTTCTGTACGGTTCTAGCACACAGGAAGAGTCATAGAGATGTCAGTGCAGTATTTATACACAGAGAATGACCAGGAGTTCTGTAGAGTTCTAGCACACAGGCAGAGTCACTGAGATGTCAGGGCAGTATTTATACACAGAGTTCTGTACGGTTCTAGCACACAGGCAGAGTCACTGAGATGTCAGTGCAGTATTTATACACAGATAATGACCAGGCGTTATCTACGGTTCTAGCACACAGGAAGAGTCACAGATGTCAGGGCAGTATTTATACACAGAGAATGACCATGCCTTCTGTACGGTTCTAGCACACAGGAAGAGTCACGGAGATGTCAGTGCAGTATTTATACACAGAGAATGACCAGGCGTTCTGTATGGCTCTATCACACAGGAAGAGTCACGGAGATGTCAGGGCAGTATTTATACACAGAGAATGACCAGGCATTCTGTACGGTTCTAGCACACAGGTAGAGTCACTGAGATGTCAGTGCAGTATTTATACCAGAGAATGACCAGGCGTTCTGTACGGTTCTAGCACACAGGTAGAGTCACTGAGATGTCAGTGCAGTATTTATACACAGAGAATGACCAGGCGTTCTGTACGGTTCTAGTACACAGGAAGAGTCACTGAGATACTGAGATGTCAGTGCAGTATTTATACCAGAGAATGACCAGGCGTTCTGTACGGTTCTAGCACACAGGTAGAGTCACTGAGATGTCAGTGCAGTATTTATACACAGAGAATGACCAGGCGTTATCTACGGTTCTAGCACACAGGAAGAGTCACAGATGTCAGGGCAGTATTTATACACAGAGAATGACCATGCCTTCTGTACGGTTCTAGCACACAGGAAGAGTCACACAGATGTCAGTGCAGTATTTATACACAGAGAATGACCAGGCGTTTTGTATGGTTCTAGCACACAGGCAGAGTCACTGAGATGTCAGTACAGTATTTATACACAGAGAATGACCAGGCGTTCTGTACGGTTCTAGCACACAGGAAGAGTCATAGAGATGTCAGTGCAGTATTTATACACAGAGAATGACCAGGAGTTCTGTAAAGTTCTAGCACACAGGCAGAGTCACTGAGATGTCAGGGCAGTATTTATACACAGAGTTCTGTACGGTTCTAGCACACAGGCAGAGTCACTGAGATGTCAGTGCAGTATTTATACACAGATAATGACCAGGCGTTATCTACGGTTCTAGCACACAGGAAGAGTCACAGATGTCAGGGCAGTATTTATACACAGAGAATGACCATGCCTTCTGTACGGTTCTAGCACACAGGAAGAGTCACGGAGATGTCAGTGCAGTATTTATACACAGAGAATGACCAGGCGTTCTGTATGGTTCTATCACACAGGAAGAGTCACGGAGATGTCAGGGCAGTATTTATACACAGAGAATGACCAGGCATTCTGTACGGTTCTAGCACACAGGTAGAGTCACTGAGATGTCAGTGCAGTATTTATACCAGAGAATGACCAGGCGTTCTGTACGGTTCTAGCACACAGGTAGAGTCACTGAGATGTCAGTGCAGTATTTATACACAGAGAATGACCAGGCGTTCTGTACGGTTCTATCACACAGGAAGAGTCACTGAGATACTGAGATGTCAGTGCAGTATTTATACACAGAGAATGACCAGGCGTTATCTACGGTTCTAGCACACAGGAAGAGTCACAGATGTCAGGGCAGTATTTATACACAGAGAATGACCATGCCTTCTGTACGGTTCTAGCACACAGGAAGAGTCACGGAGATGTCAGTGCAGTATTTATACACAGAGAATGACCAGGCGTTCTGTAGAGTTCTAGCACACAGGCAGAGTCACTGAGATGTCAGTGCAGTATTTATACACAGAGAAAGACCATGCGTTCTGTACGGTTCTAGCACACAGGAAGAGTCACAGAGATGTCAGTGCAGTATTTATACACAGAGAATGACAAGGCGTTCTGTATGGTTCTAGCACACAGGCAGAGTCACTGAGATGTCAGTGCAGTATTTATACACAGAGAATGACCAGGCGTTCTGTACGGTTCAAGCACACAGGACGAGTCACTGAGATGTCAGGGCAGTATTTATACACACAGAGTTCTGTATGGTTCTAGCACACAGGTAGAGTCACTGAGATGTCAGGGAAGTATTTATACACAGAGTTCTGTACGGTTCTTGCACACAGGTAGAGTCACTGAGATGTCAGTGCAGTATTTATACCCGGAGAATGACCAGGCGTTCTGTACGGTTCTAGCACACAGGAAGAGTCACGGAGATGTCAGTGCAGTATTCATACACAGAGAATGACCAGGCGTTCTGTATGGTTCTAGCACACAGGAAGAGTCACGGAGATGTCAGTGCAGTATTTATAAACAGAGAATGACCAGTCGTTCTGTACAGTTCTAGCACACAGGAAGAGTCACGGATATGTCAGTGCAGTATTTATACACAGAGAATGACCATGCGTTCTGTAGATTTCTGGCACACAGGCAGAGTCACTGAGATGTCAGTGCAGTATTTATACACAGAGAATGACCAGGCGATCTGTACGGTTCTAGCACACAGGAGAGTCACTGAGATGTCAGTGCAGTATTTATACACAGAGAAATACCATGCGTTCTGTATGGTTCTAGCACACAGGAAGAGTCCCTGAGATGTCAGTGCAGTATTTATACACAGAGAATGACTAGGCGTTCTGTACGGTTCTAGCACACAGACAGAGTCACTGAGATGTCAAGGCAGTATTTATACACAGAGTTCTGGGGGTCATTCAGACCCGCTCGCGAGCAAAGTTCGATCGCTAGCGGGTCGATGTTTTGAGACTGCGCATGCGCACGACGGAGGGAGCTCCGTCGTGCGAATGCGCGAGACCCGGGGAGCGACGAGAAATACGTCGCTCGGGGTCTCGCACCAAAGGGGGCGTGCTGTCGATGGTGACTGACAGCACGCCCCCTTTGGTGGGCGTGTCGGGGGCGTGGCGGCCAGACGGAGGCGTTCCCATGGGAACGCCTACCGTCTGAGTCCGGCCCCACTGACATCAGTAATGTTGTCAGTGGGAGTGACTTTGGCTCTGATAGAGCCAAAATCACTCCTGGGCTTGCGGCAGCGAGACCCTACCGCAGGGTCTCGTCGCAAGCCCGATGGTCGCGATGGTCAAAGACCATCGCGACCATCATCATGGACGCTCGCATAAGCTGTGGGTGGTCACCCACAGCTACACGAGCGTCCAGGAGGACGCTCCATTTTCATGAGAGCGAGCGTTCTGCTCAGAGCGTTCAGCTCTGAATCAGGGCCTCTGTACGGTTCTAGCACACAGGTAGAGTCACTGAGATGTCAGTACAGTATTTATACACAGAGAATGACCAGGAAATTACAGCAGGACATTACTTACAAGGACAGGAGGTGTCTCAGGTTCTAGATGGTACTGAGATATCCGTTGTTCTCTGGTCTCCTGAACAAACAAAAATGGAGATAACATATGAATAAATGAACACAGTGAATTAAGTGAATATCACATGGATATTATTAGCTCCCTATTGTACAGAAATATGAAGAGGTGACAAATGACAACTCGGGAGCGTGTGGCAATGGGAAGCCAGGGACAGGTGCGCAGGAAGGAACGCGGTCCCTGTACACACAGCAGGGTCGGTTCAATTAGCGGCGAGGACGCTCACCCTGCGACTAACTGTGCGCACAAAACTGTATCCCCCAGACTCGCAGATCTTTGTTCGCAGACCTCACAGTTGCAAAAGCACTTTCCCCCACTCCTCCTAACTGAGCCCACTCCTCCTAACTGAACCCACTCCTCCTAACTGAGCCCACTCCTATTGGTCCTAGGAAAAGCTCCGTATTTATTATTATATTCCATTTATTTCACATATAATATCACAGTCAGTGGCAGAGTAGCTTTATATCAGTGCAAACCCCACAGGACATTGCAGGACGGAATCAGTTACCCCCATGTGTTTGCTGTTAGGTTCCGGGTCCAGGTAGTGAGGGTTTATATTGAAAGGTACCAGCCCCAGCGCTCGCAGAGAGGGTGGGTACACGATCGGCATGTCGTTGGTGGTGTTGATGCTGACTGTAGCCACATTGGTGCCAGCACTGGAGCCTATGTAAGGGATCCCATCCTAAAAACAAACAGGAATCCACTGATAAATCCACAAGTTAGCAGCAAACTGGTAATGCCGACATACATTCAGCCGATTTACATATCATGTAACATTTATCTGGGAGGATCCTTGTTCTTCTACCTGCCCTGCGCCGCCCGTGTCTGGCTACACTGGGTCACACAACCACAACAAGCTCTTGGCTATAAGGTGCCCACATTTAGAAGATAGTATATCTATTGTTATACACCGTATTATAGCCTACGGGGTCTATGTACTAATAATTGCGTAACTGTCGCGATTCTCATCTATCCATATCACTGTCCCTGCGAGTTATATCCCCGGCATTATGTAGAAGTCTTTCCGGGGAAAGCTGACACTGTGCATTTGCACAGTGTCAGTGTACGCCAACGGCCAGAGGCCGTGTTCTTAGGAAAAATTGTGTGTGAGCCCACTCCCTTGGCTGAGAAGTAACCCCACACATGAATGGTCTCAGGACGCGTTACTGTTGGCATGACACAGGACTAATGGTAGCGCTCACCTTTCCTCCGGACAAACGTTTTTCCAGATGCCCCAAACAATCTGAAAGGGGATTCATCAGAGAAAATAACTTTACCCCAGTCCTCAGCAGTCCAATCCCTGTACCTTTGCAGAATATCCGTCTGTCCCTGATGTTTTTCCTGGAGAGAAGTGGCTTCTTTGCTGCTCTTCTTGACACCAGGCCATTCTCCAAAAGTCTTTGGGCCTGATTCAGACCCACTCGCGAGCGGCTGTCCGCTCGCAAGTGGGTCGATGTTCTGCACTGAGCATGCGCATGACGGAGGGAGCTCCGTCGTGCGCATGCGCCAGACGCGACGAGCGAAGGACTTTCCTTCGCTCGTTGTGTCTGATCAAAGGGGCGTGCTGTCGATGTTGATAGACAGCACGCCCCCTTTGGTGGGCGTGCCGGGGGCGTGCCTCCCTGATGGGGGCGTTCCTAAGGGAACGCCTACCGTCAGAAGCCGGCCCACTGACATCACTAGTGATGTCAGTGGGAGTGATTTTGGCTCTGATAGAGCCAAAATCACTCCGAGCCTTGCGGTTGAAAACCTCAACCGCAGGCTCCGGCTCACAATTTCGATGGTCGCGATGGTCAAGACCATCGCGGCCATCAAACTGCACGCTCGTATAGGCTGTGGGTGGTGACCCACAGCTATACGAGCGTCCAGGAGGACGCTCATTAGTTATGGAGGACGGCCCTCATTCAGAGCGTGCGCTCTGCTCAGAGCGTGCGCTCTGCTCAGAGCGTACGGCTCTGAATGAGGGCCTTTGTCCTGTGTCATGCCAACAGTAAAGCATCCTGAGACCATACATGTGTGGGGTTGCTTCTCAGCCAAGGAAGTGGGCTCACTCACAATGTTGCTTAAGAACACGGCCATGAATAAAGAATGGTACCAACACATCCTCCAAGAGCAACTTCTCCCAACCATCCAAGAACAGTTTGGTGAGGAACAATGCCTTTTCAAGCATGATGGAGCACCTTGCCATAAGGCAAAAGTGATAACAAAGTTGCTCGGGGAACAAAACATCGAAATTTTGGGTCCATGGCCAGGAAACTACCCAGATCTTAATCCCATTCAGAACTTGTGGTCAATCCTCAAGAGGCGAATGTACAAACAAAAACCCACAAATTCTGACACACTCCAAGCATTGATTAGATAAGAATGGGCGGCCATCAGTCAGTATGTGCCCAGATGGTGAGTGACAGCTGCCAGGGTGAATTGCAGACGTCTTGAAAAAGAAGGGTCAACACTGCAAATATTCACTCTCTGCATAAACTTAGTGTAATTGTCAATAAAAGCCTCTGACACTTATGTAATGCTGTAGTGTTACCTCAGTATACCATAGTAACATCTGACACTTATGTCATGCTGTAATGTTACATCAGTATACCATAGTAACATCTGACACTTATGTCATGCTGTAATGTTACCTCAGTATACCATAGTAACATCTGACACTTATGTAATGCTGTAATATTACCTCAGTATACCATAGTAACATCTGACACTTATGTCATGCTGTAATGTTACCTCAGTATACCATAGTAACATCTGATACTTATGTAATGCTGTAATGTTACCTCAGTATACCATAGTAACATGTGACACTTATGTAATGCTGTAATGTTACCTCAGTATACCATAGTAACATGTGACACTTATGTAATGCTGTAATGTTACCTCAGTATACCATAGTAACATGTGACACTTATGTAATGCTGTAATGTTACCTCAGTATACCATAGTAACATGTGACACTTATGTAATGCTGTAATATTACCTCAGTATACCATAGTAACATGTGACACTTATGTAATGCTGTAATATTACCTCAGTATACCATAGTAACATCTGACACTTATGTCATGCTGTAATGTTACCTCAGTATACCATAGTAACATCTGACACTTATGTCATGCTGTAATGTTACCTCAGTATACCATAGTAACATCTGACACTTATGTCATGCTGTAATGTTACCTCAGTATACCATAGTAACATCTGACACTTATGTAATGCTGTAATATTACCTCAGTATACCATAGTAACATCTGACACTTATGTCATGCTGTAATGTTACCTCAGTATACCATAGTAACATCTGACACTTATGTCATGCTGTAATGTTACCTCAGTATACTATAGTAACATCTGACACTTATGTAATGCTGTAATATTACCTCAGTATACCATAGTAACATCTGACACTTATGTCATGCTGTAATGTTACCTCAGTATACCATAGTAACATCTGACACTTATGTCATGCTGTAATGTTACCTCAGTATACCATAGTAACATCTGACACTTATGTAATGCTACCTCAGTATACCATAGTAGCATCTGACAAATCGGTCTATATACACTGACGCAGCAAACTTTGTGTCATTCTCAAAACTTTTGGCCATTACTGAGGTAATGTTACCTCAGTATACCATAGTAACATCTGACACTTATGTAATGCTACCTCAGTATACCATAGTAGCATCTGACAAATCGGTCTATATACACTGACGCAGCAAACTTTGTGTCATTCTCAAAACTTTTGGCCATGGCTGTATATAACCTAACATCCCTGA
The DNA here is from genome assembly GCA_031769625.1 of Taudactylus pleione. Taxonomy (NCBI): domain Eukaryota; kingdom Metazoa; phylum Chordata; class Amphibia; order Anura; family Myobatrachidae; genus Taudactylus; species Taudactylus pleione. The sequence continues at coordinate 129,884 of JAUIMM010002166.1, read as the reverse complement.
TCTGTAGCTTAGTAGTGAGAGAGTTGATGACGTTGGGCAAGTAATGACAGTATGTAATACAGGAACACACGTTACCTCAATCACTCTTCTCCTAATGACCGAAATTAGACCATGATCGTACAAATCTTTTAAAAGCCGGAACGTGTTACCACCGCCTGTAATTAGGATACAAAAGGCTGTTTAGTACTCAGAGACCTAGTAACTGGCACAGATACAGCACAAGGTATTCCACATGAACAAAGTTTTGAGATAGTCCACAAGCGCTGTCCTACTAAGAAGACAATTCAGTTCCTTCACTTCACACTATATTCTGCCAGTATTCTTACATTCCTGATTCTCACTCTTCAGCTAAGAACTGGTCACACTCACCATGCGACAGAAGCTACGATTCCCTCAGAGGTTTCTTTGAGATATATTCCTACGTTCCACCACAGAAGACTTCTCTCAGCCTCTCTACAACGGGTAAGGGGACATGTACTCATACTCCTCTTGGTTCGCACCCACAAAGGTTTCTTTAAATCCAGGTAAACAGAATCCTTAATCCTCAGTCAGGTGAGTTTCAATGCAATAAAAGTTTTTATTATATACACCGCTCCAATAAATACATATGTCCACATAAAATAAAATATCCAGTGTTCCGGTCACTAGGATATAGCCCTCATACCCGGGAATCAGGCTACAATACTTTGTCAAGATGGCAAAGATAACTTCAGGATACCCACTGGTAGTTCATGCAGGAAATGTTGGGTCCACCACCATCTACGCGTTTCACACTCGCTGGTCCTTCCTCAGGATGTGGTTTGAACCCAACAGGAAACAGATTTTATACCCTTATCCATAATCCTCAAGTAAGGGAAAACAACATATATTCCATATCATATCCTAAATAATACATTATAATACACTAATCACATAACACTTCCTTCAAAGTCCATTTGTTTTTAACTCATAATAAAATACATATACCTTAAAACACAATAAAAGCATATAATTGTACTTAAGTCCATTCCTAATATGGAAAACCCGGATCCACTCCTCCAGTTTATAGTCCATCTTATACTTTACACTCCGGTATCCACCAAGTTCCATTCCATTCTTTAGCCTTTACTTATTGCTTTCCTGGTTAAAAACCGGAATCTTCTTTTATGGTGGCCTTCACGGGGATCCCTCAATTGCCGGTATACACCGCGGCTCCCTTCCTGGTATTTGATGCTCGACTTGCAGTGGTTGGAACGCATAACCCGGAAGTCGTGGCTGTTGAAACGCAAATACCGGAAGTGGTCATCAGAGGCTCCGTGCTCCAATAACAATGTGTTCTATCCTCCCTTTCCTCCTCCACCATGTAAACTCGGAAAAACGGGTAAAACAATACATATCACCACAAATGGGCATATTTCTTAAAAAATAATTGTATTACATAAAATATCTATTTACAAAAGGATATCTTAGGAAATCATCTAAAAATTACCTTAAATATTATTTTAAAAACCATTTGGTCTCAAATTCCACATTCACACCCCTAGGTGATAGGAGTCTTAGCAGATATATACTTTTCATTTCCGCTTTCGCCAATCCTTCATCCCTGTCGTCTATTATCCAATTAGGATGAATGGTTGTATACTACAAAATGAGGTTAAATGCGAGATGTTACTTTCATGTACCTGTTTAAAATGCATGGATACATTGTGTGAGACCAATCCTTTCTTATTATTACCAGCATGTTCTGCTAGTCTCGTCTTCAACATACGGATGGTCTTCCCAATGTATTGGGATCCACATTTGCACTCCAACATATAAACAACGTATTTACTATGGCATGAAATATAATCTCTGATCTCATCTACCTTATTGGTTTATGTGGACTTGTAGTGGGTAATGTGTCTCTTTACTGTTACACAGCTTACACATCGCACACGTCCCACATCTAAAACCAGATCTTTACCTAAAATTTTCGAATGGGTTCTAATAATACCTTTCACTTGCTTTAATTGACTACGAAAATCAAAAATAAATGGTGGTGGACCCAACATTTCCTGCATGAACTACCAGTGGGTATCCTGAAGTTGTCTTTGCCATCTTGACATGGTATTGATTCCCGGGTATGAGGGCTATGTCCTAGTGACCGGAACACTGGATATTTTATTTTATGTGGACATATGTATTTATTGGAGCGGTGTATATAATAACTTTTACTGCATTGAAACTTACCTGACTGAGGATTAAGGATTCTGTTTACCTGGATTTAAAGAAACCTTTGTGGGCACGAACCAAGAGGAGTATGAGTACATGTCCCCTTACCCGTTGTAGAGAGGCTGAGAGAAGTCTTCTGTGGTGGAACGTAGGAATATATCTCATAGAAACCTCTGAGGGAATCGTAGCTTCTGTGGCATGGGGAGTGTGACCAGTTCTTAGCTGAAGAGTGAGAATCAGGAATGTAAGAATACTGGCAGAATATAGAGTGAAGTGAAGGAACTGAATTGTCTTCTTAGTAGGACGGCGCTTGTGGACTATCTCACAACTTTGTTCATTTGGTATAAATATAGGAGAGGTGTCCCTAGGGATAGACCGCAGCTGCAGTCCGTGGCGCGAGTTATAACCTTCTCTTTCCTACAAGGTATTTCTGTTAAATTCAGTAATTTTTATTATTGCTTTTAAACATACAAGAAAAAGAAAAATGACAGATATAGAACAGCTGAATTGAGGCAGATTTGGAAAACAAATGTATCACACGTGGAGCAGAAACATATTACTGTACATATAAGTATACTTTAGTACAGGAATAACAGGATATACTGAGTATTTCCTCACATCTATATTTATAGCAAAAAGGACTGGAAGGCGCCATTCGAGCACATGAACCCGGAAATATAATGAAATACAGAATGAAGTGATACAGACATCCCACCGCAACCAGCTTAGATATAGAAATCACATATCAAAACGTATCAATATAATAAAGTATCCACATCTATCCAAATACCAAAATAATACATATACAGCTAAAATAAAAAACAACCCCCCCCTGACCCCTCACCCTGTATAACCTAACCCCAACTCAGGCATACTTGGATCCCTAAAAGTCCCCCCCCCGCTATACTACACTAATCTAACACAAACACCCTGCCCCTCCCCCCATTGAAGGATATCAAAAGAAATAACACATGGCTAACAGAGGTAATATACTAATGGCCCTAAGCTAGGTTACGCCAACTCTCCCACCTTATAAACAGAACATGGCGTTCCTTTCATACAGTATACTATACTTTGTGCCAAACTATCATAGAAGACAAACAGTTACTTAGAGAATTAACAATAAATCTTGAAAATTTCCGACTATCCAAATAATTTTTGGATAAATTCTGTAGCTTCAACCCAATTGGACGGATCTTCAGATAAGTCAGAGCAGAATCTTGGTAATTAGGTGCTGGGAGGGTATTAAGCTCAGGAGTGAGCTCCGCCATCGAACAGGATAGATCCATAGAGTGTTCCTCAGTAACCTCTGGCTCTCAGTATCCACTAGCTCCCCGTTACATCTGGAATTCAGTAACTTCTGGTTCTCAGTATCCACTAGCTCCCGGTAACATCTGGAACTCAGTAACCTCCTGGTTCTCAGCATCCACTAGCTCCCCGTTATATCTGGAATTCAGTAACTTCTGGTTCTCAGTATCCACTAGCTCCCGGTAACATCTGGAACTCTGTAACCTCCTGGTTCTCAGCATCCACTAGCTCCCCGTTACACCTGGAACTCAGTAACCTCTGGCTCTCCGTAACATCTGGAACTCAGTAACCTCTGGCTCCCAGTATCCACTAGCTCCCAGCTACAACTGGAATTCAGTAACCTATGGTTCTCAGTATCCACTAGCTCCCCGTTACATCTGGAACTCAGTAACCTCTGGCTCTCAGTATCCACTAGCTCCCCGTTACATCTGGAATTCAGTAACCTCCGGCTCAGTATCCACTGGCTCCCTGTAATATCTGGAACTCAGTAACCTCTGGCTCTCCGTAACATCTGGAACTCAGTAACCTCTGGTTCTCAGTATCCACTAGCTCCCCGTTACATCTGGAATTCAGTAACCTCTGGTTCTCAGTATCCACTAGCTCCCCGTTACATCTGGAATTCAGTAACCTCTGATTCTCAGTATCCACTAGCTCCCCGTTACATCTGGAACTCAGTAACCGCTGGTTCTCCGTAACATCTGGAACTCAGTAACCTCTGGTTCTCAGTATCCACTAGCTCCCCGTTACATCTGGAATTCAGTAACCTCTGGTTCTCAGTATCCATTAGCTCTCCGTTACATCTGGAACTCAGTAACCGTTGGCTCTCAGTATCCATTAGCTCTCCGTTACATCTGGAACTCAGTAACCTCTGGTTCTCAGTATCCATTAGCTCTCCGTTACATCTGGAACTCAGTAACCGTTGGCTCTCAGTATCCACTATATCTCTGTAACATCTGGAACTCAGTAACCTCTGAGCGACGGCGGCGACGACCAACGGGAGCGCACATCACTGGTCATTGACGGCATACTGCACAATATTGCGGACGATTGAACGATAATGATGTCGTTATCATTCATTTTATCGTGTAGTGGATACGTGACTTAGGACTCCCAGTAAACTCCGGCTCCACAGCGTTGCTGACTTGTATTGGCTGACTGCATTCTCAGTATGGTTTTCCAACAATGTTTATCTCACTAAATATAATTTAATGTCAAAATCCAATACAAACCTCAATGTTTCCCTAAATGACGAGTGTTTTCGTGCATCATAGTGAGAAATGAGAGACATGAGTGAGAAATGTTCTGGGGAACATTTTAGCAGCAGTTATAATACTTATATGTATACAAAATAGAATCACCAATAAATATGGCCTCTGACTTCTGTACGGCATCTACAGGATCCGCAGCCTCATGTATGCTGTCTAAGGCGTAACCTGAAAATGAGAATATTTAGTTATGTGTAACAATGAGCCAAACACGGGATAGACACAAACTTGTTACATTTCATGATAAATACTTTGGGGGAATCTGATAATGGATCACAAAAAGGAACAAATCCAGAACATCAGCCATTTGGTAAATAACCTCGTCCAGTTGGCCCCCTTATGTCTGCCTACAGGGCGGCCATCCGAACATGTGGGGACGGGCACAAATGTAAAACACAGGGCCCCCCAACCCTCAGTGTGCCCCACCTCTCCCATGCCACAAGCACACGTGGGATACAGACATACACAGGCATAGAATAGAGACTATAGCACCCGGGGGGGAAATGTATCAAAGCTTAGAGAGAGATAAAGGGGAGAGAGTCAAAGTACCAACCAATCAGTGTCTAACTGCTCCCAATCAGCTCCTAATCCCCCCACCCAAGCCCCCTGTGGATCTATCAGTACCTGCTTGTGGTGTAGCCTGTACTCTCTGCTGAATAAAGTCTGTCTTAAGCACATTAGTCAGATGAAGTCATTTCCACCTTACAGTCGGGCTCGACACATTCTTCTAAAATCTAGGATCCAGGATGAAAGTGTAGGAGCCAGACCACCGTCCCCCCAAATAAATGACAGGAGTGAGTGAGGAGCACAGCTGTGTGTGTTATACACACTATACTAGTCCACAACATGGTCACAGTTGAATGGATACAGTAACGTGGAGGCCCCCTCACTGCTCTGCACAGCTCCCCTGCTCCGCCCCCCACCCTCCAGTAATAACGGACCACATTTCACATAAAACAATGGTGCCAGAAAGTACAACAGAACCCCCCTCCCCTCGTGGTCACACCACTATCCCTCTGAAGCCGCTCCGCAATCCCTGGCCACGCATAGACCCTACTACTGGAGAGCGCTATGCAGCCGGAGATAGGAGACAGTAGACAGCCGGGACGTACAGGAGGAGTCAGCGCAGGCCGGGACGGACACAGACACAGCAGTCACCACAGACACAGCAGTCACCTCAGGCGACACTCAGCACATGCACTCCTGTGTATGATATGAACACCGCAATACTATAGGCACGAATCTCCGCCGGAGCTGATGAGGATCTGCTTCCTACCTCACTGCAAAATCTGGTAGCCGGGCAGCAAAATCTGGTAGCCATGGCGACCTGGCCCCCAGGATTTGTCGAGCCCTGTATATATACATAGATTATAAAATTGGGTCTTGATCTAAGTTAGGTCATCGTGCATGTCTGTGTGATGACCTAACCACTGTTGTGGCACAAGCACGTCACACCTAGCGTGTATGGTGCACACTCCAGCTCCCACCACGTGTGCCGTGCACATACGTGCCATGAGAGATGCGGACCATACTGGGATGGGAGCAGCTTATATATTTACTTATATAAATATTTTACCTAATAAAGCATCTTTGGGTTGAGCTGCACCAGGACCTCTGTTCTCTTTTATTGATAAATATTTATTGTACTGAAGACCTCCATTTAAGGAAGAGCCATTACTAATGGCCAGTGCTCTGGACTTCCCCCCAAGGCTAAACGTTGCCAGCCAGCCCCTGGTCACAGCGTTGCCAGCTAAATAACACCGGAACGCCAGCGATTGATCCAGCTGCGATAAGAAAGCGCACGCTTACCCAAGCCCTGAAACTTCTGCCTGGCAGTTGCAGCGTAGGACTCTCTGTCATGCAGAGCGTACGGGATGAAGAGGACTCGTTTCACTTTACTGAAAAAAAAGAGATAAAACCGTGATGTACAGGGTCTCGCTATACCGCGTAATCGCCACATCCATTTCCCCGGCCATTCCTGGAGCAGCTTACAGTACGAGGAAAGGTATATACTTGTCTATACTGGGCAGTACTTATATACTGGATGGGAATCATTACGGTAACAAAGGCATGTGTAATATGTAGGGATCTAATTTATATGCTGTACCTCACTAACAAAGACTGCAATATACAACACAGCACAGCGCTCTATGGTTATACTAACACACAAAGACTGCAATATACAACACAGCACAGCGCTCTGTGGTTATACTAACACACAAAGACTGCAATATACAACACAGCACAGCGCTCTATGGTTATACTAACACACAAAGACTGCAATATACAACACAGCACAGCGCTCTATGGTTATACTAACACACAAAGACTGCAATATACAACACAGCACAGCGCTCTGTGGTTATACTAACGCACAAAGACTGCAATATACAACACAGCACAGCGCTCTGTGGTTATACTAACGCACAAAGACTGCAATATACAACACAGCACAGCGCTCTATGGTTATACTAACGCACAAAGACTGCAATATACAACACAGCACAGCGCTCTGTGGTTATACTAACGCACAAAGACTGCAATATACAACACAGCACAGCGCCCTGTGGTTATACTAACGCACAAAGACTGCAATATACAACACAGCACAGCGCTCTGTGGTTATACTAACGCACAAAGACTCCAATATACAACACAGCACAGCGCTCTGTGGTTATACTAACGCACAAAGACTGCAATATACAACACAGCACAGCGCTCTATGGTTATACTAACACACAAAGACTGCAATATACAACACAGCACAGCGCTCTATGGTTATACTAACACATAAAGACTGCAATATACAACACAGCACAGCGCTCTATGGTTATACTAACGCACAAAGACTCCAATATACAACACAGCACAGCGCTCTGTGGTTATACTAACACACAAAGACTGCAATATACAACACAGCACAGCGCTCTATGGTTATACTAACGCACAAAGACTGCAATATACAACACAGCACAGCGCCCTGTGGTTATACTAACGCACAAAGACTGCAATATACAACACAGCACAGCGCTCTGTGGTTATACTAACGCACAAAGACTCCAATATACAACACAGCACAGCGCTCTGTGGTTATACTAACACACAAAGACTGCAATATACAACACAGCACAGCGCTCTATGGTTATACTAACGCACAAAGACTGCAATATACAACACAGCACAGCGCTCTGTGGTTATACTAACGCACAAAGACTGCAATATACAACACAGCACAGCGCTCTGTGGTTATACTAACACACAAAGACTGCAATATACAACACAGCACAGCGCTCTGTGGTTATACTAACGCACAAAGACTGCAATATACAACACAGCACAGCGCTCTGTGGTTATACTAACGCACAAAGACTGCAATATACAACACAGCACAGCGCTCTGTGGTTATACTAACACACAAAGACTGCAATATACAACACAGCACAGCGCTCTGTGGTTATACTAACGCACAAAGACTACAATATACAACACAGCACAGCGCTCTATGGTTATACTAACGCACAAAGACTGCAATATACAACACAGCACAGCGCTCTATGGTTATACTAACGCATAAAGACTGCAATATACAACACAGCACAGCGCTCTGTGGTTATACTAACACACAAAGACTGCAATATACAACACAGCACAGCGCTCTGTGGTTATACTAACGCACAAAGACTGCAATATACAACACAGCACAGCGCTCTATGGTTATACTAACGCACAAAGACTGCAATATACAACACAGCACAGCGCTCTGTGGTTATACTAACGCACAAAGACTGCAATATACAACACAGCACAGCGCTCTATGGTTATACTAACACACAAAGACTGCAATATACAACACAGCACAGCGCTCTATGGTTATACTAACGCACAAAGACTGCAATATACAACACAGCACAGCGCTCTGTGGTTATACTAACGCACAAAGACTGCAATATACAACACAGCACAGCGCTCTGTGGTTATACTAACGCACAAAGACTGCAATATACAACACAGCACAGCGCTCTATGGTTATACTAACGCACAAAGACTGCAATATACAACACAGCACAGCGCTCTATGGTTATACTAACGCACAAAGACTGCAATATACAACACAGCACAGCGCTCTATGGTTATACTAACGCACAAAGACTCCAATATACAACACAGCACAGCGCTCTATGGTTATACTAACGCACATATACCACGGTGGTGTACATCAACCAGTAAGGGGGCACTCGCAGTCGAGCAGCAATGACAGAGGTGTCACACATCCTGTCTTGGGCGGAGGGCCATCTTCCAGCCATCTCATCAGAGTTCATTCCAGGAGTCCTCAATTGGGAGGTGGACTTCCTCAGCCGTCACTACGTGCATCCCAGGGAATGGTTGCTTCTCCAAGAGGTGTGGGGACTGCCGGAGGTGGACCTCATGGCATCCAGTCACAATCACAAGTTGCCCGTGTATGGGTCCAGAACAAGAGATGCCGACACAAGCCTGGTGGACGCTCTGTCAGTGAGATGGACCTTCCAGTTCGCGTATCTAGTCCCTCCGATATCCGTACTTCCTTGGGTTCTTCGGAAATTCAAACAGGACGGCGGCACGCTTCTGCTGGTAGCTCCGGCTTGGTCCAGACGTCCTTGGTACTCAGATATTCAGAGTCTATCCACTGACGGTCCGTTCCATTTGCCTCAGCGTCCGGACCTGTTGTCTCAGGGTCCCTGCATTTACCCGGATCTGGGTCGTCTGTCTTTGACGGCGTGGCTCTTGAGATATCCATCTTAAGGTCCCGGGGTTTTTCTAGTTCGGTCATCAGCACTACGCAGTAGGCGCGCAAACCTGCCTCCGCCAGGATTTACCACAGTGTGTGGCTTACTTATTTTCAGTGGTGTGAGACGAGACACTACGATCCTCAAGTGTTTCGTGTTTCTAGGATTTTGGCGTTCCTTCAGTCTGGTTTCGACCTAGGCTTACGCCTAGCTTCTTTGAAAGATCATGTGTCTGCACTATCTGTGTGGTTCCTGCGAAGGATAGCTCCACTACCAGATGTCCACACCTTTTTCCAGGGTGTTCTCAGGATTCAGCCTCCCTTTGTTCCCCCAGTGGCTCCTTGGGATTTGGCGGTTGTGCTTCGGGCCCTCCAGGGTCCTCCATTCAAACCGCTTGAGTCGGTGGAAATCAAGTGGTTGACTGTTAAGACTCTCTTTCTCCTGGCGATTGCTTCGGCCAGGAGGGTGTCAGAATTGGGGGCGCTTTCCTGTCGTCCTCCATTTCTGATATTTCACCAGGACAGGGCGGTGCGTTGCACTGGTCCAGGTTTTCTACCTTAAGTGCTTTCTAAGTTCCACATTAATCAGGAAAATTTTGTGCCGGCCTTTCAGTCACCTGATCTCTCAGCTGGTGAGGCTTCCTTGGATATGGTGGGTGCTCTCAGAGTTTATGTGGACCGAACTAGTTACTTTCGGAGTCGGATTCCTTGTTCGTCCTCTTTGGTTTTCACAAGAGGAGTTGGCCTGCCAACAAACAAACTTTGGCCATTTGGCTTCGTTTGGTTATTTGTGAGGCTTATACACAGGAGGATTTGCCTGTTCCAGCCTCTATTAAGGCTCATTCTACTCGTTCTGTGGGTCCCTCGTGGGCAGCTAGCAGTGGCGCCTCGGCTGTTCAGCTGTGTAAGGCGGCCATGTGGTCTTCCATCCAGACTTTTCTAAGGTTCTATGCCTTTGACACCTTCGCTTCTCAGGATGCATCCTTTGGGCGCCGAGTTCTCCTTTCAGCACAGGAGCGTCCCCGACCCTTAGTTGAACTGCTTTGGGACATCCCCAAGGTCAACCCTGTGGACCCCCTATGGACCCTGAAGTAGAAAACAAGAGATATGGTAAGAACTTACCTTTGTTATCTATGTTTTTATGAAGTCCATAGGGTCCACAGGGCGCCCGCCCTGACGCACCTGGCTTCATATGGGCTGTGTGGCTGGTCACCCCGTTTTCCATCTCTCTTTCTGCGAGTATGGTTCTTGTGTGTTCCAGTCTTCCTTCTCTCTGTTTTTCCTAATCCGGCCTTGGCTACTTACCAACTGAGGTGCCTGTGGCTCGAGGGCGGGGAATAGAGGAGGATGGACCCAGTGCATCCTGGGAGCTAAAGCTTTAACTGCATGGTGCCCATGGATCCAGATATACCCCAAGGTCAACCCTGTGGACCCTACGGACTTTGAAGAAAGCGATAACAAACCTAAGTTCTTACCATATCTCTCATTATCTGTGTGCAATTGAGTCTCTCAAAGCAGCCTTAGAAGTGCTACAATGCGGCAGACGCAGTTTTTTTCCATCTCAAGTTCTGTTTCTGTCGCACACAGATACACAAGAGTCACATATCATATTAATCAGCAGTCTCCTGGTGCTTCCTAGTCCCATCACATTGCGACTAAGACACATTTTCGGTAAAAAAAGACGCCAGACACTAGCAGAGGTTCACAGGACCTGACGGCTCACTGACGCCGAGCATGTCGCGCTGCATGGCGTATTGAGGATAGATGTAGGCGGACACATCTGTAATTATCCCAATTGCAGGACTAAATCAGCAATCAGTAACGTGTCAGTAACACAGTAACAATCGGTAACAGCAGCAGCAATCAGTAACGTGTCAGTAATAGCAACAGTAACATGTCAGTAACACAGCAGCAGTCAGTAACAGCAGCTATCAGTAACATGTCAGTAACACAGCAGCAATCAGTAAGGTGTCAGTAATAGCATCAATAACATGTCAGTAACACAGCAGAAGTCAGTAACGTGTCAGTAACACAGCAGCAATAAGTAACATGTCAGTAACAGCAGCAATCAGTAACGTGTCAGTAACACAACAGCAGTCAGTACCGTGTCAGTAACACAGCAGCAGTCAGTTACGTGTCAGTAACACAGCAGCAATCAGAAACGTGTCAGTAACACAGCAGCAGCAACATGTCAGTAACACAGTAGCAATCAGTAACATGTCAGTAACACAGCAACAATCAGAAACGTGTCAGTAACACAGCAGCAGTCAGTAACATGTCAGTAACACAGTAGCAATCAGTAACATGTCAGTAACACAGCAACAATCAGTAACATGTCAGTAACACAGCAACAATCAGAAACGTGTCAGTAACACAGCAGCAATCAGTAACATGTCAGTAATACAGTAGCAATCAGTAACGTGTCAGTAACACAGCAGCAATCAATAACGTGTCAGTAACACAGCAGCAATCAGTAAGATGTCAGTAACACAGCAGCAATCAGTAACGTGTCAGTAACACAGCAGCAATCAGTAACGTGTCAGTAACACAGCAGCAATCAGTAACATGTCAGTAACACAGCAGCAATCAGTAACGTGTCAGTAACACAGTAGCAATCAGTAACGTGTTAGTAACACAGTAGCAATCAGTAAGATGTCAGTAACACAGCAGCAATCAGTAACGTGTCAGTAACACAGCAGCAATCAGTAAGATGTCAGTAACACAGCAGCAATCAGTAACGTGTCAGTAACACAGCATCAATCAGTAACGTGTCAGTAACACAGCATCAATCAGTAACGTGTCAGTAACACAGCAGTAATCAGTAAGGTGTCAGTAACACAGCAGCAATCAGTAACGTGTCAGTAACACAGTAGCATTCAGTAACATGTCAGTAACACTGCAAAAATCAGAAACGTGTCAGTAACACAGTAGCAATCAGTAACGTGTCAGTAACACAGCAGCAATCAGTAACGTGTCAGTAACACAGCAGCAATCACTGTGTCAGTAACACAGCAGCAGTCAGTAACACAGCAGCAATCAGTAATGTGTCAGTAACACAGTAGCAATCAGTAAGATGTCAGTAACACAGCAGCAATCAGTAACGTGTCAGTAACACAGTAGCATTCAGTAACATGTCACTAACACTGCAAAAATCAGAAACGTGTCAGTAACACAGTAGCAATCAGTAAGGTGTCAGTAACAGCAGCAATCAGTAACGTGTCAGTAACACAGCAGCAATCACTGTGTCAGTAACACAGCAGCAGTCAGTAACACAGCAGCAATCAGTAATGTGTCAGTAACACAGTAGCAATCAGTAAGATGTCAGTAACACAGCAGCAATCAGTAACGTGTCAGTAACACAGCAGCAATCAGTAAGATGTCAGTAACACAGCAGCAATCAGTAACGTGTCAGTAACACAGCAGCAATCAGTAACGTGGCATTAACACAGCAGCAATCAGTAAGGTGTCAGTAACACAGCAGCAATCAGTAACGGGTCAGTAACACAGCAGCAATCAGTAACGTGTCAGTAACACAGCAGCAATAAGTAATGTGTCAGTAACACAGCAGCAATCAGTAAGGTGTCAGTAACACAGCAGCATTCAGTAACGTGTCAGTAACACAGCAGCAATCACTGTGTCAGTAACAGAGCAGCAATCAGTAAGGTGTCAGTAACACAGTAGCAATCAGTAACACAGCAGTAATCAGTAAGGTGTCAGTAACACAGCAGCAGTAACGTGTCAGTAACACAGCAGTAAACAGTAATGTGTCAGTAACACAGCAGCAATCAGTAACGTGTCAGTAACACAGCAGCAATCAGTAAGGTGTCAGTAACACAGCAGTAAACAGTAATGTGTCAGTAACACAGCAGCAATCAGTAATGTGTCAGTAACACAGCAGCAATCAGTAAGGTGTCAGTAATAGCAGCAATCAGTAATGTGTCAGTAACAGCAGCAATCAGTAAAAATGTCAGTAACACAGCAGCAAACAGTAAGGTGTCAGTAACACAGCAGCAATCAGTAAGGTGTCAGTAACACAGCAGCAATCAGTAACGTGTCAGTAATACAGCAGAAATCAGTAACGTGTCAGTGACACAGCAGAAATCAGTAAGGTGTCAGTAACACAGCAGCAATCAGTTAGGTGTCAGAAACAGCAGCAATCAGTAACGTGTCAGTAACACAGCAGCAATCACTGTGTCAGTAACACAGCAGCAATCAGTAAGGTGTCAGTAACAGCAGCAATCAGTAACGGGTCAGTAACACAGCAGCAATCAGTAACGTGTCAGTAACACAGCAGCAATCAGTAAGGTGTCAGTAACACAGCAGCAATCAGTAACGGGTCAGTAACACAGCAGTAATCAGTAACGTATCAGTAACACAGCAGCAATAAGTAATGTGTCAGTAACACAGCAGCAATCAGTAAGGTGTCAGTAACACAGCAGCATTCAGTAACGTGTCAGTAACACAGCAGCAATCACTGTGTCAGTAACAGAGCAGCAATCAGTAAGGTGTCAGTAACACAGTAGCAATCAGTAACACAGCAGTAATCAGTAAGGTGTCAGTAACACAGCAGCAGTAACGTGTCAGTAACACAGCAGTAATCAGTAAGGTGTCAGTAACACAGCAGCAGTCAGTAACGTGTCAGTAACACAGCAGTAATCAGTAACGTGTCAGTAACACAGCAGTAAACAGTAATGTGTCAGTAACGCAGCAGCAATCAGTAATGTGTCAGTAACAGAGCAGCAATCAGTAAGGTTTCAGTAACAGCAGCAATCAGTAAGGTGTCAGTAACACAGCAGTAAACAGTAATGTGTCAGTAACGCAGCAGCAATCAGTAACGTGTCAGTAACGCAGCAGCAATCAGTAACGTGTCAGTAACACAGCAGCAATCAGTAACGTGTCAGTAACACAGCAGCAATCAGTAACGTGTCAGTAACACAGCAGCAAACAGTAAGGTGTCAGTAACACAGCAGCAATCAGTAAGGTGTCAGTAACACAGCAGCAATCAGTAAGGTGTCAGTAACAGCAGCAATCAGTAACGTGTCAGTAACACAGCAGCAATCAGTAACGTGTCAGTAACACAGCAGCAATCAGTAAGGTGTCTGTAAAACAGCAGCAATCAGTAAGGTGTCAGTAACACAGCAGCAATCAGTAAGGTGTCAGTAACACAGCAGCAATCAGTAACGTGTCAGTAACACAGCAGCAATCAGTAACGTGTCAGTAACACAGCAGCAATCAGTAACGTGTCAGTAACACAGCAGCAATCAGTAACGTGTCAGTAACACAGCAGCAATCAGTAAGGTGTCAGTAACACAGCAGCAATCAGTAAGATGTCAGTAACACAGCAGCAATCAGTAACGTGTCAGTAACACAGTAGAATTCAGTAACATGTCAGTAACACAGCAACAATCAGTAAGGTGTCAGTAACAGCAGCAATCAGTAAGGTGTCAGTAACACGGCAGCAATCAGTAACACAGCAGTAATCAGTAAGGTGTCAGTAACACAGCAGCAGTCAGTAACGTGTCAGTAACACAGCAGCAATCAGTAACGTGTCAGTAACAGCAGCAATCAGTAACGTGTCAGTAACACAGCAGCAAACAGTAAGGTGTCAGTAACACAGCAGCAATCAGTAAGGTGTCAGTAACACAGCAGCAATCAGTAAGGTGTCAGTAACAGCAGCAATCAGTAACATGTCAGTAACACAGCAGCAATCAGTAACGTGTCAGTAACAGCAGCAATCAGTAACGTGTCAGTAACACAGCAGCAATCAGTAACGTGTCAGTAACACAGCAGCAATCACTGTGTCAGTAACACAGCAGCAATCAGTAAGGTGTCAGTAACACAGAAGCAATCAGTAACGTGTCAGTAACACAGCAGCAATCAGTAATGTGTCAGTAACACAGCAGCAATCAGTAACGTGTCAGTAACACAGAAGAATTCAGTAACATGTCAGTAACACAGCAACAATCAGAAACGTGTCAGTAACACAGTAGCAATCAGTAACGTGTCAGTAACACAGCAGAAATCAGTAACGTGTCAGTAACACAGCAGAAATCAGTAAGGTGTCAGTAACACAGCAGCAATCAGTAACGTGTCAGTAACACAGCAGCAATCAGTAACGTGTCAGTAACACAGCAGCAATCAGTAACGTGTCAGTAACACAGCAGCAATCAGTAACGTGTCAGTAACACAGCAGCAATCACTGTGTCAGTAACACAGCAGCAATCAGTAAGGTGTCAGTAACACAGAAGCAATCAGTAACGTGTCAGTAACACAGCAACAATCAGTAACGTGTCAGTAACACAGCAGCAATCAGTAAGGTGTCAGTAACACAGCAGTAAACAGTAAGGTGTCAGTAACACAGCAGTAAACAGTAATGTGTCAGTAACACAGCAGTAAACAGTAATGTGTCAGTAACACAGCAACAATCAGAAACGTGTCAGTAACTCAGTAGCAATCAGTAAGGTGTCAGTAACACAGCAGCAATCAGTAACGTGTCAGTAGCACAGCAACAATCAGAAACGTGTCAGTAACACAGCAGCAGTCAGTAACATGTCAGTAACACAGTAGCAGTCAGTAACATGTCAGTAACACAGCAGCAATCAGTAAGGGGTCAGTAACACAGCAGCAATCAGTAAGGTGTCAGTAACACAGCAGCAATCAGTAACGTGTCAGTAGCACAGCAACAATCAGAAACGTTTCAGTAACACAGCAGCAGTCAGTAACATGTCAGTAACACAGTAGCAATCAGTAACATGTCAGTAACACAGCAACAATCAGTAACATGTCAGTAACACAGCAACAATCAGAAACGTGTCAGTAACACAGCAACAATCAGAAACGTGTCAGTAACACAGTAGCAATCAGTAACATGTCAGTAATACACACACAGCAGCAATCAGTAACGTGTCAGTAACACAGCAGCAATCAGTAACGTGTCAGTAACACAGCAGCAATCAGTAACGTGTCAGTAACACAGCAGCAATCAGTAACGTGTCAGTAACAGCAGCAATCAGTAAGGTGTCAGTAACACAGCAGCAATCAGTAACGTGTCAGTAACACAGCAGCAATCAGTAACGTGTCAGTAACACAGCAGCAATCAGTAACGTGTCAGTAACACAGCAGCAATCAGTAACATGTCAGTAACACAGCAGCAATCAGTAACGGGTCAGTAACACAGCAGTAATCAGTAACGGGTCAGTAACACAGCAGCAATCAGTAAGATGTCAGTAACACAGCAGCAATCAGTAAGATGTCAGTAACACAGCAGCAATCAGTAACGTGTCAGTAACACAGTAGAATTCAGTAACATGTCAGTAACACAGCAACAATCAGAAACATGTCAGTAACACAGTAGCAATCAGTAACGTGTCAGTAACACAGCAGAAATCATTAACGTGTCAGTGACACAGCAGAAATCAGTAAGGTGTCAGTGACACAGCAGCAATCAGTAAGGTGTCAGTAACACAGCAGCAATCAGTAACGTGTCAGTAACACAGCAGCAATCAGTAACGTGTCAGTAACAGCAGCAATCAGTAAGGTGTCTGTAAAACAGCAGCAATCAGTAAGGTGTCAGTAACACAGCAGCAATCAGTAACGTGTCAGTAACACAGCAACAATCAGTAACGTGTCAGTAACACAGCAGTAATCAGTAACGTGTCAGTAACACAGCAGCAATCACTGTGTCAGTAACACAGCAGCAATCAGTAAGGTGTCAGTAACAGCAGCAGCAATCAGTAACGTGTCAGTAACACAGCAGCAATCAGTAACGTGTCAGTAACACAGCAGCAATCAGTAACGTGTCAGTAACACAGTAGCAATCAGTAAGATGTCAGTAACACAGCAGCAATCAGTAACGTGTCAGTAACACAGTAGCATTCAGTAACGTGTCAGTAACACAGCAACAATCAGAAACGTGTCAGTAACACAGTAGCAATCAGTAACGTGTCAGTAACACAGCAGCAATCAGTAACGTGTCAGTAACACAGCAGCAATCAGTAATGTGTCAGTAACACAGTAGCAATCAGTAAGATGTCAGTAACACAGCAGCAATCAGTAACGTGTCAGTAACACAGCAGCAATCAGTAAGATGTCAGTAACACAGCAGCAATCAGTAACGTGTCAGTAACACAGCAGCAATCAGTAACGTGGCATTAACACAGCAGCAATCAGTAAGGTGTCAGTAACACAGCAGCAATCAGTAAGGTGTCAGTAACACAGCAGCAATCAGTAAGGTGTCAGCAA
Organism: Taudactylus pleione; assembly: GCA_031769625.1. Lineage (NCBI taxonomy): Eukaryota > Metazoa > Chordata > Amphibia > Anura > Myobatrachidae > Taudactylus > Taudactylus pleione. The sequence continues at coordinate 112,118 of JAUIMM010002166.1, read as the reverse complement.
CACAGCATCAATCAGTAACGGGTCAGTAACACAGCAGCAATCAGTAACGTGTCAGTAACACAGCAGCAATCAGTAACGGGTCAGTAACACAGCAGCAATCAGTAACGTGTCAGTAACACAGCAGCAATCAGTAACGTGTCAGTAACACAGTAGCAATCAGTAAGATGTCAGTAACACAGCAGCAATTAGTAACGTGTCAGTAACACAGTAGAATTCAGTAACATGTCAGTAACACAGCAACAATCAGAAACGTGTCAGTAACACAGTAGCAATCAGTAACGTGTCAGTAACACAGCAGAAATCAGTAAGGTGTCAGTAACACAGCAGCAATCAGTAACGTGTCAGTAACACAGCAGCAATCACTGTGTCAGTAACACAGCAGCAATCAGTAATGTGTCAGTAACACAGTAGCAATCAGTAAGATGTCAGTAACACAGCAGCAATCAGTAACGTGTCAGTAACACAGCAGCAATCAGTAAGATGTCAGTAACACAGCAGCAATCAGTAACGTGTCAGTAACACAGCAGCAATCAGTAACGTGGCATTAACACAGCAGCAATCAGTAAGGTGTCAGTAACACAGCAGCAATCAGTAACGGGTCAGTAACACAGCAGCAATCAGTAACGTGTCAGTAACACAGCAGCAATAAGTAATGTGTCAGTAACACAGCAGCAATCAGTAAGGTGTCAGTAACACAGCAGCATTCAGTAACGTGTCAGTAACACAGCAGCAATCACTGTGTCAGTAACAGAGCAGCAATCAGTAAGGTGTCAGTAACACAGTAGCAATCAGTAACACAGCAGTAATCAGTAAGGTGTCAGTAACACAGCAGCAGTAACGTGTCAGTAACACAGCAGTAGACAGTAATGTGTCAGTAACACAGCAGCAATCAGTAACGTGTCAGTAACACAGCAGCAATCAGTAAGGTGTCAGTAACACAGCAGTAAACAGTAATGTGTCAGTAACACAGCAGCAATCAGTAATGTGTCAGTAACACAGCAGCAATCAGTAAGGTGTCAGTAATAGCAGCAATCAGTAATGTGTCAGTAACAGCAGCAATCAGTAAAAATGTCAGTAACACAGCAGCAAACAGTAAGGTGTCAGTAACACAGCAGCAATCAGTAAGGTGTCAGTAACACAGCAGCAATCAGTAACGTGTCAGTAATACTGCAGAAATCAGTAACGTGTCAGTGACACAGCAGAAATCAGTAAGGTGTCAGTAACACAGCAGCAATCAGTTAGGTGTCAGAAACAGCAGCAATCAGTAACGTGTCAGTAACACAGCAGCAATCACTGTGTCAGTAACACAGCAGCAATCAGTAAGGTGTCAGTAACAGCAGCAATCAGTAACGGGTCAGTAACACAGCAGCAATCAGTAACGTGTCAGTAACACAGCAGCAATCAGTAAGGTGTCAGTAACACAGCAGCAATCAGTAACGGGTCAGTAACACAGCAGTAATCAGTAACGTATCAGTAACACAGCAGCAATAAGTAATGTGTCAGTAACACAGCAGCAATCAGTAAGGTGTCAGTAACACAGCAGCATTCAGTAACGTGTCAGTAACACAGCAGCAATCACTGTGTCAGTAACAGAGCAGCAATCAGTAAGGTGTCAGTAACACAGTAGCAATCAGTAACACAGCAGTAATCAGTAAGGTGTCAGTAACACAGCAGCAGTAACGTGTCAGTAACACAGCAGTAATCAGTAAGGTGTCAGTAACACAGCAGCAGTCAGTAACGTGTCAGTAACACAGCAGTAATCAGTAACGTGTCAGTAACACAGCAGTAAACAGTAATGTGTCAGTAACGCAGCAGCAATCAGTAATGTGTCAGTAACAGAGCAGCAATCAGTAAGGTTTCAGTAACAGCAGCAATCAGTAAGGTGTCAGTAACACAGCAGTAAACAGTAATGTGTCAGTAACGCAGCAGCAATCAGTAACGTGTCAGTAACGCAGCAGCAATCAGTAACGTGTCAGTAACACAGCAGCAATCAGTAATGTGTCAGTAACAGCAGCAATCAGTAACATGTCAGTAACACAGCAGCAAACAGTAAGGTGTCAGTAACACAGCAGCAATCAGTAAGGTGTCAGTAACACAGCAGCAATCAGTAAGGTGTCAGTAACAGCAGCAATCAGTAACGTGTCAGTAACACAGCAGCAATCAGTAACGTGTCAGTAACACAGCAGCAATCAGTAAGGTGTCTGTAAAACAGCAGCAATCAGTAAGGTGTCAGTAACACAGCAGCAATCAGTAAGGTGTCAGTAACACAGCAGCAATCAGTAAGGTGTCAGTAACACAGCAGCAATCAGTAACGTGTCAGTAACACAGCAGCAATCAGTAACGTGTCAGTAACACAGCAGCAATCAGTAAGATGTCAGTAACACAGCAGCAATCAGTAACGTGTCAGTAACACAGTAGAATTCAGTAACATGTCAGTAACACAGCAACAATCAGTAAGGTGTCAGTAACAGCAGCAATCAGTAAGGTGTCAGTAACACGGCAGCAATCAGTAACACAGCAGTAATCAGTAAGGTGTCAGTAACACAGCAGCAGTCAGTAACGTGTCAGTAACACAGCAGCAATCAGTAACGTGTCAGTAACAGCAGCAATCAGTAATGTGTCAGAACACAGCAGCAAACAGTAAGGTGTCAGTAACACAGCAGCAATCAGTAAGGTGTCAGTAACACAGCAGCAATCAGTAAGGTGTCAGTAACAGCAGCAATCAGTAACATGTCAGTAACACAGCAGCAATCAGTAACGTGTCAGTAACAGCAGCAATCAGTAACGTGTCAGTAACACAGCAGCAATCACTGTGTCAGTAACACAGCAGCAATCAGTAAGGTGTCAGTAACAGCAGCAATCAGTAACGGGTCAGTAACACAGCAGCAATCAGTAACGTGTCAGTAACACAGCAGCAATAAGTAATGTGTCAGTAACACAGCAGCAATCAGTAAGGTGTCAGTAACACAGCAGCAATCAGTAACGTGTCAGTAACACAGCAGCAATCAGTAATGTGTCAGTAACACAGCAGCAATCAGTAACGTGTCAGTAACACAGCAGCAATCAGTAACGTGTCAGTAACACAGCAGCAATCACTGTGTCAGTAACACAGCAGCAATCAGTAAGGTGTCAGTAACACAGAAGCAATCAGTAACGTGTCAGTAACACAGCAGCAATCAGTAATGTGTCAGTAACACAGCAGCAATCAGTAACGTGTCAGTAACACAGCAGCAATCAGTAACGTGTCAGTAACACAGCAGCAATCAGTAACGTGTCGGTAACACAGCAGCAATCAGTAACGTGTCAGTAACACAGAAGAATTCAGTAACATGTCAGTAACACAGCAACAATCAGAAACGTGTCAGTAACACAGTAGCAATCAGTAACGTGTCAGTAACACAGCAGAAATCAGTAACGTGTCAGTAACACAGCAGAAATCAGTAAGGTGTCAGTAACACAGCAGCAATCAGTAACGTGTCAGTAACACAGCAGCAATCAGTAACGTGTCAGTAACACAGCAGCAATCAGTAACGTGTCAGTAACACAGCAGCAATCAGTAACGTGTCAGTAACAGCAGCAATCAGTAAGGTGTCTGTAAAACAGCAGCAATCAGTAACGTGGCAGTAACACAGCAGCAATCAGTAAGGTGTCAGTAACACAGCAGCAATCAGTAAGGTGTCAGTAACACAGCAGCGATCAGTAATGTGTCAGTAACACAGCAGCAATCAGTAACGTGTCAGTAACACAGCAGCAGTCAGTAACGTGTCAGTAACACAGCAGTAATCAGTAACGTGTCAGTAACACAGCAGTAATCAGTAACGTGTCAGTAACACAGCAGTAAACAGTAATGTGTCAGTGACGCAGCAGCAATCAGTAAGGGGTCAGTAACACAGCAGCAATCAGTAAGGTGTCAGTAACACAGCAGCAATCAGTAACGTGTCAGTAACACAGTAGCAATCAGTAAGATGTCAGTAACACAGCAGCAATCAGTAACGTGTCAGTAACACAGTAGCATTCAGTAATGTGTCAGTAACACAGCAACAATCAGAAACGTGTCAGTAACACAGTACAAATCAGTAACGTGTCAGTAACACAGCAGCAATCAGTAACGTGTCAGTAACACAGCAGCAATCAGTAACGTGGCAGTAACACAGGAGCAATCAGTAAGGTGTCAGTAACACAGCAGCAATCAGTAACGTGTCAGTAACACAGCAGCAATCAGTAACGTGTCAGTAACACAGCAGCAATCAGTAACGTGTCAGTAACACAGCAGCAATCAGTAACGTGGCAGTAACACAGGAGCAATCAGTAAGGTGTCAGTAACACAGCAGCAATCAGTAACGTGTCAGTAACACAGCAGCAATCAGTAAGATGTCAGTAACACAGCAGCAATCAGTAACGTGTCAGTAACACAGCAGCAATCAGTAACGTGTCAGTAACACAGCAACAATCAGTAACGTGTCAGTAACACAGCAGCAGTCAGTAACGTGTCAGTAACACAGCAGTAATCAGTAATGTGTCAGTAACACAGCAGTAAACAGTAATGTGTCAGTGACGCAGCAGCAATCAGTAAGGGGTCAGTAACACAGCAGCAATCAGTAAGGTGTCAGTAACACAGCAGCAATCAGTAACGTGTCAGTAACACAGTAGCAATCAGTAAGATGTCAGTAACACAGCAGCAATCAGTAACGTGTCAGTAACACAGTAGCAATCAGTAACGTGTCAGTAACACAGCAGCAATCAGTAACGTGTCAGTAACACAGCAGCAATCAGTAACGTGGCAGTAACACAGGAGCAATCAGTAAGGTGTCAGTAACACAGCAGCAATCAGTAACGTGTCAGTAACACAGCAGCAATCAGTAACGTGTCAGTAACACAGCAGCAATCAGTAACGTGGCAGTAACACAGGAGCAATCAGTAAGGTGTCAGTAACACAGCAGCAATCAGTAACGTGTCAGTATCACAGCAGCAATCAGTAAGATGTCAGTAACACAGCAGCAATCAGTAACGTGTCAGTAACACAGCAGCAATCAGTAACGTGTCAGTAACACAGCAACAATCAGAAACGTGTCAGTAACACAGTAGCAATCAGTAACGTGTCAGTAACACAGCAGCAATCAGTAACGTGTCAGTAACACAGCAGAAATCAGTAACGTGTCAGTAACACAGCAGAAATCAGTAAGGTGTCAGTAACACAGCAGCAATCAGTAACGTGTCAGTAACACAGCAGCAATCAGTAACGTGTCAGTAACACAGCAGCAATCAGTAACGTGTCAGTAACACAGCAGCAATCAGTAACGTGTCAGTAACAGCAGCAATCAGTAAGGTGTCTGTAAAACAGCAGCAATCAGTAACGTGGCAGTAACACAGCAGCAATCAGTAAGGTGTCAGTAACACAGCAGCAATCAGTAAGGTGTCAGTAACACAGCAGCAATCAGTAACGTGTCAGTAACACAGCAGCAATCAGTAACGTGTCAGTAACACAGCAGCAATCAGTAACGTGTCAGTAACACAGCAGCAATCAGTAACGGGTCAGTAACACAGCAGTAATCAGTAACGTGTCAGTAACACAGCAGCAATCAGTAAGGTGTCAGTAACACAGCAGCAATCAGTAAGGTGTCAGCAACACAGCAGCAATCAGTAACGGGTCAGTAACACAGCAGCAATCAGTAACGTGGCATTAACACAGCAGCAATCAGTAAGGTGTCAGTAACACAGCAGCAATCAGTAAGGTGTCAGCAACACAGCATCAATCAGTAACGGGTCAGTAACACAGCAGCAATCAGTAACGTGTCAGTTACACAGCAGCAATCAGTAACGTGTCAGTAACACAGCAGCAATCAGTAACGGGTCAGTAACACAGCAGTAATCAATAACGTGTCAGTAACACAGCAGCAATCAGTAACGTGTCAGTAACACAGTAGCAATCAGTAAGATGTCAGTAACACAGCAGCAATCAGTAAGGTGTCAGTAACACAGCAGCATTCAGTAACGTGTCAGTAACACAGCAGCAATCAGTGTGTTAGTAACAGAGCAGCAATCAGTAAGGTGTCAGTAACACAGTAGCAATCAGTAACACAGCAGTAATCAGTAAGGTGTCAGTAACACAGCAGCAGTAACGTGTCAGTAACACAGCAGCAATCAGTAAGGTGTCAGTAACACAGCAGCAGTCAGTAACGTGTCAGTAACAGCAGCAATCAGTAACGTGTCAGTAACACAGCAGCAATCAGTAACGTGTCAGTAACACAGCAGCAATCAGTAACATGTCAGTAACACAGCAGCAATCAGTAAGATGTCAGTAACACAGCAGCAATCAGTAACGTGTCAGTAACACAGCAGCAATCAGTAACGTGTCAGTAACACAGCAGCAATCAGTAAGGTGTCAGTAACACAGCAGCAATCAGTAACGTGTCAGTAACACAGTAGTAATCAGTAACGTGTCAGTAACACAGCAGCAATCAGTAAGGTGTCAGTAACACAGCAGCAATCAGTAAGGTGTCAGTAACACAGCAGCAATCAGTAAGGTGTCAGTAACACAGCAGCAATCAGTAAGGTGTCAGTAACACAGCAGCAATCAGTAAGGTGTCAGTAACACAGCAGCAATCAGTAACGTGTCAGTAACAGCAATCAGTAACGTGTCAGTAACACAGCAGCAATCAGTAACGTGTCAGTAACACGGCAGCAATCAGTAAGGTGTCAGTAACACGGCAGCAATCAGTAAAGTGTTAGTAACACAGCAGCAATCAGTAAGGTGTCAGTAACACAGCAGCAATCAGTAACGTGTCAGTAACACAGCAGCAATCAGTAACGTGTCAGTAACACAGCAGCAATCAGTAATGTGTCAGTAACACAGCAGCAATCAGTAAGGTGTCAGTAACACAGCAGCAATCAGTAAGGTGTCAGTAACACAGCAGCAATCAGTAAGGTGTCAGTAACACAGCAGCAATCAGTAAGGTGTCAGTAACACAGCAGTAATCAGTAACGTGTCAGTAACACAGCAGCAATCAGTAACGTGTCAGTAACAGCAATCAGTAACGTGTCAGTAACACAGTAGCAATCAGTAACGTGTCAGTAACACAGCAGCAATCAGTAATGTGTCAGTAGCACAGCAGCAATCAGTAAGGTGTCAGTAACACAGCAGCAATCAGTAAGGTGTCAGTAACACAGCATCAATCAGTAACGGGTCAGTAACACAGCAGCAATCAGTAACGTGGCATTAACACAGCAGCAATCAGTAAGGTGTCAGTAACACAGCAGCAATCAGTAAGGTGTCAGCAACACAGCATCAATCAGTAACGGGTCAGTAACACAGCAGCAATCAGTAACGTGTCAGTTACACAGCAGCAATCAGTAACGTGTCAGTAACACAGCAGCAATCAGTAACGGGTCAGTAACACAGCAGTAATCAATAACGTGTCAGTAACACAGCAGCAATCAGTAACGTGTCAGTAACACAGTAGCAATCAGTAAGATGTCAGTAACACAGCAGCAATCAGTAAGGTGTCAGTAACACAGCAGCATTCAGTAACGTGTCAGTAACACAGCAGCAATCACTGTGTTAGTAACAGAGCAGCAATCAGTAAGGTGTCAGTAACACAGTAGCAATCAGTAACACAGCAGTAATCAGTAAGGTGTCAGTAACACAGCAGCAGTAACGTGTCAGTAACACAGCAGCAATCAGTAAGGTGTCAGTAACACAGCAGCAGTCAGTAACGTGTCAGTAACAGCAGCAATCAGTAACGTGTCAGTAACACAGCAGCAATCAGTAACGTGTCAGTAACACAGCAGCAATCAGTAAGGTGTCAGTAACACGGCAGCAATCAGTAAGGTGTCAGTAACACGGCAGCAATCAGTAAGGTGTCAGTAACACGGCAGCAATCAGTAAGGTGTCAGTAACACGGCAGCAATCAGTAAGGTGTCAGTAACACGGCAGCAATCAGTAAGGTGTCAGTAACACGGCAGCAATCAGTATCGTGTCAGTAACACGGCAGTAATCAGTAATGTGTCAGTAACACGGCAGCAATCAGTAACGTGTCAGTAACACAGCAGCAATCAGTAACGTGTCAGTAACACAGCAGCAATCAGTAACGTGTCAGTAACACAGCAGCAATCAGTAACGTGTCAGTAACACAGCAGCAATCAGTAAGGTGTCAGTAACACAGCAGCAATCAGTAACGTGTCAGTAACACAGCAGCAATCAGTAAGGTGTCAGTAACACAGCAGCAATCAGTAACATGTCAGTAACACAGCAGCAATCAGTAAGATGTCAGTAACACAGCAGCAATCAGTAACGTGTCAGTAACACAGCAGCAATCAGTAACGTGTCAGTAACACAGCAGCAATCAGTAAGGTGTCAGTAACACAGCAGCAATCAGTAACGTGTCAGTAACACAGCAGTAATCAGTAACGTGTCAGTAACACAGCAGCAATCAGTAAGGTGTCAGTAACACAGCAGCAATCAGTAAGGTGTCAGTAACACAGCAGCAATCAGTAAGGTGTCAGTAACACAGCAGCAATCAGTAAGGTGTCAGTAACACAGCAGCAATCAGTAACGTGTCAGTAACAGCAATCAGTAACGTGTCAGTAACACAGCAGCAATCAGTAACGTGTCAGTAACACGGCAGCAATCAGTAAGGTGTCAGTAACACGGCAGCAATCAGTAAAGTGTTAGTAACACAGCAGCAATCAGTAAGGTGTCAGTAACACAGCAGCAATCAGTAACGTGTCAGTAACACAGCAGCAATCAGTAATGTGTCAGTAACACAGCAGCAATCAGTAAGGTGTCAGTAACACAGCAGCAATCAGTAAGGTGTCAGTAACACAGCAGCAATCAGTAAGGTGTCAGTAACACAGCAGCAATCAGTAAGGTGTCAGTAACACAGCAGTAATCAGTAACGTGTCAGTAACACAGCAGCAATCAGTAACGTGTCAGTAACAGCAATCAGTAACGTGTCAGTAACACAGTAGCAATCAGTAACGTGTCAGTAACACAGCAGCAATCAGTAACGTGTCAGTAGCACAGCAGCAATCAGTAAGGTGTCAGTAACACAGCAGCAATCAGTAACGTGTCAGTAACACAGCAGCAATCAGTAAGGTGTCAGTAACACAGCAGCAATCAGTAAGGTGTCAGTAACACAGCAGCAATCAGTAACGTGTCAGTAACACAGCAGCAATCAGTAACGTGTCAGTAACACAGCAGCAATCAGTAAGGTGTCAGTAACACAGCAGCAATCAGTAACGTGTCAGTAACACAGCAGCAATCAGTAACGTGTCAGTAACAAAGCAGTAATCAGTAACTTAGTTCACTTACTCCCCTAGAAACCTCTGTATGTGGTCTTGGCAGTGTTCCAGGTACCCCCCTCCGTGGAGAGTTGAGTTGGATATGAGCAGCAGATGCCTTCTCGGTGTCATCCTTGATGCTGGGTCTCCGGCAGAGAATGGGAGCTGTGGGGTAAAGTTGTGGCACACAGTCACTGAGATCAGCACATCCGGTGCTCTCTCTACTGCAAGAGTAACGTGATTTTCTGCACTTTATTACCCTGAACCAGCATATATAACGCTGATCTAAGTACAAGGAAACGTCCTACAGGCTAAAGGTCATCAGCTGCATCATAAGAAGACAGGAGGCAGAGAAATCAACAGAAAACTAAAGACTTGGACAAAACCAGTTGATAAATACATTTATACCACTCATACATCTATATTACATGTAACCCGTTACACATGGAGAACCTCAGTGCAGCACTCACCACGGGATGTATGATACATGAGGCTATGGGGCCTATTTATACCACTCATACATCTATATTACATGTAACCCGTCACACATGGAGAACCTCAGTGCAGCACTCACCACGGGATGTATGATACATGAGGCTATGGGGCCTATTTATACCACTCATACATCTATATTACATGTAACCCGTCACACATGGAGAACCTCAATGCAGCACTCACCACGGGATGTATGATACATGAGGATATGGGGCCTATTTATACCACTCATACATCTATATTACATGTAACCCGTCACACATGGAGAACCTCAGTGCCTGTTATACCTACACCTGATACTACTCCCCCTGCCTGTTATACCTACACCTGATACTACTCCCCCTGCCTGTTATACCTACACCTGATACTACTCCCCCTGCCTGTTATACCTACACCTGATACTACTCCCTCTGCCTGTTATACCTACACCTGATACTACTCCCCCTGCCTGTTATACCTACACCTGATACTACTCCCCCTGCCTGTTATACCTACACCTGAAACTACTTCACCTGCCTGTTATACCTACACCTGATACTACTCCCTCTGCCTGTTATACCTACACCTGATACTACTCCCTCTGCCTGTTATACCTACACCTGATACTACACCCTCTGCCTGTTATACCTACACATGATACTACTCCCTCTGCCTGTTATACCTACACCTGATACTACTCCCTCTGCCTGTTATACCTACACCTGATACTACTCCCTCTGCCTGTTATACCTACACCTGATACTACTCCCTCTGCCTGTTATACCTACACCTGATACTACTCCCCCTGCCTGTTATACCTACACCTGATACTACTCCCCCTGCCTGTTATACCTACACCTGATACTACTCCCCCTGCCTGTTATACCTACACCTGATACTACTCCCTCTGCCTGTTATACCTACACCTGATACTACTCCCTCTGCCTGTTATACCTACACCTGATACTACTCCCCCTGCCTGTTATACCTATACCTGACACTACTCCCCCTGCCTGTTATACCTCCACCTGACACTACTCCCTCTGCCTGTTACACCTACACCTGACACTACTCCCTCTGCCTGTTATACCTACACCTGACACTACTCCCTCTGCCTGTTATACCTACACCTGACACTACTCCCTCTGCCTGTTATACCTACACCTGATACTACTCCCTCTGCCTGTCATACCCACACCTGATACTACTCCCCCTGCCTGTTATACCTACACCTTATACTACTCCCCCTGCCTGTTATACCTACACCTGATACTACTTCCCCTGCCTGTTATACCTACACCTGATACTACTTCCCCTGCCTGTTATACCTACACCTGATACTACACCCTCTGCCTGTTATACCTACACCTGATACTCCCTCTGCCTGTTATACTTACACCTGATACTACTCCCCCTGCCTGCTATACCTACACCTGATACTACTCTCCCTGCCTGTTATACCTACACCTGATACTACTCCGCCTGCCTGTTATACCTACACCTGATACTACTCCCTCAGCCTGTTATACCTACACCTGATACTACTCCCTCTGCCTGTTATACCTACACCTGATACTACTCCCTCTACCTGTTTAACCTACACCTGATACTCCCTCTGCCTGTTATACCTACACCTGATACTACTCCCTCTGCCTGTTATACCTACACCTGATACTACTCCCACTGCCTGTTATACCTACACCTGATACTACTCCCTCTGCCTGTTATACCTACACCTGACACTACTCCCCCTGCCTGTTATACCTACACCTGATACTACTCCGCCTGCCTGTTATACCTACGCCTGATACTACTCCCTCTGCCTGTTATACCTACCTTATACTACTCCCCCTGCCTGTTATACCTACACCTAATACTACTCCCTCTGCCTGTTATACCTACACCTGATACTACTCCCTCTCCCTGTTATACCTACATCTTATACTACTCACCCTGCCTGTTATACCTACACCTAATACTACTCCCTCTGCCTGTTATACCTACATCTTATACTACTCACCCTGCCTGTTATACCTACACCTAATACTACTCCCTCTGCCTGTTATACCTACACCTGATACTACACCCTCTGCCTGCCATACTGCACCTGATACTACTCCTCCTGTCTGTTATAGCTACACTTTACACTACTCCCTCTGCCTGTTATACCTACACCTGATACTACTCCCCCTGCCTGTTATACCTACACCTGATACTACTCCCTCTGCCTGTTATACCTACACCTGATACTACTCCCTCTGCCTGTTATACCTATACCTGATACTACTCCCTCTGCCTGTTATACCTATACCTGATACTACTCCCTCTGCCTGTTATACCTACACCTGATACTACTCCCACTGCCTGTTATACCTACACCTGATACTACTCCCTCTGCCTGTTATACCTACACCTGATACTACTCCCTCTGCCTGTTATACCTACACCTGATACTACTCCCTCTGCCTGTTATACCTACACTTGACACTACTCCCTCTGCCTGTTATACCTACACCTGATACTACTCCCTCTGCCTGTTATACCTACACCTGATACTACTCCCCCTGCCTGTTATACCTACACCTGATACTACTCCCCCTGCCTGTTATACTGCACCTGTTACTACTCCCTCTGCCTGTTATACTGCACCTGTTACTACTCCCCCTGCCTGTTATACCTACAACTGATACTACTCCCACTGCCTGTTATACTGCACCTGTTACTACTCCTCCTGTCTGTTATACTGCACCCTATACTTGTCCTTCTGTCTGTTCTACTAGCTCCAGTCCCACTAGTTCTTACTGTCTCAGCTCTCTCCTCTAGACGGTCATCTCTCACCAGCAGGACCCTTTGTCTCACTTCTACATCTCCTGTGTACTGACACTACGTTATTTTACATGGGTAGTAACTCTGATTGTCCGGCGCTGTGAAGTTTTGTGGCGTCTTAGAGAAAAGCTATAATGATAATAAAGGGCATCAAGAAACACTTGGAAGAGTGTGAGCAATAGAATGCACTTTATATGTATGCCTTCCCCAGCTGCTGTAATATTGGACACCTAGTAGTGAGAGTAACTATATATACAGAGCCTGCAGCAGGACAGGAAGCTGAGCCCCAGGGAAGCAGTCACTAAGTAAATAGTAATACTGTTATTGGGACTATGCGGACGTGGTAGTGATGTTAATTAAAGAATTTTAAAAGTGTTGGCATTATAACTTTATACATGATGCTTCACTATGACGTTTAAGGTTATAATACCAGCACAGTTACAATGCTTTAAATAACATTACTACCTGCGGACATTTTGGCTGTTGACAGCATTAATGTCGGCAATTTGTATGTGTCTGTATATAATAATGTAATAGGCACACTGGTACAACAAATGCTATAGGTATAGAAGTGAAGCACCACTCCATTTCTAAATATGAGATAACGCAGCAATTATATAACTATGCACCATTAATGTATCCCCTTCATTACACCCCCCCCTCCATAATGACATGCTCACTAGACACTCGGAATTTGGGGGCTCATTAGGTGACTTTTTATTGCAGTTACCATAAACAAGACTATTAATCTAATAATCACATAACCCTATCCACAAATCGCCACCGACCATGTGTCTTATGCTGGGTACACAGTGGCTGACATATTGTGTGTGTGCGTCAGCCAGTGAGTACAGGCAATATGTCCCTCCCAGGGTCCTCTGCGGCTCGCACATGCGCAGAGACTCCCGGGTCATATACTTATAAGTCGCACATCACAAAGTACAGCTCTGATCGCTTATTGGGAGCGCACGTCTATTCATGCACACGGCGTTGCTAAACCACAATGTGGTGCTTGGTGTATCCCGCCCATACAGAGGAGAGTGTGGGAATGGCAACACGTAGCGACGCGTCTCAGTATTATATAACGCAGAACAGATGCTGTAGGTGTAAGAGGGCACAGATCTGTGCTGAATGATGGGTAGTACAAAGGGGGAGGTGCAGGCGAATGGAGCTGAAGGGCAGCGAGCTGGGCAATGATGGGCAGGGGAAGATTATGCTGGGCTGCCCCCAGGGCCCGTCAGAAGGTGGTAGCAGCATTGTCAAAGCAGGGTGAGGCTGGCACTGGTAGCGGATGATTAGCTGCTAATGGTAGTGATGGGCTGGCACTGGTAGCGGGTGGCAGGCTGATAGCGGGTGATTAGCTGCTAATGGTAGTAAGTGATGGGCTGGCACTGATAGCGGGTGGTGGGCTGATAGCGGGTGATTAGCTGCTAACGGTAGTAAGTGATGGGCTGGCACTGGTAGCGGGTGGTGGGCTGGTAGCGGGTGATTAGCTGCTATGGTAGTAAGTGATGGGCTGGCACTGGTAGCGGGTGGTGGGCTGATGGCGGGTGATTAGCTGCTAAGGTAGTAAGTGATGGGCTGGCACTGGTAGCGGGTGGCGGGCTGATAGCGGGTGATTAGCTGCTAAAGGTAGAAAGTGATGGGCTGGCACTGGTAGCGGGTGGTGGGCTGATAGCGCGTGATTAGCTACTATGGTAGTAAGTGATGGGCTGGCACTGGTAGCGGGTGGTGGGCTGGTAGCAGGTGATTAGCTGCTAATGGTAGTAAGTGATGGGCTGGCACTGGTAGCGGGCTGATAGCGGGTGATTAGCAGCTATGGTAGTAAGTGATGGGCTGGCACTGGTAGCGGGTGGCGGGCTGATAGCGGGTGATTAGCTGCTAACGGTAGAAAGTGATGGGCTGGCACTGGTAGCGGGTGCTGGGCTGATAGCGGGTGATTAGCTGCTATGGTAGTAAGTGATGGGCTGGCACTGGTAGCGGGTGGTGGGCTGGTAGCGGGTGATTAGCTGCTAATGGTAGTAAGTGATGGGCTGGCACTGGTAGCGGGCTGATAGCGGGTGATTAGCTGCTATGGTAGTAAGTGATGGGCTGGCACTGGTAGCGGGTGGCGGGCTAATAGCGGGTGATTAGCTGCTAACGGTAGAAAGTGATGGGCTGGCACTGGTAGCGGGTGGTGGGCTGATAGCGGGTGAGTAGCTGCTAACGGTAGAAAGTGATGGGCTGGCACTGGTAGCGGGTGGTGGGCTGATAGCGCGTGATTAGCTGCTATGGTAGTAAGTGATGGGCTGGCACTGGTAGCGGGTGATTAGCTGCTAATGGTAGTAAGTGAAGGGCTGGCACTGGTAGCGGGCTGATAGCGGGTGATTAGCTGCTATGGTAGTAAGTGATGGGCTGGAACTGGTAGCGGGTGGCGGGCTGATAGCGGGTGATTAGCTGCTAACGGTAGTAAGTGATGGGCTGGCACTGGTAGCGGGTGCTGGGCTGATAGCGGGTGATTAGCTGCTATGGTAGTAAGTGATGGGCTGGCACTGGTAGCGGGTGGTGGGCTGGTAGCGGGTGATTAGCTGCTAATGGTAGTAAGTGATGGCTGGCACTGGTAGCGGGCTGATAGCGGGTGATTAGCTGCTATGGTAGTAAGTGATCGGCTGGCACTGGTAGCGGGTGGCGGGCTGATAGCGGGTGATTAGCTGCTAACGGTAGAAAGTGATGGGCTGGCACTGGTAGCGGGTGGTGGGCTGATAGCGGGTGATTAGCTGCTATGGTAGTAAGTGATGGGCTGGCACTGGTAGCGGGTGATTAGCTGCTAATGGCAGTAAGTGATGGGCTGGCACTGGTAGCGGGTGGTGGGCTGGTATCGGGTGATTAGCTGCTAATGGTAGTAAGTGATGGGCTGGCACTAGTAGCGGGTGATGGGCTGGTAGCGGGTGATTAGCTGCTAATTGTAGTAAGTGATGGGCTGGCACTGGTAGCGGGTGATGGGCTGGTAGCGGGTGACTAGCTGCTAATGCTAGTAAGTGATGGGCTGGCACTGATAGCGGGTGGTGGGCTGATAGCGGGTGATTAGCTGCTAATGGTAGAAAGTGATGGGCTGGCACTGGTAGCGGGTGGTGGGCTGATAGCGCGTGATTAGCTGCTATGGTAGTAAGTGATGGGCTGGCACTGGTAGCGGGTGGTGGGCTGGTAGCGGGTGATTAGCTGCTAATGGTAGTAAGTGAAGGGCTGGCACTGGTAGCGGGCTGATAGCGGGTGATTAGCTGCTATGGTAGTAAGTGATGGGCTGGAACTGGTAGCGGGTGATTAGCTGCTAACGGTAGTAAGTGATGGGCTGGCACTGGTAGCGGGTGCTGGGCTGATAGCGGGTGATTAGCTGCTATGGTAGTAAGTGATGGGCTGGCACTGGTAGCGGGTGGTGGGCTGGTAGCGGGTGATTAGCTGCTAATGGTAGTAAGTGATGGGCTGGCACTGGTAGCGGGCTGATAGCGGGTGATTAGCTGCTATGGTAGTAAGTGATCGGCTGGCACTGGTAGCGGGTGGCGGGCTGATAGCGGGTGATTAGCTGCTAACGGTAGAAAGTGATGGGCTGGCACTGGTAGCGGGTGGTGGGCTGATAGCGGGTGATTAGCTGCTATGGTAGTAAGTGATGGGCTGGCACTGGTAGCGGGTGATTAGCTGCTAATGGCAGTAAGTGATGGGCTGGCACTGGTAGCGGGTGGTGGGCTGGTATCGGGTGATTAGCTGCTAATGGTAGTAAGTGATGGGCTGGCACTGGTAGCGGGTGATGGGCTGGTAGCGGGTGATTAGCTGCTAATTGTAGTAAGTGATGGGCTGGCACTGGTAGCGGGTGATGGGCTGGTAGCGGGTGACTAGCTGCTAATGGTAGTAAGTGATGGGCTGGCACTGATAGCGGGT
Source organism: Taudactylus pleione (assembly GCA_031769625.1). Lineage (NCBI taxonomy): Eukaryota > Metazoa > Chordata > Amphibia > Anura > Myobatrachidae > Taudactylus > Taudactylus pleione. Next base: position 95,627 of record JAUIMM010002166.1, on the reverse strand, counting down.
GATGGGCTGATAGCGGGTGATTAGCTGCTATGGTAGTAAGTGATGGGCTGGCACTGGTAGCGGGTGGCGGGCTGATAGCGGGTGATTAGCTGCTAACGGTAGAAAGTGATGGGCTGGCACTGGTAGCGGGTGGTGGGCTGATAGCGGGTGATTAGCTGCTAATGGTAGTAAGTGATGGGCTGGCACTGGTAGCGGGTGATTAGCTGCTAATGGTAGTAGGTGATGGGCTGGCACTGGTAGCGGGTGATGGGCTGATAGCGGGTGATTAGCTGCTATGGTAGTAAGTGATGGGCTGGCACTGGTAGCAGGTGGCGGGCTGATAGCGGGTGATTAGCTGCTAACGGTAGAAAGTGATGGGCTGGCACTGGTAGCGGGTGGTGGGCTGATAGCGGGTGATTAGCTGCTAATGGTAGTAAGTGATGGGCTGGCACTGGTAGCGGGTGATTAGCTGCTAATGGCAGTAAGTGATGGGCTGGCACTGGTAGCGGGTGATTAGCTGCTAATGGTTGTAAGTGATGGGCTGGCACTGGTAGCGGGTGATTAGCTGCTAATGGTAGTAAGTGATGGGCTGGCACTGGTAGCGGGTGGTGGGCTGGTAGCGGGTGATTAGCTGCTAATGGTAGTAAGTGATGGGCTGGCACTGGTAGCGGGTGATGGGCTGGTAGTGGGTGATTAGCTGCTAATTGTAGTAAGTGAAGGGCTGGCACTGGTAGCGGGTGATGGGCTGGTAGCGGGTGACTAGCTGCTAATGGTAGTAAGTGATGGGCTGGCACTGATAGCGGGTGGTGGGCTGATAGCGGGTGACTAGCTGCTAATGGCAGTAAGTGATGGGCTGGCACTGGTAGCGGGTGATGGGCTGGTAGCGGGTGATTAGCTGCTAATGGTAGTAAGTGATGGGCTGGCACGGGTAGCGGGTGGTGGGCTGGTATCGGGTGATTAGCTGCTAATGGTAGTAAGTGATGGGCTGGCACTGCTAGCGGGTGATGAGCTGCTAATGGTAGTAGGTGATGGGCTGGCACTGGTAGCGGGTGATGGGCTGGTAGCGGGTGATTAGCTGCTAATGGTAGTAAGTGATGGGCTGGCACTGGTAGCGGGTGGTGGGCTGGTATCGGGAGATTAGCTGCTAATGGTAGTAAGTAATGGGCTGGCACTGGTAGCGGGTGATTAGCTGCTAATGGTAGTAAGTGATGGGCTGGCACTGGTAGCGGGTGGTGGGCTGATATCGGGTGATTAGCTGCTAATGGTAGTAAGTGATGGGCTGGCACTGATAGCGGGTGGTGGGCTGGTATCGGGTGATTAGCTGCTAATGGTAGTAAGTGATGGGCTGGCACTGGTAGCGGGTGGTGGGCTGATAGCGGGTGATTAGCTGCTAATGGCAGTAAGTGATGGGCTGGCACTGGTAGCGGGTGATGGGCTGGTAGCGGGTGATTAGCTGCTAATGGCAGTAAGTGATGGGCTGGCACAGGTAGCGGGTGATTAGCTGCTAATGGCAGTAAGTGATGGGCTGGCACTGGTAGCGGGTGATGGGCTGATAGCGGGTGATTAGCTGCTAAAGGTAAGTGATGGAAAGGCACTGGTAGCGGGTGGTGGGCTGATAGCGGGTGATTAGCTGGTAATGGTAGTAAGTGATGGGCTGGCACTGGTAGCGGGTGATTAGCTGCTAATGGTAGTAAGTGATGGGCTGGCACTGGTAGCGGGTGGTGGGCTGGTAACAGGTGATTAGCTGCTAAAGGTAGTAAGTGATGGGCTGGCACTGGTAGCGGGTGATGGGCTGGTAGCGGGTGATTAGCTGCTAATGGTAGTAAGTGATGGGCTGGCACTAGTAGCGGGTGATTAGCTGCTAATGGTAGTAAGTGATGGGCTGGCACTGGTAGCGGGAGATTAGCGGCTAATGGCAGTAAGTGATGGGCTGGCACTGGTAGCGGGTGGTGGGCTGGTAGCGGGTGATTAGCTGCTAATGGTAGTAAGTGATGGGCTGGCACTGATAGCGGGTGGTGGGCTGGTATCGGGTGATTAGCTGCTAATGGCAGTAAGTGATGGGCTGGCACTGGTAGCGGGTGGTGGGCTGATAGCGGGTGATTAGCTGCTAATGGTAGTAAGTGATGGGCTGGCACTGGTAGCGAGTGATTAGCGGCTAATGGTAGTAAGTGATGGGCTGGCACTGGTAGCGGGTGGTGGGCTGGTATCGGGTGATTAGCTGCTAATGGTAGTAAGTGATGGGCTGGCACTGGTAGCGGGTGATTAGCTGCTAATGGTAGAAAGTGATGGGCTGGCACTGGTAGCGGGTGGTGGGCTGATATCGGGTGATTAGCTGCTAATGGTAGTAAGTGATGGGCTGGCACTGATAGCGGGTGGTTGGCTGGTATCGGGTGATTAGCTGCTAATGGTAGTAAGTGATGGGCTGGCACTGGTAGCGGGTGATTAACTGCTAATGGTAGTAAGTGATGGGCTGGCACTGGTAGCGGGTGGTGGGCTGATATCGGGTGATTAGCTGCTAATGGTAGTAAGTGATGGGCTGGCACTGATAGCGGGTGGTGGGCTGGTATCGGGTGATTAGCTGCTAATGGTAGTAAGTGATGGGCTGGCACTGGTAGCGGGTGATTAGCGGCTAATGGCAGTAAGTGATGGGCTGGCACTGGTAGCGGGTGGTGGGATGGTAGCGGGTGATTAGCTGCTAATGGTAGTAAGTGATGGGCTGGCACTGATAGCGGGTGGTGGGCTGGTATCGGGTGATTAGCTGCTAATGGCAGTAAGTGATGGGCTGGCACTGGTAGCGGGTGGTGGGCTGATAGCGGATGATTAGCTGCTAATGGTAGTAAGTGATGGGCTGGCACTGGTAGCGGGTGATTAGCTGCTAATGGCAGTAAGTGATGGGCTGGCACTGGTAGCGGGTGATGGGCTGATAGCGGGTGATTAGCTGCTAAAGGTAAGTGATGGGCTGGCACTGGTAGCGGGTGGTGGGCTGATAGCGGGTGATTAGCTGGTAATGGTAGTAAGTGATGGGCTGGCACTGGTAGCGGGTGATTAGCTGCTAATGGTAGTAAGTGATGGGCTGGCACTGGTAGCGGGTGGTGGGCTGGTAACAGGTGATTAGCTGCTAAAGGTAGTAAGTGATGGGCTGGCACTGGTAGCGGGTGATGGGCTGGTAGCGGGTGATTAGCTGCTAATGGTAGTAAGTGATGGGCTGGCACTGGTAGCGGGTGGTGGGCTGGTAACAGGTGATTAGCTGCTAATGGTAGTAAGTGATGGGCTGGCACTGGTAGCGGGTGATGGGCTGGTAGCGGGTGATTAGCTGCTAATGGTAGTAAGTGAAGGGCTGGCACTGGTAGCGGGTGGTGGGCTGGTAACAGGTGATTAGCTGCTAATGGTAGTAAGTGATGGGCTGGCACTGGTAGCGGGTGATTAGCTGCTAATGGTAGTAAGTGATGGGCTGGCACTGGTAGCGGGTGATTAGCTGCTAATGGCAGTAAGTGATGGGCTGGCACTGGTAGCGGGTGGTGGGCTGATAGCGGGTGATTAGCTGCTAATGGTAGTAAGTGATGGGCTGGCACTGGTAGCGGGTGATTAGCGGCTAATGGTAGTAAGTGATGGGCTGGCACTGGTAGCGGGTGGTGGGCTGGTATCGGGTGATTAGCTGCTAATGGTAGTAAGTGATGGGCTGGCACTGGTAGCGGGTGATTAGCTGCTAATGGTAGTAAGTGATGGGCTGGCACTGGTAGCGGGTGGTGGGCTGATATCGGGTGATTAGCTGCTAATGGTAGTAAGTGATGGGCTGGCACTGATAGCGGGTGGTGGGCTGGTATCGGGTGATTAGCTGCTAATGGTAGTAAGTGATGGGCTGGCACTGGTAGCGGGTGATTAACTGCTAATGGTAGTAAGTGATGGGCTGGCACTGGTAGCGGGTGGTGGGCTGATATCGGGTGATTAGCTGCTAATGGTAGTAAGTGATGGGCTGGCACAGATAGCGGGTGGTGGGCTGGTATCGGGTGATTAGCTGCTAATGGTAGTAAGTGATGGGCTGGCACTGGTAGCGGGTGATTAGCGGCTAATGGCAGTAAGTGATGGGCTGGCACTGGTAGCGGGTGGTGGGCTGGTAGCGGGTGATTAGCTGCTAATGGTAGTAAGTGATGGGCTGGCACTGATAGCGGGTGGTGGGCTGGTATCGGGTGATTAGCTGCTAATGGCAGTAAGTGATGGGCTGGCACTGGTAGCGGGTGGTGGGCTGATAGCGGATGATTAGCTGCTAATGGTAGTAAGTGATGCGCTGGCACTGGTAGCGGGTGATTAGCGGCTAATGGTAGTAAGTGATGGGCTGGCACTGGTAGCGGGTGGTGGGCTGGTAGCGAGTGATTAGCTGCTAATGGTAGTAAGTGATGGGCTGGCACTGGTAGCGGGTGATGGGCTGGTAGCGGGTGATTAGCTGCTAATGGTAGTAAGTGATGGGCTGGCACTGGTAGCGGGTGGTGGGCTGGTAGCGGGTGATTAGCTGCTAATGGCAGTAAGTGATGGGCTGGCACTGGTAGCGGGTGATTAGCTGCAAATGGTAGTAAGTGATGGGCTGGCACTGGTAGCGGGTGATTAGCTGCTAATGGTAGTAGGTGATGGGCTGGCACTGATAGCGGGTGATTAGCTGCTAATGGCAGTAAGTGATGGGCTGGCACTGATAGCGGGTGGTGGGCTGGTATCGGGTGATTAGCTGCTAATGGTAGTAAGTGATGGGCTGGCACTGGTAGCGGGTGTTGGGCTGATATCGGGTGATTAGCTGCTAATGGTAGTTAGTGATGGGCTGGCACTGATAGCGGGTGGTGGGCTGGTATCGGGTGATTAGCTGCTAATGGTAGTAAGTGATGGGCTGGCACTGGTAGCGAGTGGTGGGCTGCTATCGGGTGATTAGCTGCTAATGGTAGTAACTGATGGGCTGGCACTGGTAGCGGGTGATGGGCTGGTAGCGGGTGATTAGCTGCTAATGGTAGTAAGTGATGGGCTGGCACTGGTAGCGGGTGATTAGCGGCTATTGGTAGTAAGTGATGGGCTGCCACTGGTAGCGGGTGGTGGGCTGGTATCGGGTGATTAGCTGCTAATGGTCGTAAGTGATGGGCTGGCACTGGTAGCGGGTGATGGGCTGGTAGCGGGTGATTAGCTGCTAATGGTAGTAAGTGATGGGCTGGTAGCGGGTGGTGGGCTGGCACTGGTAGAGGGTGATGGGCTGATAGCGGGTGGTGGGCTGGCACTGATAGCGGGTGATGGGCTGGTAGCGGGTGGTGGGCTGGCACTGATAGCGGGTGATGGGCTGGTAGCGGGTGGTGGGCTGGCACTGATAGCGGGTGATGGGCTGGTAGCGGGTGGTGGGCTGGCACTGGTAGAGGGTGATGGGCTGGTAGCGGGTGGTGGGCTGGCACTGGTAGAGGGTGATGGGCTGGTAGCGGGTGGTGGGCAGGCACTGATAGCGGGTGATGGGCTGGTAGCGGGTGGTGGGCTGGCACTGATAGCGGGTGATGGGCTGGTAGCGGGTGGAGGGCTGGCACTGGTAGAGGGTGATGGGCTGGTAGCGGGTGGTGGGCTGGCACTGGTAGAGGGTGATGGGCTGGTAGCGGGTGGTGGGCTGGCACTGGTAGAGGGTGATGGGCTAGTAGCGGGTGGTGGGCTGGCACTGGTAGAGGGTGATGGGCTGGTAGCGGGTGGTGGGCAGGCACTGATAGCGGGTGATGGGCTGGTAGCGGGTGGTGGGCTGGCACTGATAGCGGGTGATGGGCTGGTAGCGGGTGGTGGGCTGGCACTGGTAGAGGGTGATGGGCTGGTAGCGGGTGGTGGGCTGGCACTGGTAGAGGGTAATGGGCTGGTAGCGGGTGGTGGGCAGGCACTGATAGCGGGTGATGGGCTGGTAGCGGGTGGTGGGCTGGCACTGGTAGAGGGTGATGGGCTGGTAGCGGGTGGTGGGCTGGCACTGGTAGAGGGTAATGGGCTGGTAGCGGGTGGTGGGCAGGCACTGATAGCGGGTGATGGGCTGGTAGCGGGTGGTGGGCTGGCACTGGTAGAGGGTGATGGGCTGGAAGCGGGTGGTGGGCTGGCACTGATAGAGGGTGATGGGCTGGTAGCGGGTGGTGGGCTGGCACTGGTAGTAAGTGATGGGCTGGCACTGATAGCGGGTGATGGGCTGGTAGCGGGTGATTAGCTGCTAATGGTAGTAAGTGATGGGCTGGCACTGGTAGAGGGTGATGGGCTGGTAGCGGGTGGTGGGCTGGCACTGATAGCGGGTGATGGGCTGGTAGCGGGTGGAGGGCTGGCACTGGTAGAGGGTGATGGGCTGGTAGCGGGTGGTGGGCTGGCACTGGTAGAGGGTGATGGGCTGGTAGCGGGTGGTGGGCTGGCACTGGTAGAGGGTGATGGGCTAGTAGCGGGTGGTGGGCTGGCACTGGTAGAGGGTGATGGGCTGGTAGCGGGTGGTGGGCAGGCACTGATAGCGGGTGATGGGCTGGTAGCGGGTGGTGGGCTGGCACTGATAGCGGGTGATGGGCTGGTAGCGGGTGGTGGGCTGGCACTGGTAGAGGGTGATGGGCTGGTAGCGGGTGGTGGGCTGGCACTGGTAGAGGGTAATGGGCTGGTAGCGGGTGGTGGGCAGGCACTGATAGCGGGTGATGGGCTGGTAGCGGGTGGTGGGCTGGCACTGGTAGAGGGTGATGGGCTGGTAGCGGGTGGTGGGCTGGCACTGGTAGAGGGTAATGGGCTGGTAGCGGGTGGTGGGCAGGCACTGATAGCGGGTGATGGGCTGGTAGCGGGTGGTGGGCTGGCACTGGTAGAGGGTGATGGGCTGGAAGCGGGTGGTGGGCTGGCACTGATAGAGGGTGATGGGCTGGTAGCGGGTGGTGGGCTGGCACTGGTAGTAAGTGATGGGCTGGCACTGATAGCGGGTGATGGGCTGGTAGCGGGTGATTAGCTGCTAATGGTAGTAAGTGATGGGCTGGCACTGGTAGAGGGTGATGGGCTGGTAGCGGGTGGTGGGCTGGCACTGATAGCGGGTGATGGGCTGGTAGCGGGTGGAGGGCTGGCACTGGTAGAGGGTGATGGGCTGGTAGCGGGTGGTGGGCTGGCACTGGTAGAGGGTGATGGGCTGGTAGCGGGTGGTGGGCTGGCACTGGTAGAGGGTGATGGGCTAGTAGCGGGTGGTGGGCTGGCACTGGTAGAGGGTGATGGGCTGGTAGCGGGTGGTGGGCAGGCACTGATAGCGGGTGATGGGCTGGTAGCGGGTGGTGGGCTGGCACTGATAGCGGGTGATGGGCTGGTAGCGGGTGGTGGGCTGGCACTGGTAGAGGGTGATGGGCTGGTAGCGGGTGGTGGGCTGGCACTGGTAGAGGGTAATGGGCTGGTAGCGGGTGGTGGGCAGGCACTGATAGCGGGTGATGGGCTGGTAGCGGGTGGTGGGCTGGCACTGGTAGAGGGTGATGGGCTGGTAGCGGGTGGTGGGCTGGCACTGGTAGAGGGTAATGGGCTGGTAGCGGGTGGTGGGCAGGCACTGATAGCGGGTGATGGGCTGGTAGCGGGTGGTGGGCTGGCACTGGTAGAGGGTGATGGGCTGGAAGCGGGTGGTGGGCTGGCACTGATAGAGGGTGATGGGCTGGTAGCGGGTGGTGGGCTGGCACTGGTAGTAAGTGATGGGCTGGCACTGATAGCGGGTGATGGGCTGGTAGCGGGTGATTAGCTGCTAATGGTAGTAAGTGATGGGCTGGCACTGGTAGAGGGTGATGGGCTGGTAGCGGGTGGTGGGCTGGCACTGTGTGGGGGCATTTCTCCGGGCACATTACACGCCTCTTATGCGGGCCGGACTCTGTAGCCGCCATAGAGCCAGCAGCCCGGGCCCCGGTCAGTGTCTCCCCCCGGTGAGCGGCGCCCTCAGACCCCGGCCCGGCCGCCTCACCTTCCCGCCACGACGTGTCACTCCCAGCTAGCGCCGGCGGCTTCCGGGATAGGATGCCAGAATCGATTCGTCGCGTCTGTGTCAGGGGGCGGTGCCGATGACCGAGCTGCTGAGACTCCGAGCAGCTGCTGCCTGAGAGGTTGACAGACAGCTGAGGTGTCTCTGTGTTCCGGCTCCCGCTGTCCCCCCCGGGGTGTCTCTGTGTGCCGGTGCTGGACCTGATCCTACTGCTGGGGCCGGGATGTTGGACTTCGCTATATTCGCCATCACCTTCCTGCTGCTGCTGGTGGGAGCGGTGCTGTACCTGTACCCGGTAATGCCCCTAGTCTACACACACACTGCCCCACTCCCCTCATTACACCTCACCCCCAATATGTAACTGTTATATACACACACACTGCCCCACTCCCCTCATTACACCTCACCCCCAATATGTAACTGTTATATACACACACACTGCCCCACTCCCCTCATTACACCTCACCCCCAATATGTAACTGTTATATACACACACTGCCCCACTCCCCTCATTACACCTCACCCCCAATATGTAACTGTTATATACACACACTGCCCCACTCCCCTCATTACCCCTCACCCCCAATATGTAACTGTTATATACACACACACTGCCCCACTCCCCTCATTACACCTCACCCCCAATATGTAACTGTTATATACACACACTGCCCCACTCCCCTCATTACACCTCACCCCCAATATACACACACTGCCCCACTCCCCTCATTACACCTCACCCCCAATATGTAACTGTTATATACACACACTGCCCCACTCCCCTCATTACACCTCACCCCCAATATGTAACTGTTATATATACACACTGCCCCACTCCCCTCATTACACCTCACCCCCAATATGTAACTGTTATATACACACACTGCCCCACTCCCCTCATTACACCTCACCCCCAATATGTAACTGTTATATACACACACTGCCCCACTCCCCTCATTACACCTCACCCCCAATATACACACACTGCCCCACTCCCCTCATTACACCTCACCCCCAATATGTAACTGTTATATACACACACTGCCCCACTCCCCTCATTACCCCTCACCCCCAATATGTAACTGTTATATACACACACACTGCCCCACTCCCCTCATTACACCTCACCCCCAATATGTAACTGTTATATACACACACTGCCCCACTCCCCTCATTACACCTCACCCCCAATATGTAACTGTTATATATACACACTGCCCCACTCCCCTCATTACACCTCACCCCCAATATGTAACTGTTATATACACACACTGCCCCACTCCCCTCATTACCCCTCACCCCCAATATGTAACTGTTATATACACACACACTGCCCCACTCCCCTCATTACACCTCACCCCCAATATGTAACTGTTATATACACACACTGCCCCACTCCCCCTCATTACACCTCACCCCCAATATGTAACTGTTATATACACACACTGCCCCACTCCCCTCATTACACCTCACCCCCAATATACACACACTGCCCCACTCCCCTCATTACACCTCACCCCCAATATGTAACTGTTATATACACACACTGCCCCACTCCCCTCATTACCCCTCACCCCCAATATGTAACTGTTATATACACACACTGCCCCACTCCCCCTCATTACCCCTCACCCCCAATATGTAACTGTTATATACACACACACTGCCCCACTCCCCTCATTACACCTCACCCCCAATATGTAACTGTTATATACACACACTGCCCCACTCCCCTCATTACACCTCACCCCCAATATACACACACTGCCCCACTCCCCTCATTACACCTCACCCCCAATATGTAACTATTATATACACACACTGCCCCACTCCCCTCATTACCTCACCCCCAATATGTAACTGTTATATACACACACACTGCCCCACTCCCCTCATTACACCTCACCCCCAATATGTAACTGTTATATACACACACTGCCCCACTCCCCTCATTACACCTCACCCCCAATATGTAACTGTTATATACACACACACTGCCCCACTCCCCTCATTACACCTCACCCCCAATATGTAACTGTTATATACACACACTGCCCCACTCCCCTCATTACACCTCACCCCCAATATGTAACTGTTATATACACACACTGCCCCACTCCCCTCATTACCCCTCACCCCCAATATGTAACTGTTATATACACACACACTGCCCCACTCCCCTCATTACACCTCACCCCCAATATGTAACTGTTATATACACACACTGCCCCACTCCCCTCATTACACCTCACCCCCAATATACACACACTGCCCCACTCCCCTCATTACACCTCACCCCCAATATGTAACTGTTATATACACACACTGCCCCACTCCCCTCATTACACCTCACCCCCAATATACACACACTGCCCCACTCCCCTCATTACACCTCACCCCCAATATGTAACTGTTATATACACACACTGCCCCACTCCCCTCATTACCCCTCACCCCCAATATGTAACTGTTATATACACACACACTGCCCCACTCCCCTCATTACACCTCACCCCCAATATGTAACTGTTATATACACACACTGCCCCACTCCCCTCATTACACCTCACCCCCAATATGTAACTGTTATATATACACACTGCCCCACTCCCCTCATTACACCTCACCCCCAATATGTAACTGTTATATACACACACTGCCCCACTCCCCTCATTACCCCTCACCCCCAATATGTAACTGTTATATACACACACACTGCCCCACTCCCCTCATTACACCTCACCCCCAATATGTAACTGTTATATACACACACTGCCCCACTCCCCCTCATTACACCTCACCCCCAATATGTAACTGTTATATACACACACTGCCCCACTCCCCTCATTACACCTCACCCCCAATATACACACACTGCCCCACTCCCCTCATTACACCTCACCCCCAATATGTAACTGTTATATACACACACTGCCCCACTCCCCTCATTACCCCTCACCCCCAATATGTAACTGTTATATACACACACTGCCCCACTCCCCCTCATTACCCCTCACCCCCAATATGTAACTGTTATATACACACACACTGCCCCACTCCCCTCATTACACCTCACCCCCAATATGTAACTGTTATATACACACACTGCCCCACTCCCCTCATTACACCTCACCCCCAATATACACACACTGCCCCACTCCCCTCATTACACCTCACCCCCAATATGTAACTATTATATACACACACTGCCCCACTCCCCTCATTACCTCACCCCCAATATGTAACTGTTATATACACACACACTGCCCCACTCCCCTCATTACACCTCACCCCCAATATGTAACTGTTATATACACACACTGCCCCACTCCCCTCATTACACCTCACCCCCAATATGTAACTGTTATATACACACACTGCCCCACTCCCCTCATTACACCTCACCCCCAATATACACACACTGCCCCACTCCCCTCATTACACCTCACCCCCAATATGTAACTGTTATATACACACACTGCCCCACTCCTCTCATTACACCTCACCCCCAATATACACACACTGCCCCACTCCCCTCATTACACCTCACCCCCAATATGTAACTATTATATACACACACTGCCCCACTCCCCTCATTACCTCACCCCCAATATGTAACTGTTATATACACACACACTGCCCCACTCCCCTCATTACACCTCACCCCCAATATGTAACTGTTATATACACACACTGCCCCACTCCCCTCATTACACCTCACCCCCAATATGTAACTGTTATATATACACACTGCCCCACTCCCCTCATTACACCTCACCCCCAATATGTAACTGTTATATACACACACTGCCCCACTCCCCTCATTACACCTCACCCCCAATATGTAACTGTTATATACACACACTGCCCCACTCCCCTCATTACACCTCACCCCCAATATGTAACTGTTATATACACACACACTGCCCCACTCCTCTCATTACACCTCACCCCCAATATGTAACTGTTATATACACACACACTGCCCCACTCCCCTCATTACACCTCACCCCCAATATGTAACTGTTATACACACACACTGCCCCACTCCCCTCATTACACCTCACCCCCAATATGTAACTGTTATATATACACACTGCCCCACTCCCCTCATTACACCTCACCCCCAATATGTAACTGTTATATACACACACTGCCCCACTCCCCTCATTACACCTCACCCCCAATATGTAACTGTTATATACACACACTGCCCCACTCCCCTCATTACACCTCACCCCCAATATGTAACTGTTATATACACACACACTGCCCCACTCCTCTCATTACACCTCACCCCCAATATGTAACTGTTATATACACACACACTGCCCCACTCCCCTCATTACACCTCACCCCCAATATGTAACTGTTATATATACACACACTGCCCCACTCCCCTCATTACACCTCACCCCCAATATGTAACTGTTATATACACACACTGCCCCACTCCCCTCATTACACCTCACCCCCAATATGTAACTGTTATATACACACACACTGCCCCACTCCCCCTCATTACACCTCACCCCCAATATGTAACTGTTATATACACACACTGCCCCACTCCTCTCATTACACCTCACCCCCAATATGTAACTGTTATATACACACACTGCCCCACTCCCCCTCATTACACCTCACCCCCAATATGTAACTGTTATATACACACACACTGCCCCACTCCTCTCATTACACCTCACCCCCAATATACACACACTGCCCCACTCCCCTCATTACACCTCACCCCCAATATGTAACTATTATATACACACACTGCCCCACTCCCCTCATTACCTCACCCCCAATATGTAACTGTTATATACACACACACTGCCCCACTCCCCTCATTACACCTCACCCCCAATATGTAACTGTTATATACACACACTGCCCCACTCCCCTCATTACACCTCACCCCCAATATGTAACTGTTATATACACACACTGCCCCACTCCCCTCATTACACCTCACCCCCAATATGTAACTGTTATATACACACACTGCCCCACTCCCCTCATTACACCTCACCCCCAATATGTAACTGTTATATACACACACTGCCCCACTCCCCTCATTACACCTCACCCCCAATATGTAACTGTTATATACACACACACTGCCCCACTCCCCTCATTACACCTCACCCCCAATATGTAACTGTTATATACACACACTGCCCACTCCCCTCATTACACCTCACCCCCAATATGTAACTATTATATACACACACTGCCCCACTCCCCTCATTACACCTCACCCCCAATATGTAACTATTATATACACACACTGCCCCACTCCTCTCATTACACCTCACCCCCAATATGTAACTGTTATATACACACACACTGCCCCACTCCCCTCATTACACCTCACCCCCAATATGTAACTGTTATATACACACACTGCCCCACTCCCCTCATTACACCTCACCCCCAATATGTAACTGTTATATACACACACTGCCCCACTCCCCTCATTACACCTCACCCCCAATATGTAACTGTTATATACACACACTGCCCCACTCCCCTCATTACACCTCACCCCCAATATGTAACTGTTATACACACACTGCCCCACTCCCCTCATTACACCTCACCCCCAATATGTAACTGTTATATACACACTGCCCCACTCCCCTCATTACACCTCACCCCCAATATGTAACTGTTATATACACACACTGCCCCACTCCCCTCATTACACCTCACCCCCAATATGTAACTGTTATATACACACACACTGCCCCACTCCCCTCATTACACCTCACCCCCAATATGTAACTGTTATATACACACACACTGCCCCACTCCTCTCATTACACCTCACCCCCAATATGTAACTGTTATATACACACTGCCCCACTCCCCTCATTACACCTCACCCCCAATATGTAACTGTTATATACACACACTGCCCCACTCCCCTCATTACACCTCACCCCCAATATGTAACTGTTATATACACACACTGCCCCACTCCCCTCATTACACCTCACCCCCAATATGTAACTGTTATATACACACACTGCCCCACTCCCCTCATTACACCTCACCCCCAATATGTAACTGTTATATACACACACTGCCCCACTCCCCTCATTACACCTCACCCCCAATATGTAACTGTTATATACACACACACTGCCCCACTCCTCTCATTACACCTCACCCCCAATATGTAACTGTTATATACACACACACTGCCCCACTCCCCTCATTACACCTCACCCCCAATATGTAACTGTTATATATACACACACTGCCCCACTCCCCTCATTACACCTCACCCCCAATATGTAACTGTTATATACACACACTGCCCCACTCCCCTCATTACACCTCACCCCCAATATGTAACTGTTATATACACACACACTGCCCCACTCCCCTCATTACACCTCACCCCCAATATGTAACTGTTATATATACACACACTGCCCCACTCCCCCTCATTACACCTCACCCCCAATATGTAACTGTTATATACACACACTGCCCCACTCCCCTCATTACACCTCACCCCCAATATGTAACTGTTATATACACACACTGCCCCACTCCCCTCATTACACCTCACCCCCAATATGTAACTGTTATATACACACACACTGCCCCACTCCCCTCATTACACCTCACCCCCAATATGTAACTGTTATACACACACACACTGCCCCACTCCCCTCATTACACCTCACCCCCAATATGTAACTGTTATATACACACACTGCCCAACTCCCCCTCATTACACCTCACCCCCAATATGTAACTGTTATATACACACACTGCCCCACTCCCCTCATTACACCTCACCCCCAATATGTAACTGTTATATACACACACTGCCCCACTCCCCTCATTACACCTCACCCCCAATATGTAACTGTTATATACACACACTGCCCCACTCCCCTCATTACACCTCACCCCCAATATGTAACTGTTATACACACACTGCCCCACTCCTCTCATTACACCTCACCCCCAATATGTAACTGTTATATACACACACTGCCCCACTCCTCTCATTACACCTCACCCCCAATATGTAACTGTTATATACACACACTGCCCCACTCCCCCTCATTACACCTCACCCCCAATATGTAACTGTTATATACACACACTGCCCAACTCCCCCTCATTACACCTCACCCCCAATATGTAACTGTTATACACACACTGCCCCACTCCCCTCATTACACCTCACCCCCAATATGTAACTGTTATATACACACACTGCCCAACTCCCCCTCATTACACCTCACCCCCAATATGTAACTGTTATATATACACACTGCCCCACTCCCCTCATTACACCTCACCCCCAATATGTAACTGTTATATATACACACTGCCCCACTCCCCTCATTACACCTCACCCCCAATATGTAACTGTTATATACACACACACTGCCCCACTCCTCTCATTACACCTCACCCCCAATATGTAACTGTTATACACACACTGCCCCACTCCTCTCATTACACCTCACCCCCAGTATGTAACTGTTATATACACACACACTGCCCCACTCCCCTCATTACACCTCACCCCCAATATGTAACTGTTATATACACACACTGCCCCACTCCTCTCATTACACCTCACCCCCAATATGTAACTGTTATATACACACACACTGCCCCACTCCCCTCATTACACCTCACCCCCAATATGTAACTGTTATATACACACACTGCCCCACTCCCCTCATTACACCTCACCCCCAATATGTAACTGTTATACACACACACTGCCCCACTCCCCTCATTACACCTCACCCCCAATATGTAACTGTTATATACACACACACTGCCCCACTCCCCTCATTACACCTCACCCCCAATATGTAACTGTTATATACACACACACTGCCCCACTCCCCTCATTACACCTCACCCCCAATATGTAACTGTTATATACACACACTGCCCCACTCCCCTCATTACACCTCACCCCCAATATGTAACTGTTATATACACACTGCCCCACTCCCCTCATTACACCTCACCCCCAATATGTAACTGTTATATACACACACTGCCCCACTCCCCTCATTACACCTCACCCCCAATATGTAACTGTTATATACACACACACTGCCCCACTCCTCTCATTACACCTCACCCCCAATATGTAACTGTTATATATACACACACTGCCCCACTCCCCTCATTACACCTCACCCCCAATATGTAACTGTTATATATACACACTGCCCCACTCCCCTCATTACACCTCACCCCCAATATGTAACTGTTATATACACACACTGCCCCACTCCCCTCATTACCCCTCACCCCCAATATGTAACTGTTATATACACACACACTGCCCCACTCCCCTCATTACACCTCACCCCCAATATGTAACTGTTATATACACACACACTGCCCCACTCCCCTCATTACACCTCACCCCCAATATGTAACTGTTATATATACACACACTGCCCCACTCCCCTCATTACACCTCACCCCCAATATGTAACTGTTATACACACACTGCCCCACTCCCCTCATTACACCTCACCCCCAATATGTAACTGTTATATACACACACACTGCCCCACTCCCCTCATTACACCTCACCCCCAATATGTAACTGTTATACACACACACTGCCCCACTCCCCTCATTACACCTCACCCCCAATATGTAACTGTTATATACACACACACTGCCCCACTCCCCTCATTACACCTCACCCCCAATATGTAACTGTTATATACACACACTGCCCCACTCCTCTCATTACACCTCACCCCCAATATGTAACTGTTATATACACACACACTGCCCCACTCCTCTCATTACACCTCACCCCCAATATGTAACTGTTATATACACACACACTGCCCCACTCCCCTCATTACACCTCACCCCCAATATGTAACTGTTATATACACACTGCCCCACTCCCCTCATTACACCTCACCCCCAATATGTAACTGTTATATACACACACACTGCCCCACTCCCCTCATTACACCTCACCCCCAATATGTAACTGTTATATACACACACACTGCCCCACTCCCCTCATTACACCTCACCCCCAATATGTAACTGTTATACACACACACTGCCCCACTCCCCTCATTACACCTCACCCCCAATATGTAACTGTTATATACACACACTGCCCACTCCCCTCATTACACCTCACCCCCAATATGTAACTGTTATATACACACACACTGCCCCACTCCCCCTCATTACACCTCACCCCCAATATGTAACTGTTATATACACACTGCCCCACTCCTCTCATTACACCTCACCCCCAATATGTAACTGTTATACACACACACTGCCCCACTCCCCTCATTACACCTCACCCCCAATATGTAACTGTTATACACACACACTGCCCCACTCCCCTCATTACACCTCACCCCCAATATGTAACTGTTATATACACACACACTGCCCCACTCCTCTCATTACACCTCACCCCCAATATGTAACTGTTATATATACACACACTGCCCCACTCCCCTCATTACACCTCACCCCCAATATGTAACTGTTATATACACACACTGCCCCACTCCCCTCATTACACCTCACCCCAATATGTAACTGTTATATACACACACACTGCCCCACTCCCCTCATTACACCTCACCCCCAATATGTAACTGTTATATATACACACACTGCCCCACTCCTCTCATTACACCTCACCCCCAATATGTAACTGTTATATACACACACTGCCCCACTCCCCTCATTACACCTCACCCCCAATATGTAACTGTTATATACACACACACTGCCCCACTCCCCCTCATTACACCTCACCCCCAATATGTAACTGTTATATACACACACACTGCCCCACTCCCCTCATTACACCTCACCCCCAATATGTAACTGTTATATACACACACACTGCCCCACTCCCCTCATTACACCTCACCCCCAATATGTAACTGTTATATATACACACTGCCCCACTCCCCTCATTACACCTCACCCCCAATATGTAACTGTTATTTCTACTTCAGGGTCCATAGGGGTCCACAGGGTGACCTTGGGGTATAGCTGGATCCTGGATCCTCGGGCACCACGGAGTTAAAGCTTTTAGCTGCTCCCAGGATGCACTTGGGTCCAACCTCCCCTATACCCCGCCCCCGAGCCACAGGCACCTCAGTTTTAGATGGTGCCCGGCCGGAGTCGGGTCACCCTGCGGGGTGGGCTGCAGGAGCAGCCCCCTAAAGCTTTTAATTTTTTATTGAACTTAGTTAAATTTATTTATTTTTTACTATAAGTTTTTTCTCTAGAGCAGCAGCGCTGGGCTGTCTGTACAGACGCCCACGCTGCCGCTCCTTCTCCCTGCTGGCGCCGCGACGCCAGCACTGAACTGGGGATCGCGGCGGGGGAAGCCAGAGTCTGTACTAGCCGGACTCTGGTTTCCCCCGGGACTGCTGCCGGAAGACGCCGGGGAGATCAGGTAAGCCGCGCACCGCTGATTAGCGGCGGTGCGCGGGTTCCTTTCAAATGCAGTCCCATGCCCCCGGTCTAGGGGACAGACCGTGGGCGCTAGCGGTGGCGGCGGGCCCCCCCTCCAGCGGAGGCATACCCCGCCAGACCACTAGACCACCAGGGTTAATATCGCGGCAAGCGGGATGCCGGCAACCCGGGGGTTAATATGCTAGCCAGGGGAGGAAGCCTTCCCTGTCTAGCGGCTCCTCCCCTCAGCTCAGCGCGCCTTTCAGCTCGGAGTCTGGCGTCGCTGAGCTGCAGATACTCGGCCACTCCTCCTCTGAGGTCTCCAGCGGCCATTTTCTCTGTGGCAGCGTGGATACTCTCAGGGAGCACGCGGACCGGTCCCCCTGTGTACCTCTCCCCTGCAGAAGGACAGTGTACACAGCGCTATAGCCCTCCCAGACACTGAATCTGGGAGGTTGATTGTAGTGGAAAGGTGCAGTGAGTATATCTTCCTGCATGGTATGTGACTTTTGCTAGTGCTGCCTGTCTGTGTCTTTTTTCTACTTACTGTCAGCCTGTACCTATCCCTTTCCTTCTCCTACAAGCCCTACAGGTGTGCGGGGGAAGGGTGTTTCTACTGACCTCACCTATATAGATCACGTATTTGTGAGGTCCGTCACATACAGTTGTGTGCTACACAGTACCATATTGTGGGCTGTTGTTCAGCACACTGGTGAGTGCGCACGTTTTCTTCCTAAGTCATGTCTGAGGAGGAGATTGAGCACTCCGGGGCTCCAGCATTGTTCTCCTGCAGGCGCTGTTCTGCAGGAGTGGATAGGGAGGATTTGTCACAGGACGGCCTGTGCGGACGGTGCCAGGCGGTCCCTGGTACGTCTAAACCTCCCATTTCGCAGGAGCCACCATGGGCGATGTTTTCCCAGGTGCTGGTGTCCATCGCGGACCGTCTGTCGGTCCCGACTGCCGCCCCTACTAGGGCGTTGCCCCAGCCTGCCATCCCCCATTCCCCGGGTGTCCCACAATTATTGCAGACTCCCCCGGGGTCTCAGCCTGTTGGTCCCTATGCGGGGTTGCCAATGTATATTCAGTCCACCCCTGTGGCACAGCCGGCTGTGGTGCCGTTTCAGGCTCCTGTGACAGCTCCTCCACCCTGGGTGGATGCGCTTTCCCACACTGTCCAAGATTTGGCGGCAGCATCTTCGGCTTTTCAGTCGATGTTGCGCAGTGACGTGCCCTCCAGGGCGTCTAAACGCTCAGTCATGGCACAGGCTGCGCATCTTTCGGATTCTGAGGGGTTCTCGGATGATGGTGAGGTACAGGATGACTCAGCCTCAGATGCCTCAGTCCAGGAGGTAGACACTAAGTCTTCCATCAATGTGCGGGCTCTGGTTAAGGCGGTGCGGGCTATTCTTCTGATTGAGGATGAGGCACCCGCTCCCAAGTCAAGGTATCCTAGTTTTAAAAAAGCTAAGGTTACTTCTACAGCGTTCCCCTTGTCTGATCAGTTGACTGATCACATGGCGGTGGCCTGGCAGACGCCCAGTAAGCGTTTCCTGCCACAGAAACGCTTGGCGTCCAATTATCCATTCCCGGAAGCGCATTGTAAGAAATGGGAAACTCCGCCTGCAGTCGATTCCCATGTAACACGCCTCATCAGGAGTGCTACTTTGCCATTGCCGTCTATATCCTCGCTGAAGGATCCTACGGACAGGAAGGTGGAGACTTGTCTAAAGTCTATTTATTCTCTCTCAGGGGCTGTAGCCCGGCCGTCCATGGCCATCTCCTGGGTGGCCAAGGCCATTGAGGGGTGGGCCAACGCCTTGGAGGACACGTTTACGGATGAATCTCCGGACGTCCAGGGGGCGTTGTTAGGACAGATGAGAGATGTCGCCTCCTACATTGGAGAAGCATCTTTGGATGCTAGCCTGTTGACCTCTAGGGTTTCGGCGGCAGCAGTGTCTGCTCGTAGATCCTTGTGGTTGCGGTCTTGGAGAGCAGACGCGGATTCAAAGAAAGGCTTGGAGGCCTTACCTTTTAATGGGGAATTACTATTTGGTCCGGACCTGGACAAAATAGTAGATACCCTGGCAAAATCCAAGTCAGCCTTCCTCCCTTCAGCTACTACACCTGCTAAGGTCCGGAGCTCGGCGTTTCGTTCCTTTCGGGTTCAGGGCAAGGCAAAGGGTCAGTCCTTCCCGAGGCAGTCCGCACCCAAGACCGCCACAAAGCCAAAGAAGCAAGCCTGGAGTGCTAGGCGCCCTTCTTCCAAGCCAGAAGATAAGCCTTCTGCGTGATGGGACGGGCCTCCCTCTGGGGGACCCCAGAGTGGGAGGCCGACTTCTTCAATTCGCCCAGTGCTGGCACAATACCACCACGGATGCCTGGGTGCGAGAAGTGGTCTCCCAGGGGTACGCCCTGTCTTTTCGGCACAGGCCGCCTTGCCAGTTTTTTTGCACAAGTCCTTCTCAGGACAAAACCAAGGCCTTGCAGGTTCAGGAAGCCATAGAGGCCTTGCTGACGGCGGGGGTCATTATACCCGTACCACAGTCTCAACGTGGGATGGGGTATTACTCTACGCTGTTTCTGGTGCAGAAACCCAATGGCTCTCATCGCCCCATCCTCAATTTGAAGTCCCTGAACAGGTTTCTCAGGGTTCCCAAATTCAGGATGGAAACTTTGCGTTCCATCATACTGGCGATGGAACCGGGGGATTATATGGTCTCCCTGGATATCCAGGACGCCTACCTCCATGTGCCTATAGCAACATCGCACCAAAGGTTTCTGCGGTTTGCTATTCTCCACAACCACTACCAATTCAGGGCTCTACCCTTTGGTCTCTCCACGGCACCAAGGGTATTTACCAAGGTGATGGCGGTCATGGCGGCTCACCTTCGGAGCCAGGGGATACGGTTGCTACCGTATCTAGACGACCTCCTCTTGCTGGCAAGCTCCCCGGAGGTACTGATCCAGCATCTCCACCTGACGGTCGCTTGTCTACAGGCGCACGGCTGGTTGATCAACTGGAAGAAATCCTCCCTCATCCCATCACAACGGATGGTTCATTTGGGGGCCCTGCTGGACTCTCGTCAGCAACGGATTTTTCTGACTCCAGAGAAGGTCTCCTCCTTACAGCTGCGGATTCACAGTTGTCTGAGCAGTGGCAGAGTGTCGGTGCACTCAGCGATGAGAGTTTTGGGGTCCATGGTGTCGGCATTCGACATGGTGGAGTTTGCCCAGTTCCATTCCAGGCCCCTGCAGGGGCTGATTCTTTCAGAATGGAACGGATTGCCACACAGGATCCGCTCTCAGATGCTGGTGTTGTCCTCGGAGGTGCGTCTGTCCCTAGCCTGGTGGCTGCAGACAGCGCATCTCCTGGAGGGGCGCCCCTTTTGGATCCCGGAATGGGTTCTGCTCACGACAGATGCCAGTCTCCGGGGTTGGGGGGCGGTGACAGGCTCCTTGTCACTTCAGGGTCGTTGGTCGGCGGAGGAAGCGATTCTTCCCATCAACATCCTGGAACTGCGGGCAGTATACAGAGCCCTGCAGTCGTCCGGCACCGCTCTTCACGGAAGGGCCGTTCAGGTGCAGTCAGACAACGCCACCACGGTGGCGTACATCAATCACCAGGGAGGGACTCGCAGTCGAGCTGCGATGTCGGAGGTGTCCCGCGTCCTGGCTTGGGCGGAGCGCTATCTTCCAGCTCTCTCGGCAGCTTTCATCCCAGGAGTCCTCAATTGGGAGGCAGACTTCCTCAGCCGTTACGATGTGCATCCCGGGGAATGGTCGCTTCATCCAGAGGTATTCCAACTACTCGTGGACAAGTGGGGGCTGCCAGAGCTGGACCTGATGGCGTCCCGTTACAATCACAAGCTGCCTGTGTACGGGTCAAGGACAAGGGATGCAGGCGCAAGTCTGATAGACGCGCTGTCGGTGAAATGGCTGTTTCAACTGGCTTACTTGTTCCCTCCGATATCTCTGCTGCCTCGGGTCCTGCGCAAGTTCAAACAGGACGGAGGCACACTGATCCTGGTGGCCCCAGCGTGGCCCAGAAGGCCGTGGTACTCCGATCTGCGGAGCCTGTCCATCGACGCTCCGTACCTCCTACCTCAACGGCGGGACCTGTTGTCTCAGGGGCCCTGTCTTCACCCGGATCTGGGTCGACTATCTTTGACGGCGTGGCTCTTGAGACAGCCGTCCTGAGGTCTCGGGGCTTTTCTAGCTCCGTTATTACCACCATGCTGAGGGCGCGCAAGCCTACTTCCGCGAGGATCTATCACAGAGTGTGGCACACTTACTTTCAGTGGTGCGAGGCCAGAAACTATGATCCCCAGGTGTTCCGAGTTTCGCGTATTCTGGCTTTCCTTCAGTCCGGTTTGGACTTAGGATTACGTCTTTCTTCACTGAAGGTACACGTGTCTGGTCTGTCGGTGTGGTTCCAGCGCAGGATCGCTGCTATGCCGGACGTACACACCTTTTTCCAGGGTGTTTTGAGAATCCAGCCTCCCTTTGTGCCACCTGTGGCCCCGTGGGATTTGGCGGTGGTTCTTAGGGCCTTACAGGGTCCTCCTTTTGAGCCCTTGGAGTCAGTGGAGCTCAAGTGGCTAACTTTTAAAACTGTTTTCCTCTTGGCAATTGCTTCTGCCAGGAGGGTTTCAGATTTGGGGGCGCTTTCTTGTCGTCCCCCTTTTCTGATTTTTCATCAGGACAGAGCGGTGCTTCGCACTCGTCCTGATTTCCTGCCTAAGGTGGTTTCCAGGTTCCACATTAATCAGGAAATTGTTGTACCAGCCTTTCAGTCACCTGATCTTTCGGCTGGGGAGACTTCCTTAGACGTTGTAAGGGCACTCCAGGTTTATGTGGACCGGACTAGTTCTGTGAGGAAGTCGGATTCTTTGTTTATCCTCTTTGGTTTTCACAAGAGGGGTTGGCCTGCCAACAAACAGACTCTAGCCCGTTGGCTTCGTTCTGTTATTATTGAGGCTTATATGCAGGAGGGTTTAGCTGTTCCAGCCTCTGTTAAGGCTCATTCCACTCGGTCCGTGGGCCCTTCTTGGGCTGCTAGCCGTGGCGCCTCTGCTGTTCAGCTCTGTAAGGCGGCCACCTGGTCTTCCATTCAGACCTTTTTGAGGTTCTATGCGTTTGACACCTTTGCCTCTCAGGATGCATCCTTTGGGCGCCGGGTTCTCCTATCAGCACAGGAGCGTCCCCGCCCTTAGTTGGACTGCTTTGGGACATCCCCAAGGTCACCCTGTGGACCCCTATGGACCCTGAAGTAGAAAACAAGAGATATGGTAAGAACTTACCTTTGTTATCTCTGTTTCTACGAAGTCCATAGGGTCCACAGGGCACCCGCCCTGACGCACCTGGCTTCATATGGGCTCTGTGACTGGTCACCGGTTTTCCGTCTCCCATTTCTGTGAGTATGGTTCTTGTGTGTTCCAGTCTTCCTTCTCTCTGTTTCGTCTCCTCCTCCGGCCTGGGCTGCTTACCAACTGAGGTGCCTGTGGCTCGGGGGCGGGGTATAGGGGAGGTTGGACCCAAGTGCATCCTGGGAGCAGCTAAAAGCTTTAACTCCGTGGTGCCCGAGGATCCAGGATCCAGCTATACCCCAAGGTCACCCTGTGGACCCTATGGACTTCGTAGAAACAGAGATAACAAAGGTAAGTTCTTACCATATCTCTTGTTATACACACACACTGCCCAACTCCCCCTCATTACACCTCACCCCCAATATGTATCTGTTATATACACACACACACTGCCCACTCCCCTCATTACACCTCACCCCCAATATGTAACTGTTATACACACACACACTGCCCCACTCCCCTCATTACACCTCACCCCCAATATGTAACTGTTATATACACACACTGCCCCACTCCCCTCATTACACCTCACCCCCAATATGTAACTGTTATATACACACACACTGCCCCACTCCCCTCATTACACCTCACCCCCAATATGTAACTGTTATACACACACACACTGCCCCACTCCCCTCATTACACCTCACCCCCAATATGTAACTGTTATATACACACACTGCCCCACTCCCCTCATTACACCTCACCCCCAATATGTAACTGTTATATACACACACACTGCCCCACTCCTCTCATTACACCTCACCCCCAATATGTAACTGTTATATACACACACTGCCCCACTCCTCTCATTACACCTCACCCCCAATATGTAACTGTTATATATACACACACTGCCCCACTCCCCTCATTACACCTCACCCCCAATATGTAACTGTTATATACACACACACTGCCCCACTCCCCTCATTACACCTCACCCCCAATATGTAACTGTTATATACACACACACTGCCCCACTCCCCTCATTACTCCTCACCCCCAATATGTAACTGTTATATACACACACACACTGCCCCACTCCCCTCATTACTCCTCACCCCCAATATGTAACTGTTATATACACACACTGCCCCACTCCCCTCATTACACCTCACCCCCAATATGTAACTATTATATACACACACACTGCCCCACTCCCCTCATTACACCTCACCCCCAATATGTAACTGTTATATACACACACACTGCCCCACTCCCCTCATTACACCTCACCCCCAATATGTAACTGTTATATACACACACTGCCCAACTCCCCCTCATTACTCCTCACCCCCAATATGTAACTGTTATATACACACACACACTGCCCCACTCCCCTCATTACACCTCACCCCCAATATGTAACTATTATATACACACACACTGCCCCACTCCCCTCATTACACCTCACCCCCAATATGTAACTGTTATATACACACACACTGCCCCACTCCCCTCATTACACCTCACCCCCAATATGTAACTGTTATATACACACACACTGCCCCACTCCCCTCATTACACCTCACCCCCAATATGTAACTGTTATATACACACACTGCCCAACTCCCCCTCATTACACCTCACCCCCAATATGTAACTGTTATATACACACACTGCCCCACTCCCCTCATTACACCTCACCCCCAATATGTAACTGTTATATACACACACACTGCCCCACTCCCCTCATTACACCTCACCCCAATATGTAACTGTTATACACACACACACTGCCCCACTCCCCTCATTACACCTCACCCCCAATATGTAACTGTTATATACACACACTGCCCCACTCCCCTCATTACACCTCACCCCCAATATGTAACTGTTATATACACACACTGCCCCACTCCCCTCATTACACCTCACCCCCAATATGTAACTGTTATATACACACACTGCCCCACTCCCCTCATTACACCTCACACCCAATATGTAACTGTTATATACACACACTGCCCCACTCCCCTCATTACACCTCACCCCCAATATGTAACTGTTATATACACACACACTGCCCCACTCCCCCTCATTACACCTCACCCCCAATATGTAACTGTTATATACACACACACTGCCCCACTCCCCTCATTACACCTCACCCCCAATATGTAACTGTTATATACACACACACTGCCCCACTCCCCTCATTACACCTCACCCCCAATATGTAACTGTTATATACACACACTGCCCCACTCCCCTCACTACACCTCACCCCCAATATGTAACTGTTATATACACACACACTGCCCCACTCCCCTCATTACACCTCACCCCCAATATGTAACTGTTATATATACACACTGCCCCACTCCCCTCATTACACCTCACCCCCAATATGTAACTGTTATATACACACACTGCCCCACTCCCCTCATTACACCTCACCCCCAATATGTAACTGTTATATACACACACTGCCCCACTCCCCTCATTACACCTCACACCCAATATGTAACTGTTATATACACACACACTGCCCCACTCCTCTCATTACTCCTCACCCCCAATATGTAACTGTTATATACACACACACTGCCCCACTCCCCTCATTACACCTCACCCCCAATATGTAACTGTTATATACACACTGCCCCACTCCTCTCATTACACCTCACCCCCAATATGTAACTGTTATATACACACACTGCCCCACTCCCCTCATTACACCTCACCCCAATATGTAACTGTTATATACACACACACTGCCCCACTCCCCTCATTACACCTCACCCCCAATATGTAACTGTTATATATACACACTGCCCCACTCCCCTCATTACACCTCACCCCCAATATGTAACTGTTATATACACACACTGCCCCACTCCCCTCATTACACCTCACCCCCAATATGTAACTGTTATATACACACACTGCCCCACTCCCCTCATTACACCTCACCCCCAATATGTAACTGTTATATACACACACTGCCCCACTCCCCTCATTACACCTCACCCCAATATGTAACTGTTATATACACACACACTGCCCCACTCCCCTCATTACACCTCACCCCCAATATGTAACTGTTATATACACACACTGCCCCACTCCCCTCATTACACCTCACCCCCAATATGTAACTGTTATATACACACACACTGCCCCACTCCCCTCATTACACCTCACCCCCAATATGTAACTGTTATATACACACACACTGCCCCACTCCTCTCATTACACCTCACCCCCAATATGTAACTGTTATATACACACACTGCCCCACTCCCCTCATTACACCTCACCCCCAATATGTAACTGTTATATACACACACACTGCCCCACTCCTCTCATTACACCTCACCCCCAATATGTAACTGTTATATACACACACTGCCCCACTCCCCTCATTACACCTCACCCCCAATATGTAACTGTTATATACACACACTGCCCCACTCCCCTCATTACACCTCACACCCAATATGTAACTGTTATATACACACACACTGCCCCACTCCCCTCATTACACCTCACCCCCAATATGTAACTGTTATATACACACACTGCCCCACTCCTCTCATTACACCTCACCCCCAATATGTAACTGTTATATACACACACTGCCCCACTCCCCTCATTACACCTCACCCCCAATATGTAACTGTTATATACACACACTGCCCCACTCCCCTCATTACACCTCACACCCAATATGTAACTGTTATATACACACACTGCCCCACTCCCCTCATTACACCTCACCCCCAATATGTAACTGTTATATACACACACACTGCCCCACTCCCCTCATTACACCTCACCCCCAATATGTAACTGTTATATACACACACACTGCCCCACTCCCCTCATTACACCTCACCCCCAATATGTAACTGTTATATACACACACTGCCCCACTCCTCTCATTACACCTCACCCCCAATATGTAACTGTTATATACACACACTGCCCCACTCCTCTCATTACACCTCACCCCCAATATGTAACTGTTATATACACACACACTGCCCCACTCCCCTCATTACACCTCACCCCCAATATGTAACTGTTATATACACACACACTGCCCCACTCCTCTCATTACACCTCACCCCCAATATGTAACTGTTATATACACACACACTGCCCCACTCCCCTCATTACACCTCACCCCCAATATGTAACTGTTATATACACACACTGCCCCACTCCCCTCATTACACCTCACCCCCAATATGTAACTGTTATATACACACACTGCCCCACTCCCCTCATTACACCTCACCCCCAATATGTAACTGTTATATACACACACACTGCCCCACTCCCCCTCATTACACCTCACCCCCAATATGTAACTGTTATACACACACACTGCCCCACTCCCCTCATTACACCTCACCCCCAATATGTAACTGTTATACACACACACACTGCCCCACTCCCCTCATTACACCTCACCCCCAATATGTAACTGTTATATACACACACTGCCCCACTCCCCTCATTACACCTCACCCCCAATATGTAACTGTTATATACACACACTGCCCCACTCCCCTCATTACACCTCACCCCCAATATGTAACTGTTATATACACACACTGCCCCACTCCCCTCATTACACCTCACACCCAATATGTAACTGTTATATACACACACACTGCCCCACTCCCCTCATTACACCTCACCCCCAATATGTAACTGTTATATACACACACTGCCCCACTCCCCTCATTACACCTCACCCCCAATATGTAACTGTTATATACACACACACTGCCCCACTCCCCTCATTACACCTCACCCCCAATATGTAACTGTTATATACACACACTGCCCCACTCCCCTCACTACACCTCACCCCCAATATGTAACTGTTATATACACACACTGCCCCACTCCCCTCATTACACCTCACCCCCAATATGTAACTGTTATATACACACACACTGCCCCACTCCCCTCATTACACCTCACCCCCAATATGTAACTGTTATATACACACACACTGCCCCACTCCTCTCATTACACCTCACCCCCAATATGTAACTGTTATATACACACACACTGCCCCACTCCCCTCATTACACCTCACCCCCAATATGTAACTGTTATATACACACACACTGCCCCACTCCCCTCATTACACCTCACCCCAATATGTAACTGTTATACACACACACACTGCCCACTCCCCTCATTACACCTCACCCCCAATATGTAACTGTTATACACACACACACTGCCCACTCCCCTCATTACACCTCACCCCCAATATGTAACTGTTATATACACACACTGCCCCACTCCCCTCATTACACCTCACCCCCAATATGTAACTGTTATATACACACTGCCCCACTCCCCTCATTACCCCTCACCCCCAATATGTAACTGTTATATACACACACTGCCCCACTCCCCTCATTACACCTCACCCCCAATATGTAACTGTTATATACACACACTGCCCCACTCCCCTCATTACACCTCACCCCCAATATGTAACTGTTATATACACACACTGCCCCACTCCCCTCATTACACCTCACACCCAATATGTAACTGTTATATACACACACTGCCCCACTCCCCTCATTACACCTCACCCCCAATATGTAACTGTTATACACACACTGCCCCACTCCCCTCATTACACCTCACCCCCAATATGTAACTGTTATATACACACACTGCCCCACTCCCCTCATTACACCTCACCCCCAATATGTAACTGTTATATACACACACACTGCCCCACTCCCCCTCATTACACCTCACCCCCAATATGTAACTGTTATATACACACACACTGCCCCACTCCCCTCATTACACCTCACCCCCAATATGTAACTGTTATACACACACACTGCCCCACTCCCCTCATTACACCTCACCCCCAATATGTAACTGTTATATACACACACTGCCCCACTCCCCTCATTACCCCTCACCCCCAATATGTAACTGTTATATACACACACACTGCCCCACTCCCCTCATTACACCTCACCCCCAATATGTAACTGTTATATACACACACTGCCCCACTCCCCTCATTACACCTCACCCCCAATATGTAACTGTTATATATACACACACTGCCCCACTCCCCTCATTACACCTCACCCCCAATATGTAACTGTTATATACACACACACTGCCCCACTCCCCTCATTACACCTCACCCCCAATATGTAACTGTTATATACACACACACTGCCCCACTCCCCTCATTACTCCTCACCCCCAATATGTAACTGTTATATACACACACACTGCCCCACTCCTCTCATTACACCTCACCCCCAATATGTAACTGTTATATACACACACTGCCCCACTCCCCTCATTACACCTCACCCCCAATATGTAACTGTTATATACACACACTGCCCCACTCCCCTCATTACACCTCACCCCCAATATGTAACTGTTATATACACACACTGCCCCACTCCCCTCATTACACCTCACACCCAATATGTAACTGTTATATACACACACACTGCCCAACTCCCCTCATTACACCTCACCCCCAATATGTAACTGTTATATACACACACTGCCCCACTCCCCTCATTACACCTCACCCCCAATATGTAACTGTTATATACACACACTGCCCCACTCCTCTCATTACACCTCACCCCCAATAT
Organism: Taudactylus pleione; assembly: GCA_031769625.1. Classification (NCBI taxonomy): domain Eukaryota; kingdom Metazoa; phylum Chordata; class Amphibia; order Anura; family Myobatrachidae; genus Taudactylus; species Taudactylus pleione. Next base: position 65,241 of record JAUIMM010002166.1, on the reverse strand, counting down.
GTAACTGTTATATACACACACTGCCCCACTCCCCTCATTACACCTCACCCCCAATATGTAACTGTTATATACACACACTGCCCCACTCCCCTCATTACACCTCACCCCCAATATGTAACTGTTATATACACACACTGCCCCACTCCCCTCATTACACCTCACACCCAATATGTAACTGTTATATACACACACTGCCCCACTCCCCTCATTACACCTCACCCCCAGTATGTAACTGTTATATACACACACACTGCCCCACTCCCCTCATTACACCTCACCCCCAATATGTAACTGTTATATACACACACTGCCCCACTCCCCTCATTACACCTCACCCCCAATATGTAACTGTTATATACACACACTGCCCCACTCCCCTCATTACACCTCACCCCCAATATGTAACTGTTATATACACACACACTGCCCCACTCCCCTCATTACACCTCACCCCCAATATGTAACTGTTATATACACACACACTGCCCCACTCCTCTCATTACACCTCACCCCCAATATGTAACTGTTATATACACACACACTGCCCCACTCCCCTCATTACACCTCACCCCCAATATGTAACTGTTATATACACACACTGCCCCACTCCCCTCACTACACCTCACCCCCAATATGTAACTGTTATATACACACACTGCCCCACTCCCCCTCATTACACCTCACCCCCAATATGTAACTGTTATATACACACACACTGCCCCACTCCTCTCATTACACCTCACCCCCAATATGTAACTGTTATATACACACACTGCCCCACTCCCCCTCATTACACCTCACCCCCAATATGTAACTGTTATATACACACACTGCCCCACTCCCCTCATTACACCTCACCCCCAATATGTAACTGTTATATACACACACTGCCCCACTCCCCTCATTACACCTCACCCCCAATATGTAACTGTTATATATACACACTGCCCCACTCCCCTCATTACACCTCACCCCCAATATGTAACTGTTATATACACACACACTGCCCCACTCCCCCTCATTACACCTCACCCCCAATATGTAACTGTTATACACACACACACTGCCCCACTCCCCTCATTACACCTCACCCCCAATATGTAACTGTTATATACACACACACTGCCCCACTCCTCTCATTACACCTCACCCCCAATATGTAACTGTTATATACACACACTGCCCCACTCCCCTCATTACCCCTCAACTCAAATCTGTGCTGTGTGTTGCAGGTTGTGTGATATTTGTGCTGTACAGAGAGATCATGATCTGTTTAATATGAAAAAATAAAACTATGTATATACAGTCATAGCCAAAAGTTTTGAGAATGACACAAGTATTGGTTGTCACAAAGTTTGCTGCTTCAATGTTTTTATGATGGCAATTTGCATATACTCCAGAATGTCATGAAGAGTGATCAGATGAATTGCAATTAATTGCAAAGTCCATGACAATGAACTTAGGGCCTGATTCAGACCCACTCGCGAGCGGCTGTCCGCTCGCAAGTGGGTCGATGTTCTGGACTGAGCATGCGCACGACGGAGGGAGCTCCGTCGTGCGCATGCGCCAGACGCGACGAGCGAAGGAAAGTCCTTCGCTCGTTGTGTCTGATCAAAGGGGGCGTGCTGTCGATGTTGATTGACAGCACGCCCCCTTTGGTAGGCGTGCCGGGGGCGTGCCTCCCTGTCGGGGGCGTTCCCACGGGAACGCCTCCCGTCAGAAGCCGGCCCACTGACATCACTAGTGATGTCAGTGGGTGTGATTTTGGCTCTGATAGAGCCAAAATCACTCCGGAGCTTGCGGTTGAAAACCTCAACCGCAGGCTTCGGTTCGCAGTTTCGATGGTCGTGATGGTCAAGACCATCGCGGCCATCAAACTGCACGCTCGTATAGCCTGTGGGTGGTGACCCACAGCTATACGTGCGTCCAGGAGGACGCTCCATTTTCATGGAGGCCGGCCCTCATTCAGAGCGTGCGCTCTGCTCAGAGCATACGGCTCTGAATGAGGGCCTTAATCCCAAAAACAAAATTTCTACTGCATTTCAGCCCTGCCACAAAAGGACCATCTGACATTCATGTCAGTGATTCTCTCGTTAACACAGGTGAGAGTGTTGACGAGAAGGCTGGATATCACTCTGTCATGCTGATTGAGTTAGAATAACAGACTGGAAGCTTTAAAAGGAGGGTGGTGTTTGAAATCATTGTTCTTCCTCTGTTAACCATGGTTACCTGCAAGGAAACACGTGCAGTCATCATTGCTATGCACAAAAAGGGCTTCACAGGCAAGGATATTGCTGCTAGTAAGATTGCGCCTAAATCAACCATTTATCGGATCATCAAGAACTTCAAGGAGAGAGGTTCAATAGTTGTGAAGAAGGCTTCAGGGCGCCCAAGAATGTCCAGGAAGCACCAGGACCGTCTCCTAAAGTTGATTCAGCTGCGGAATCGGGGCACCACCAGTGCAGAGCTCGCTCAGCAATGGCAGCAGGCAGGTGTGAGTGCATCTTCACGCACAGTGAGGTGAAGACTTTTGGAGGATGGCTTGGTGTCAAGAAGGGCAGCAAAGAAGCCACTTCTCCAAGAGAAACATCAGGGACAGATTGATATTCTGCAAAAGGTACAGGGATTGGACTGCTGAGGACTAGGGCCAAGTTAATTTCTCTGATGAATCCCCTTTCAGATTGTTTGGGGCATCTGGAAAAACGTTTGTCCGGAGAAGGAAAGGTGAGCGCTACCATCAGTCCTGTGTCATGCCAACAGTAAGGCATCCTGAGACCCTCATGTGTGGGGTTGCTTCTCAGCCAAGGGTGTGGGCTCCCTCACAATGTTGCTTAAGAACACAGCCATGAATAAAGAATGGTACCAACACATCCTCCAAGAGCAACTTCTCCCAACCATCCAAGAACAGTTTGGTGAGGAACAATGTCTTTTCCAGCATGATGGAGCACCTTGCCATAAGGCAAAAGTGATAACTAAGTGGCTTGTGGAACAAAATATCAAAATTTTGGGTCCGCGGCCAGGAAACTCCCCAGACATTAATCCCATTGAGAACTTGTGGTCAATCCTCAAGAGGCGGATGGACAAATAAAAACCCACAAATTCTGACACGCTCCAAGCACTGATTAGGCAAGAGTGGGCGGCCATCAGTCAGTATGTGGCCCAGAAGGTGAGTGACAGCTGCCAGGGCGAATTGCAGAGGTCTTGAAAAAGAAGGGTCACACTGCAAATATTCACTCTCTGCATAAACTTGATGTAATGGTCAATAAAAGCCTCTGACACTTATGTAATGCTGTAGTGTTACCTCAGTATACCATAGTAACATCTGACACTTACGTCATGCTGTAATGTTACCTCAGTATACCATTGTAACATCTGACACTTATGTCATGCTGTAATGTTACCTCAGTATACCATAGTAACATCTGACACTTGTGTAATGCTGTAATGCTACCTCAGTATACCATAGTAACATCTGACACTTATGTAATGCTGTAGTGTTACCTCAGTATACCATAGTAACATCTGACACTTATGTTATGCTGTAATGTTACCTCAGTATACCATAGTAACATCTGACACTTATGTAATGCTGTAGTGTTACCTCAGTATACCATAGTAACATCTGACACTTATGTAATGCTGTAGTGTTACCTCAGTATACCATAGTAACATCTGACACTTATGTTATGCTGTAATGTTACCTCAGTATATCATAGTAACATCTGACACTTATGTAATGCTGTAGTGTTACCTCAGTATACCATAGTAACATCTGACAAAAAGGTCTAATAACACTGACGCAGCAAACTTCGTGATAACCAATACTTGTCATTCTCAAAGCTTTTGGCCATGGCTGTATACAGTATATTGGGAAATGAAGATATATGAGAACTTTTTAAAGATTAAAATTTCCATGAAATGTGTATTTTGTCACTGATTCTAATGACGACCTGTTGGAACCGGCATTTGTTGGGCTGAGCTCATTATTGTGTTCACGTAGGAGCCGCTAATTGCTGCCAAATATTTGCTGATGTTTGCTTCGATTTAATTACATTTCTATGTTGCCAATGTTCCTCACTTGCTTATTATCACAGTTCCCCTAACAGCAATTTACTGTAGGTATTTTGTTTTGGTAACGTTAGGTGTATTTTGCATATATTCTAACATATAACTTTTTTTTTAATATTTTTTTTATACCACTTTAGTCTTCCAGGCAGGCATGTGGGATCCCCGGACTTACCCCTACAGAGGAGAAGTGAGTAATCTCATATCAGTGGTGATTATTAGCACAGAGAACATTACACATGTGACCGCTGTAGGTGAGGATAGATTGTGTAGGGATCAGGGAGTCAGTGTAGGGATCGGCAGATGTGCAGCGACAGAGGAAGGTCACAGAGTCGGGTAGCAGTCGGCAAGCCGAGGTGCTTGTTACCATTACAACTACACATATAGGTGCTGGTTACCATGACAGCTACACAGATAGGTGCTGGTTACCATGACAGCTACACAGATAGGTGCTGGTTATCATTACAGCTACACAGATAGGTGTTGGTAACCATGACAGCTACACACATAGGTGCTGGTTACCATGACAGCTACACAGATAGGTGCTGGTTTTCATTACAGCTACACAGATAGGTGCTGGTAACCATGACAGCTACACATATAGGTGCTGGTTGCCATTACAGCTACACAGACAGGTGCTGGTTACCATTACAGCTACACAGACAGGTGCTGGTTACTAGGTTATCATTACAGCTACACAGATAGGTGCTGGTCACCATGACAGCTACACATATAGGTGCTGGTCACCATGACAGCTACACATATAGGTGCTGGTTACCATGACAGCTACACATATAGGTGCTGGTCACCATGACAGCTACACAGACAGGTGCTGGTCACCATGACAGCTACACAGGCAGGTGCTGGTCACCATGACAGCTACACAGACAGGTGCTGGTCACCATGACAGCTACACAGACAGGTGCTGGTCACCATGACAGCTACACAGACAGGTGCTGGTCACCATGACAGCTACACAGACAGGTGCTGGTCACCATGACAGCTACACAGACAGGTGCTGGTCACCATGACAGCTACACAGACAGGTGCTGGTCACCATGACAGCTACACAGACAGGTGCTGGTCACCATGACAGCTACACAGACAGGTGCTGGTCACCATGACAGCTACACAGACAGGTGCTGGTCACCATGACAGCTACACAGACAGGTGCTGGTCACCATGACAGCTACACAGACAGGTGCTGGTCACCATGACAGCTACACAGACAGGTGCTGGTCACCATGACAGCTACACAGACAGGTGCTGGTCACCATGACAGCTACACAGACAGGTGCTGGTCACCATGACAGCTACACAGACAGGTGCTGGTCACCATGACAGCTACACAGACAGGTGCTGGTCACCATGACAGCTACACAGACAGGTGCTGGTCACCATGACAGCTACACAGACAGGTGCTGGTCACCATGACAGCTACACAGACAGGTGCTGGTCACCATGACAGCTACACAGACAGGTGCTGGTCACCATGACAGCTACACAGACAGGTGCTGGTCACCATGACAGCTACACAGACAGGTGCTGGTCACCATGACAGCTACACAGACAGGTGCTGGTCACCATGACAGCTACACAGACAGGTGCTGGTTACCATGACAGCTACACATTTATGTATATACTGTAAGTACATTTCCCATTATGTCAGTAATTGCATTAACCCTCTGTGTAATTGGAATTATGCCAGTGCCACAGATTTGTTACCTGATCTGGTAAAGTTTAGTTGATACAAGCAATGAAGGGTTAAATATATAGTAGGTGAAAGACATAAAGATGTACAGTACAAATATGTAGCAAAATTGCTAACACACGGCAAATGGCACACTTGTGTCCCTCACTGGTGACTTACAGTGCTGGCCGCTCTTCACTCCTCTACTCATGGGTGGTAAGGGCTGATGTCAGTGTCTGCCCGCTTTAGGCGGATACACACAGTAACAAAGTGCAAACCGTTGCAGCCATGTACTGTTCAATCAGAGGCATAACCTCACATCAGCCAGTGATCGCACAGAACAAAAAAATGTGAGAGTCCCAGGGACCCCTCGCTTTAAGTAAAAATTGGGGTCCTACTTCACAGTTTTTGGGTCCCATTACATATTATGGGGGGTGAGGGCAGACAGCAGTTGGAACAGTGCTGGGGACGGGTAGCAGTTGGGGTAGAGCTTTGGGGTAAAAGCAGGGAGAAGCTAGGGTAGAGGGGGTGAGGGTGCATAGCAACTGTGGCAGTACTAGGGGCATGGAGAGGTTAGGGGCAGGCAGTGCTGGGGGTAGGGAGGGGGCAAGGGGAGATGACAGCTGGGGCAGTACTGGGGGGCAAGGAGTGGGTTAGGGCAGGCAGTACTGTGTGTAGGAGGGGGCATTGGTAAATAACTGGTGCAGTAGTGGGGGGGCAAGGAGGATTTTGGGGGCAGGCAGTGCTGGGGCTAGGAAGGAGGTAAGGGTAGATTGAAGAGAAGCTTAAAGTAGTAGTAGCTGCCCTCCCCCACCCATATTATTTGCGATCACTGCTGTTATATATTAGATGTTATTGCTACATTGTTGTACATTTGATAAAGGCACCAGGTGGCATGAACTCTATAATTAATTTGGTGCCACCCGCTCCTGGCTTTACACCCCCTCCCGCCACATCAGCACTGCTGCGCCAGCAGCCGCAGGTAGTTATCCTCTGCTCCCCCACCAGCCACAGCACCTGTCGTGTATCTACCAGGCCTACCTCTCTTCCTGGTGCCGAGGCCTTCCTCCCGCTGGGGCCTGGCCGGGCGCCGGGTGCCAGGGACGTCCTCCCGCTGGGGCCTGGCCGCGTGCCTACCTCCTTCTAAATGCTGGGGCCATCCGGGTGCCGGGGCCTGTCCTGTCGCCGGGTGCCAGTGACGTCCTTCCGCAGGGGCCTGTCCTTCTGGGTGCCAGGGATGTCCTCCCGCCGGGGCCTGTCCTCCACTGTTTATAGGCGGGTTCTGTCTTGTGGCCGGGTGCCAGGGACGTCCTCCCGCCGGGGCCTGTCTTGCTGCCGGGTGCTGTGGCCTGTCCTCCACTGTTTATAGACTGGGTCTGTCCTGGTGCCGGGGCGTCCTCCCGCCGGGGCCTGTCCTGCTGCCGGGTGCCGGGGCCATCCGGGTGCCGGGGAAGCTGCAGCATCAAGAGAAAGGTGCTGCTGCTAAACTTGGGCTGGCTGGCTCCACCTCCACTTTTTATAGTCTTCCTTGGCTGGACCAGGGAGACATCAATCATTTGATTGGGAGCCAGCGGATTGGCTACAGCAGGACGCATCCCCGGGGACCCACCCATTTTGCAAAAGTGAGTTTTCGGTCCTCACATTCTAGTAAAATATGCGCTATAGCGTGTATTTGCGATCACTGTCAGCACTGTTCAGGGGTGAGACACCCCCTCTGCCCTGCATCTGAGTCTTATTAAAGCCTTGTCATGTTCTCACTTAACAGTGGCTGCCCTGAACCTCCCCAAGGTCCTGGCTCACTTATAGTATGTGTGTCTCCAGCATGTCTGCTAAAGCAAGATATGGCTCAGTGTATGGACACAGCAGCCCGGAGGCATATTACACCGCTAACACTACACAAACAAAAGGCATGTTTACACAATAGTAGCCGTCTGCAACCCAACAAGACCACATTTAAGAATTGTACAGTAAACCTAAAATAAATACATGGTTAATGCAATACAAGCAATGCAAAACATAGTTTGGACTATAAGGTGTGTCTAGCAGGCTAAACTCCCCCATCACATGGCAGTACCTAGTAAAATAATAAATATAAATGTAAATCTAAAATGTTTTCCTGTATGTATTCTTGATTCAGAATTGTATTCATATGTGATGCCGAATATGGCCACACATAAGAGAATGTACACTTAGGTCAATCCCGTATGTTTTAGTTATGTGTATAGTAAGTAATAGAGGCATGGTAATATCTGTCAGTCCTCTTCCCATATTCCTATCATACAATCCTCCCATAGTCCTTACTGCTGCTATTCCCACCTTATATACACTAAGCATGGCGAAGCTGCCCGCACCTTACACACAGATTGTGTACGTCTTACACACACTTTGTCATGATTATATTCTAGGCAGACTGTGTACATGGGCTGGTGTCCGTTAATCCTTTTACAATTAATTCAAAATCCAATGTAACACAATCCTTACATTGGCTGTGTGACTTGTAATGTGTCTGTCACTCCCCATGTAACACAATCCTTACATTGGTAATGTGTCTGTCATTCCCCATGTAACACAATCCTTACATTGGCTGTATGACTGGTAATGTGTCTGTCATTCCCCATATAACACAATCCTTACATTGGCTGTATGACTGGTAATGTGTCTGTCATTCCCCATGTAACACAATCCTTACATTGGCTGTATGACTGGTAATGTGTCTGTCATTCCCCATGTAACACAATCCTTACATTGGCTGTATGACTGGTAATGTGTCTGTCATTCCCCATGTAACACAATCCTTACATTGGCTGTATGACTGGTAATGTGTCTGTCATTCCCCATATAACACAATCCTTACATTGGCTGTATGACTGGTAATGTGTCTGTCATTCCCCATATAACACAATCCTTACATTGGCTGTGTGACTGGTAATGTGTCTGTCATTCCCCATATAACACAATCCTTACATTGGCTGTGTGACTGGTAATGTGTCTGTCATTCCCTATGTGGCTGCTCCACTAACTTTTCAGGGTCATGTACTTAATATATTGGAACCGTTTATAAGGAAAAACTAGTACAAACGACTAAATGACTTCCATTATTTTTCATTTCTGACATTTGCTATTGATAAACGTGTTTCTGTTTTATTCTTTGCATTTTATACCACTGGTAACCTCGTGCCTCGTCCTCACAGGGATGGCAATCTGCAGGACATTGTGAACAGCGGGAGTTTGCACGAGTTCCTGGTCAATTTACATGAGAAGTTTGGGCCTGTAGCTTCCTTCTGGTTTGGTCGGCGACTAGTTGTCAGCCTGGGGTCTATGGATCTGTTACGACAACACATCAACCCTAATAAAACATGTGAGTATTATAGTGGTTCCATCCAGATCTGTGAGTCTGGCCCCAAGAGACTGATGTATGGAGTTGCCCCTGGGTAATTGGCTCTGCTTGGTAATGCAACTTTGATAACTGCTAGATATATTACATTAAGGGTAACGTAACGTGTGTCTGTCATCATTAGTGCTCTGAATGTTTATCGTTCTCACTGTAATGAAGGAGATTTCATCCGTACATCCTACCTTCTAAACTGTAAGCAAGATTACTGACGGAATAATTAATAAGAGGGGTAAAAAGTAAATACTGTGCATACAGTGTCAGTTCCCAACATATATAGTTCGATAGCCAGAATAAGGGTATAATGCCGCCATATGTCACCGTACTGTGATATTTCTGCACAATTCACATTAGATACGCAGTGACGTGCACAAGATCATGTATTACAGATGTGTCCTCCTATAACTATCTCACTGACAAGACATGACTAGATGTTACATTACATTGTTATTTTACATTACATTGTGTTACATTACATTACTTTGTTACATTATACTATATTAAGTTACATTATATTATGTTACGTTACATTATACTATATTAAGTTACATTACATTGTTACGTTACATTATACTATATTATGTTGCGTTGCGTTACATTCTGTTACATTCTAATATATTACCCGCTCATTCTTGTTGCCATCTGACCGGCTCATTCTTGTTGCCATCTGACCGGCTCATTCTTGTTGCCATCTGACCGGCTCATTCTTGATGCCTCCTGGCCGGCTCATTCTTGATGCCTCCTGGCCGGCTCATTCTTGATGCCTCCTGGCCGGCTCATTCTTGATGCCTCCTGGCCGGCTCATTCTTGATGCCTCCTGGCCGGCTCATTCTTGTTGCCTCCTGGCCGGCTCATTCTTGTTGCCTCCTGGCCGGCTCATTCTTGTTGCCTCCTGGCCGGCTCATTCTTGTTGCCTCCTGGCCGGCTCATTCTTGTTGCCTCCTGGCCGGCTCATTCTTGTTGCCTCCTGGCCGGCTCATTCTTGTTGCCTCCTGGCCGGCTCATTCTTGTTGCCTCCTGGCCGGCTCATTCTTGTTGCCTCCTGGCCGGCTCATTCTTGTTGCCTCCTGGCCGGCTCATTCTTGTTGCCTCCTGGCCGGCTCATTCCAATGCCCTCTTACCTGCTGCCCAAAAACGATGTCACCTTTGCACTATACTAGCTGTTAATTCCAGGCAGAATTACTAACTCGTGGTCACTGGGCACAGCAATGCCGCATACGATTATCCGTGTGTGGGCAGCATTAAGGTCGGCCTCCTTAGTGAGGCATCTGATCAGTGCACTTAGACCGACCTTACCTTCCTCGCTGATTCGGCCGTCATGCGGAATAGCCACAATGTAGCTAATGTGGAGCTGAACTTACGCCTGTTTGCAAAGCGAATCGTGAGTGATGTTACAGTGCGCATTCCCAGAACAGTGGTGCACGCAAATACGGGTAATGCGGAGTCATGGCCATCTACAATTACACAGAGGCAGAACTAGGGCGTGATGTAGGTAAAATTCAGTGAAGGTAGGTTCACACACATGTGGGCATACAGACCAAGCCAAAATGTCCTTTTATCTTATGTGCTAGTATAGGACAGGTGCCTACAAGCAAAGCAGGCGCGATGATGTGCGCGTTACCTCCAGATCCGTACAGCTCTGCATATGGACAAATATACTCCTATGTTTCATGTACACTTCTTACAGCAATGTATGTCCAATGTATACCCAGCTCCGCAGAGTGTGGCGCCACGGCTTACTGAGCACCGGAACAGCGCTTACATGGAAAGGTTTCGGTGCTATGCTGAAGCCCGGGTGGATGTTCTCCCTTACTGCACAATTCCCATTAGAAGGGTATAAATGATAATTACTCTCCTCCTACAGCGGACCCCTTCCAGATGATGCTGAAATCTCTCCTGGGTTACCAGTCGGGGGTTATTGGCGGCGCTACTGAGAGTCACCTGCAGAAGAAGCTGTATGAGAACGCCATCAATACGTCCCTGCAAAGCAACTTCAGCATAATAATAAAGGTACTCGCCTGCGCAACGTAAAGTTACCGCAGTCAGCCAGAGACTGCTGGGCGGTATGGTGGGGGGGGGGGGGGGTGCGCACGCCGAGAGCCGCGTCTCAGACTGCGACCGTTTCTTTCCCTACTCCCTGTACAGATTTGCCTCATGCCCCCATATGCCTGAAACTGGGACCTAGTTTTGTCATTAATGTCAGTGTCCCGGAGGGTAACGGGTACGCTGGGTCCCGGAGGGTAACGGGTACGCTGGGTCCCGGAGGGTAACGGGTACGCCGGGTCCCGGAGGGTAACGGGTACGCCGGGTCCCGGAGGGTAACGGGTACGCCGGGTCCCGGAGGGTAACGGGTACGCCGGGTCCCGGAGGGTAACTGGTACGCCGGGTCCCGGAGGGTAACGGGTACGCCGGGTCCCGGAGGGTAACGGGTACGCCGGGTCCCGGAGGGTAACGGGTACGCCGGGTCCCGGAGGGTAACGGGTACGCCGGGTCCCGGAGGGTAACGGGTACGCCGGGTCCCGGAGGGTAACGGGTACGCCGGGTCCCGGAGGGTAACGGGTACGCCGGGTCCCGGAGGGTAACGGGTACGCCGGGTCCCGGAGGGTAACGGGTACGCCGGGTCCCGGAGGGTAACGGGTCCTGGAGGTAATGGCTGCCAGGCTTTTGTAGCTCACCCCCCCCCCCCCCCCCCCCCCTCCTCAATGCCTGGGAAGGGCTAAAGTAATACCAGACTACAATTCCAAATTCGCGAACATGGTGTGAAATTAATCATTTTTGGTATATTGATCCCAATAGTATTATTTTATACATTACCGACGCCGATACAGTTGCTGTTTGTAATGTCTGTGCATTTTAAGCCATGATTTAACTTTGTTCAGATACAGATGTGTCCTTAGTCGTCTGTGCTGGGGTGGCATGATGCAGCCCCTCTTGCTGTGCCTGGTCCCGTGAGACTCTGCTAGCGCCGGGCCTGTTTTTTGCATCTCTTTTTTTTGCAGAAAATGCGTCTGTCACACTGCAATGTGCCTAGGACGCACCAGGAGACTGCGTTCAGTCATTTGTATATCTGTGTGCAACTGAGTCTCTGAACCAGAATATACAAAGGTATGCGTTTTCCATCCCGGAGGTTGGGATGCCGACACTTAAATTACCAGCTCCAGAATACCGACGCCAGTCAGAGTTCCGTCGCCGGCATCCCAACCGCCATGATGGCTAAGGTAAGTAACGGAATGGGGGGGAGGGTTAGGGTGAGGCAGTAGGGGGAGGGTTAGGTACTAGGGGGAGGGTTTATGGTTAGGCATCATAGTAGGAGGGTTAGAGTAGGGGAGGGCTAGGTTTAGGCACTAAGGGGGAGGGTTAGGTTTAGGGTGCAGGGAGGGGGAGGTTAGGTTTAGGCACCATAGTAGGAGGGTTAGAGTAGGGAGCGGGGGAGGGTTAGCATACTGACCAACAAGGGTCGGTGTGTTAACCCTGCGTCAGTCTCCTGTCGGTATTTCATACCAGTTCCTATACAGAGCGCTGCCATGCAACAACCACAGTTTTGTTTTTTTTCCATGCCAAGTTCTGTTTACAGACTCATTTGCACCCAGATACACAAGATGCCCGACGCTCGCAGAGTCTCACAGGAACTGACGACTTACACCAGGTATATCGCGCTCTGGGGCGTATTGAGTCTATTCTGTATGCCCTGCACGGTCATCTGTTTGCTTGGAATCGGCAGTAATATAACTACGGCCCTCTCGTTTTGTGCGAGGTTTCATGTCGGTGCTCTCCGTGATTCTGATTATCAGATGGTCTTTTGCAGCTTTCTGAGGAGCTTCTGGCCAAGTGGAGCTCATACCCACAGTCCCAGCACGTGCCCCTGTGCCAGCACATGCTCGGGTTTGCCATGAAATCTGTCACTCAGACCGCAATGGGCAGCAGCTTTGAAGATGATCAGGAGGTTCTCCGATTCCGCAAGAACCATGAAGCCGTGAGTACTAAGCTGAGGGGACAGGCTGGGTACGTACCGTAAGCACATCGGATCGCTCACAGACCATCCCGCCCGCTTCCTGCCACCGCACCGTACGGGAAATAAAGATCCGCACTCACGTTGTGTGTTAGAGTGTGGTGGGCTCTGTTCTAGACACCGAAATATATTGGTTACACCCTTATTGTTTCTAAAGACACCGCAAACTCAAGTATAATATTGGAGCATGTATGTGGCTTACGCAGAGCGGGTATATGGCTTACACAGAGCGGGCATGTGGAGAAGGGCACGTGGGTTACGCTGAGGTGGTACGTGGGTTGGAGCATTGCACTATCCTCTGTATAATTCCAAATAAAGTCCTTTATGGAATTTCATACATAAACCCGTGAGCGACCCAAAGTTTACTCTTAATGTGAGATATTTGTATCATACAAGTGTAGCTGTGCTTTGAAGAATAATTCAGTCCAACACTGAAAATGTCATATTTGGTTGAGTATGTTGTATGACAGCCTGTACCTGTAGCTTACTAGCCCTGAGGTCCAGTGTTCATGTCCTGTACGTGCCTCCCCTCCTCCCCGCACTACCACAGGCAGCCTGTTGGTGGCAGCACTGCCTGTCTATAGAATGGCCCAGGGGGTGGGAAGTCACTGTTAAACTGATAAGGTGATTTGTTGTTTCAGATTTGGTCAGAGATCGGGAAGGGTTTCCTGGATGGCTCAATAGAAAGGAGCCCCAGTCGGAAAAAACAATATGAAAATGGTGAGTTGTGATTTTATTTTTTATAGTCACATCAATAAAATCATCATTTACAAAAGACAACAAGTCGTTCATGTAATAACCAAACCTCTCCTCAGCGCTGTGGTGGAGTCAGTCCTCTAAACACGTGGTGAGATAACTGCGCAGACGTGGGCTTTAGTGGCAAAATGCCCCAGATCCGTCTATTGCCGCCACCATTTACTGCTTGACCATTGTCAGTGCGTGGCCTTATATTACAGATCTGTAAGATATAGGTATGAGCTACATTATTGCTTGCAGCCCATGACCCAGGTCCTCACTATGATACATATATATACGGGGGTGTGGTATGGCATGCCGACGGATCAAATCCCAGCAGACCAAATAACCGACCGTGAAAGACAGAAGTGTTAAAATGCCGAACGGGGCTCGTAAGTACTCTAACCCTCTCCTCTCCCCATCCTAACCCTCCCTTAGTGGCGCCTAACCCCAAGACCCCCCCGGGGGGGGCGCCTAACCCCAAGACCCCCCCGGGGGGGGCGCCTAACCCCAAGACCCCCCCGGGGGGGGCGCCTAACCCCAAGACCCCCCCGGGGGGGGCGCCTAACCCCAAGACCCCCCCGGGGGGGGCGCCTAACCCCAAGACCCCCCGGGGGGGGCACCTAACACTAAGACCACCCTGTGGTGCCTAAAGCTAACCACCCCCCATCCACAGCTAAGTGCTAGCGTATCCCCGCTAACCTACGATCGGGATAATGGCTTGTCAGGCTATCGGCGTCTGGATTCTATTAGACGTCGGTATCTAGACGCCTTTGTCTTTAGCCGTCTGTATTATGTCCGTCGGTATATCATCCAGCTGTATGGTGACTACATCCCATATACGGTGCTCTCCCTTCTGGTGGCACTCAGCGGAACGCAGTGCTGGCACTTTCTCTGGTGTAATTCTTATATATAATTTCAGAAATGAATAATATAAGTGCCCAGCGTATATTATTAACTCGCAACCATAGGTGAGGACCCGGGACCTCTTTCTCTCTTGAGGACCCGGGACCTCTTTCTCTCTGAGGACCCGGGACCTCTTTCTCTCTGAGGACCCGGGACCTCTTTCTCTCTGAGGACCCGGGACCTCTTTCTCTCTGAGGACCCGGGACCTCTTTCTCTCTGAGGACCCGGGACCTCTTTCTCTCTGAGGACCCGGGACCTCTTTCTCTCTGAGGACCCGGGACCTCTTTCTCTCTGAGGACCCGGGACCTCTTTCTCTCTGAGGACCCGGGACCTCTTTCTCTCTGAGGACCCGGGACCTCTTTCTCTCTGAGGACCCGGGACCTCTTTCTCTCTGAGGACCCGGGACCTCTTTCTCTCTGAGGACCCGGGACCTCTTTCTCTCTGAGGACCCGGGACCTCTTTCTCTCTGAGGACCCGGGACCTCTTTCTCTCTGAGGACCCGGGACCTCTTTCTCTCTGAGGACCCGGGACCTCTTTCTCTCTGAGGACCCGGGACCTCTTTCTCTCTGAGGACCCGGGACCTCTTTCTCTCTGAGGACCCGGGACCTCTTTCTCTCTGAGGACCCGGGACCTCTTTCTCTCTGAGGACCCGGGACCTCTTTCTCTCTGAGGACCCGGGACCTCTTTCTCTCTGAGGACCCGGGACCTCTTTCTCTCATGAGCTCTTCATCTGCAAAGCCTTGATTCTCCTTGCCATCACCAAACCCTGGATTTACCCATCTGAAACCACTGCTCCTGCAGCTATCTCCTTTGGGGGCCTCACATTCTCTCACACACCCTGGCCTGGAGGTTTTCATGGTGGTGGTCTTGGGGTCATGCTATCCTTGTGTCACTCCTATCAACTCTTACCTTCTGAACCTCCATCTCATTCTTTCCATTCAACACAACATTTGCCTCTTCCAACTTCTTCGAGTATCTGCCTTTTTTTCATCTCCCTGGCCTTCGTTCAAATTTTATCTATCTCTTGGCTTCCTGGCTCTTAATCTTCAAATGGGCTTTCAAGACCCATTTCTTCCTCAATGCTTTCCAGCGCTCATCCTAACCCACTACTCTATGCTCCTTCCTATCTAGCCCATCTGTGTCACCCCTGTTTGTCTGACCCTCCCCTTTAGAATGTAAGCTCTCGCGAGCAGGGCCCTCTTCCCTCACGTGCTTCTTGCCTTACTTTTACTTTAATTTACAATGGCACCTAACACTTGGTTACTGACACCCTGCTGCTTATTTAGGTGTTATGCAGCATTGTTTATAAATCAAGTACTTGTCCTACATTGTCTGTACTGTTACTAACTGTTGTCTTGTGTGCTCATTTGTTTCTGTACTTTGTAAGGGGCTGCGGAACCCTTGTTGCGCCACATAAATAAAGGATAATACTGTCTGTCTCTCCTCTCTCTGTGATCTGCAGCTACTGTCTTTTCTCTCTGTGATCTGCAGCTACTGTCTTTCCTCTCTGTGATCTGCAGCTACTGTCTTTCCTCTCTGTGATCTGCAGCTACTGTCTCTTCTCTCTGATCTGCAGCTACTGTCTGTCTCTCTCTCTCTCTCTCTCTCTCTCTCTCTCTGATCTGCAGCTACTGTCTGCCTCTCTGTGATCTGCAGCTACTGTCTGCCTCTCTCTGTGATCTGCAGCTATTGTCTGTGTCTCCCTGTGTGATCTGCAGCTACTGTCTGTCTTTCCTCTCTGTGATCTGCAGCTACTGTATCCTCTCTGTGATCTACAGGTACTGTCTCTCTCTGATTTGCAGCTACTGTCTGTCTATCTTTCCTCTCTGTGATCTGCAGCTTCTGTCTGTCTCCTCTCTGTGATCTGCAGCTACTGTCTTTCCTCTCTCTGATCTGCAGCTACTGTCTATCCTCTATCTGATCTGCAGCTACTGTCTATCCTCTCTCTGTGATCTGCAGCTACTGTCTTTCCTCTCTCTGTGATCTGCAGCTACTGTCTTTCCTCTCTCTGTGATCTGCAGCTACTGTCTTTCCTCTCTGTGATGTGCAGCTACTGTCTTTCCTCTCTGTGATGTGCAGCTACTGTCTTTCCTCTCTCTGTAACCTGCAGCTACTGTCTGTCTATCTTTCCTCTCTGTGATCTACAGCTACTGTCTATCCTCTCTCTGATCTGCAGCTACTGTCTATCCTCTCTCTGTGATCTGCAGCTACTGTCTTTCCTCTCTCTGTGATCTGCAGCTACTGTCTATCCTCTCTCTGTGATCTGCAGCTACTGTCTTTCCTCTCTCTGTGATCTGCAGCTACTGTCTTTCCTCTCTCTGTGTGATCTGCAGCTACTGTCTGTCTTTCCTCTCTGTGATCTGCAGCTACTGTATCCTCTCTGTGATCTACAGGTACTGTCTCTCTCTGATTTGCAGCTACTGTCTGTCTATCTTTCCTCTCTCTGTAACCTGCAGCTACTGTCTGTCTCCTCTCTGTGATCTGCAGCTACTGTCTTTCCTCTCTCTGTGATCTGAAGCTACTGTCTTTCCTCTCTCTGTGTGATCTGCAGCTACTGTCTTTCCTCTCTCTGTGATCTGCAGCTACTGTCTTTCCTCTCTCTGTGTGATCTGCAGCTACTGTCTTTCCTCTCTCTGTGATCTGCAGCTACTGTCTGTCTTTCCTCTCTGTGATCTGCAGCTACTGTATCCTCTCTGTGATCTACAGGTACTGTCTCTCTCTGATTTGCAGCTACTGTCTGTCTATCTTTCCTCTCTCTGTAACCTGCAGCTACTGTCTGTCTCCTCTCTGTTATCTGCAGCTACTGTCTTTCCTCTCTCTGTGTGATCTGCAGCTACTGTCTTTCCTCTCTCTGTGATCTGCAGCTACTGTCTTTCCTCTCTCTGTGTGATCTGCAGCTACTGTCTATCCTCTGTGATCTGCAGCTACTGTCTATACTCTGTGATCTGCAGCTACTGTCTTTCCTCTCTCTGTGATCTGCAGCTACTGTCTTTCCTCTCTGTGATCTGCAGCTACTGTCTTTCCTCTCTGTGATTTGCAGCTACTGTCTTTCCTGTCTGTGATTTGCAGCTACTGTCTTTCCTCTGTCTGTGATCTGCAGCTACTGTCTTTCCTCTCTCTGTGATCTGCAGCTACTGTCTATCCTCTGTCTGTGATCTGCAGCTACTATCTATCCTCTGTCTGTGATCTGCAGCTACTATCTATCCTCTGTCTGTGATCTGCTGCTACTGTCTATCTTCTGTCTGTGATCTGCAGCTACTGTCTTTCCTCTCTCTGTGATCTGCAGCTACTGTCTTTCCTCTGTCTGTGATCTGCAGCTACTGTCTTTCCTCTCTCTGTGATCTGCAGCTACTGTCTTTCCTCTCTCTGTGATCTGCAGCTACTGTCTTTCCTCTGTCTGTGATCTGCAGCTACTGTCTTTCCTCACTAATCTGCAGCTACTGTCTATCCTCTCTCTCTCTCTCTGTGATCTGCAGCTACTGTCTTTCCTCTGTGATCTGCAGCTACTGTCTTTCCTCTGTCTGTGATCTGCAGCTACTGTCTTTCCTCTCTCTGTGATCTGCAGCTACTGTCTATCCTCTCTCTGTGATCTGCAGCTACTGTCTATCCTCTGTCTGTGATCTGCAGCTACTATCTATCCTCTGTCTGTGATCTGCAGCTACTATCTATCCTCTGTCTGTGATCTGCTGCTACTGTCTATCTTCTGTCTGTGATCTGCAGCTACTGTCTTTCCTCTCTCTGTGATCTGCAGCTACTGTCTTTCCTCTGTCTGTGATCTGCAGCTACTGTCTTTCCTCTCTCTGTGATCTCCAGCTACTGTCTTTCCTCTCTCTGTGATCTGCAGCTACTGTCTTTCCTCTGTCTGTGATCTGCAGCTACTGTCTTTCCTCACTAATCTGCAGCTACTGTCTATCCTCTCTCTGTGATCTGCAGCTACTGTCTTTCCTCTGTGATCTGCAGCTACTGTCTTTCCTCTGTGATCTGCAGCTACTGTCTTTCCTCTCTCTGTGATCTGCAGCTACTGTCTTTCCTCTCTCTGTGATCTGCAGCTACTGTCTTTCCTCACTAATCTGCAGCTACTGTCTATCCTCTCTCTGTGATCTGCAGCTACTGTCTTTCCTCTCTCTGTGATCTGCAGCTACTGTCTATCCTCTCTGTGATCTGCAGCTACTGTCTATCCTCTGTCTGTGATCTGCAGCTACTGTCTATCCTCTGTCTGTGATCTGCAGCTACTGTCTATCCTCTGTCTGTGATCTGCAGCTACTGTCTATCCTCTCTCTGTGATCTGCAGCTACTGTCTTTCCTCACTAATCTGCAGCTACTGTCTATCCTCTCTCTGTGATCTGCAGCTACTGTCTTTCCTCTCTCTGTGATCTGCAGCTACTGTCTATCCTCTCTGTGATCTGCAGCTACTGTCTATCCTCTGTCTGTGATCTGCAGCTACTGTCTATCCTCTGTCTGTGATCTGCAGCTACTGTCTATCCTCTGTCTGTGATCTGCAGCTACTGTCTATCCTCTGTCTGTGATCTGCAGCTACTATCTGTCTGTCCTCGCTCTGTGCCTCTTACTCCTCAGCTCGTCCCTGTTTTTCTGTGCTGGAAATGTATTGCATTATGTGCCACCACCAATATAATGCCAGGCCTGTGCGCTAAGCAAGCAGTATAAAGAGGGAACACAGCTATATTCTACTTACATTCGCTGGACAGACTAGCAATCAAATATATATATCTTTTATAGTGACAGGGACAGCATGCTTTCACGAAGTTAATGTGGAGCAGCAGTTTGGTGCAGAGATGAAGCAATAAACAGCATGGTAATGAGATCCAGTCCAAGTTTTCCTGGGATTACTTGTAAGCCACAAGCAAGGCTAATTAGCAGCACCAGTTATCTGACTTTGTGTCAGTGCAAATCCACAATGATCCTGACGGTAAATTAGTCACCCAGTATATAGGCCCGAGGGTTAATAAAGTTAGGGATCCTAGACCTAAAAGAACTGTGTTGCTGTTTGGAAGATTCTGTACACCTGCTGTAACATCTTTAACACTGCACTGACCTGTATATCTGCCTGTGGTGAGAAATAAACTTCCGTTGGATTTTACTCGGGTCTATGTGATTCTTGTCACATATATATGTGTGTGTATTAGTTAGTGTATGATCCTCCTGACGCCTCCAAAGGGACACGCATTAAAGCGCGCAGCTCCGGTTGTCTTCTATTGTCTGCTCTTTAATACACCGGCACAAAGTTATGTCGGCGACGATGATGCTCATTTGTCAGAGTGAGGTTACTGAGTTTCCCGTTTTGTGGTTTAAGCTCTGATGGAGATGGAAACCGTGCTGAGGAAAGCCATCAAGGAGCGCAGGGGGAAGAACACCAGCCGGCATGTGTTCATGGACTCCTTACTGCAAGGGAACCTAAGTGACAAGCAGGTGAGTCTGTGACCAGCAGGGGGCAGAGCCTCTCGCACAGCCCCCGTGTGACATTGTTAGGTCGGGTGCGACTCTTCACTCGGCGTCTGTAAAATTACTTACAGAGGTAAAGGGTCTTTTTCTGAAACCTTCCCACTGACCTGACGTAATAAATCATTGTCCATAGCTGTCGGTGTGTATATGCCGTCAGTTTGCCGTGCATTACGGTGCTACGTGTCCTATTCCCAGGGGGTGTATACTGTCTTCAGCGCATTTCACAACTAGAAGCTTTAAAACTCACATCAGTAGCACATTGGAAGCGTAAGCTCTGTACACTGCGATAAGTGCACCTCTGACCCAGGCGGGTATATAGTCGTTAGGCAGATAGGGGCGGCTCAGGTGTGCGGCTGATTGATGTCTCTTAGTAAATAAGGCTTTTAGTACTGAGTGATGTACGGTCACCCTTTGTTACCTGCCAAATGTGCGGCAGCGGCTGCTTTGCTAAATCCTCCTGTTGTGATGAGTGTTGTAATCGGGGCGCTGTGCTCTGCAGGTCCTGGAAGACAGTATGATCTTCTCCCTGGCAGGCTGCGTGATCACTGCAAACCGTGAGTATCGCTGTATTACGGTTACGCTGACGCTCCCCTATGCACTGTGCCCGTCTTCTGTAACCAAATCCCAATATATCTCCATGCAAGAGAACCACAAACCTAAAACTGCTGTAGGTGACGTTATCTCCTTATATAGGTGTGTAATAATACTCCGGCCTGTACCCTCACCGTTATACCGCAGGAGAGCTTGGGGCTGAATATACTCTGCATGAAAATTTACTTTTTAATATTCCTCTGTCTGCCAAAATATACTGTATATATGTATATATTTTATTGGCAACAATATTTCAATGTGGAAGTTGCTCTATAAATAATACATCATAGAACGCTCACTTGTCAGACCTCCCACAATCTCTACAGCTGAACCACCACATGGGGGTCAATCCAATGAGGTGCGGATGGCGAGGTGCAAGTTTCTGTGTTCACATAACGACTTCATTGTGCATCCAATCAGCAACTCGCACTGATGAGTCAGAGGGAATTCGCATTTTTCCATTCGCACCTCCCTGAGGGTGAGAGATGGGAAGGAAAATCTTTCATTTAAGGTTTAAATGTTGGGACGCTGTACTGAACCCCTCGGACTCCCCCCTAATGACTATAGGCAATTGGAAGTTTCCAATGAGCTTAATTAGTCCAATAATTACATGTCATTTTTTGGAGTTAAAAAAAAGTGTCTCAAATTAGACCAAAATCGACATTTTCGTTAGTTTAGGCACCCCAAATGTAATTACAATACTTTTTTAATTGAAAAATAAATGTATTTTATTTAAAAACATTCCAATTTTTCAAAGTGCCGTCAAAGTACCCCAAAATCACCTTTTTCCTACTTTTTTTTTGCATTTTTGGTTTAATTCATTTGAGAATAAACGAAAAAACTTAGCATCATTTATTAAATTTTTTTGGTCATTTTAAAAAAAAAAAAAAAGCACAAATCAGCCATTTGACTCAATTTAAAAAACCTTCACTACTCTCCTAATGCCCACAAACAACCTTCTATACGGTCCAGCTAACTAAATTATCAATTTGGGGGGTCCAGGATGGTCTTCCCACTTCTTCACGCAAATCTCTCACATCGCATTTGGCAGTCCTTTCGCAAAATTCCGCTGCGAGTATCACTAATAGGCATTTTTAATTGGATTGGAGAATTTTGTGGTGCGCACATTCGTGTGAATTTCATGAAACAAACTCGTAATTCGCACCTAATTGGATTGACCCCTTTGTGTGCTGCTGTATGTATCAATGTGTGATCACTTACTAGAACATACCTTTGGCCGTGCTGGAACCGGAGGCATGTTACATAGACTGGCAATCGCCCTTTCTGACTTTAACCTTTATAGTCCTCACAGATGCTTTTCCAGCAACATAAATATATGGTACCTCTGTAGCTGCGGTGGTTCTTCTAGGTTATCGGTGGAAGACGCCGTTTCCCTGTCACGTAAGATTAATAGGTGCACGATACTTCAAAACTGATTTATTTATTTTCTGCTGCAAAACTAAACATTCTAAGGTAAAAAAGGGGTTTAGTGCAAGCGCTGTAAGGTCCTGTTTCATTTTCCTGTGGTTTATATTAGGGAAGTGCAGGCTCGGATTAGTACGGATTTTTTTCCGCCAAATATCCGGTCTCAGAGGCGAAACGTCATCTTTCATGGACAAACCTCATCATTCCTTGACAAAAGGCCATGAAAGATGATGTTTTGGCGGAAAAAAATTCAGAATTTTGCGGGAAAATCCGAACTAATCCGAGCCTGCACATCCCTAGTTTATATATTTCTGTTGTTTTTAATGGTACTGGAAATAGTTTGGTGTTATATTGGAACCCTATATACATGTAGTCCTGGTGTGAACCCCCTGGTATTTCTGTGGGATGGGTGTTCTGTGGCCAAAAAAAAGTCCAAAAACAATAGTCCAATATATCATCAATCCAATCTACCAATACTGGTCGGCAAAAACTCTAGTCTGACTTTTCATCTGTATCACAGTCCAACATACAAAGATAGGTTATAGGGCACAGTCACTGATGGTAGGTGTTATAGTGCACCAACTCCTCCCTTCTACACCTGGTGTCTGTATCACAGTCCAACATACAAAGATAGGCTATAGGGCACAGTCACTGATGGTAGGTGTTATAGTGCACCAACCCCTCCCTTCTACACCTGATGTCTGTATCACAGTCCAACATACAAAGATAGGTTATAGGGCACAGTCACTGATGATGGGTGTTATAGTGCACCAGCTCCTCCCTTCTACACCTGGTGTCTGTATCACAGTCCAACATACAAAGATAGGCTATAGAGCACAGTCACTGATGGTAGGTGTTATAGCGCACCAGATCCTCCCTTCTACACCTGGTGTCTGTATCACAGTCCAACATACAAAGATAGGTTATAGGGTACAGTCACTGATGGTAGGTGTTATAGCGCACCAACGCCTCCCTTCTACACCTGGTGTCTGTTCCGATGTTCCGCTACTCCACACACAAAAACCACACTGAGTAAGGATTCTTGGTGGACCAGCAGTGAAGTGGCAAGATCCGGGTAAGTCTGCACAATCTACCTACCGTACTGCACTATAGTGTCCACCAGTTCTGGATACTCTGGCTTTTGTGCGCATTTTTGAGGTGTAATGGCCGAACATCGGAACAGACACCAGGTGTAGAAGGGAGGCGTTGGTGCACTATAACACCTACCATCAGTGACTGTGCCCTATAACCTATCTTTGTATGTTGGACTGTGATACAGACACCAGGTGTAGAAGGGAGGCGCTGGTGCACTATAACACCTATCATCAGTGACTGTGCCCTATAACCTATCTTTGTATGTTGGACTGTGATACAGATACCAGGTGTAGAAGGGAGGCGTTGGTGCACTATAACACCTACCATCAGTGACTGTGCCCTATAGCCTATCTTTGTATGTTGGACTGTGATACAGATACCAGGTGTAGAAGGGAGGCGTTGGTGCACTATAACACCTACCATCAGTGACTGTGCCCTATAACCTATCTTTGTATGTTGGACTGTGATACAGATGAAAAGTCAGACTAGAGTGTTTTCCGACCAGTATTGGTAGATTGGACTGATGATATATTGGACTATTGTTTTTGGACTTGTTTTTGGCCACAGAACACCCATCCCACAGAAATACCAGGGGGTTCACACCAGGACTACATGTATATAGGGTTCCAATATAACACCAAACTATTTCCAGTACCATAAAAACAATAGAAATATATAAACCACAGGAAAATGAAACAGGACCTTTAGCGCGCTTGCACTAAGCCCCTTATTTACGTGTATTCAGGACAGGTCGGGATAGCTGTATTGTGACAAGCAGGTCTGCATTGTGAGGCAGCACCCATTGTACCACAGTATAACGTGTATGACTGGGGGAAGGCATTGCTCAGAGCGCCCTGTGGTTTAGGGGTGACTGTCGCCCTCCTGTCTCTGCTGTTCTGTGACCACCTGTGGGGATTGTTAATGTAGCGTGTGACTGTTTTATTCTGCCTCTGGGATGCTGTATAGTGACTCCTCACTGCTGCAGGTAATGTGTGTTTTGGTTATTACTTTTTCCCTGAACCCTGTGAATGATGCATGATGTGTCTGCCTGAGATGCCAGCCTCCGTGCCGCATGGAGATATAAATGGGGTTTCTGCCAACGTTTATTCTCATCTAGAAACTCGATTGCCGTAAATGTGGTTGAATCGCTTACAGAAGGAAACGTGAAAATAAAACATTACTTATTCCTCTTGGCTCTAAAGACATACCAGGGCAAGGGCACGTTCTAGGGCAAAGCTTCTGTCTTTCCCTTTACCACAATAATGTAATAACCCCATTTCTGCCAATTGACGGCAATTCTTTATTTGCATGTTTTTCTTCAGCTTTGGAGTCTTGCTCAGAGCTATAAAGTCTATAGGACATTTACTATAACCCCGCTGGCCTCATCCAATGCCTGCTTCTACCATGTGCACAGTATGAGCAGTAATGAGAGTCTTTCCTGTGTATTACAGCTGTACCAGTGCTACAGGCACCATGAGCACAGTATGAGCAGTAATGAGAGTGGCTTTCCTGTGTATTACAGCTGTACCAGTGCTACAGGCACCATGAGCACAGTATGAGCAGTAATGAGAGTGGCTTTCCTGTGTATTACAGCTGTACCAGTGCTACAGGCACCATGAGCACAGTATGAGCAGTAATGAGAGTGACTTTCCTGTGTATTACAGCTGTACCAGTGCTACAGGCACCATGCGCACAGTATGAGCGGTAATGAGAGTGACTTTCCTGTGTATTACACCTGTACCAGTGCTACAGGCACCATGAGCACAGTATGAGCAGTAATGAGAGTGGCTTTCCTGTGTATTACAGCTGTACCAGTGCTACAGGCACCATGCGCACAGTATGCGCAGTAATGAGAGTGGCTTTCCTGTGTATTACAGCTGTACCAGTGCTACAGGCACCATGAGCACAGTATGAGCAGTAATGAGAGTGGCTTTCCTGTGTATTACAGCTGTACCAGTGCTACAGGCACCATGCGCACAGTATGAGCGGTAATGAGAGTGGCTTTCCTGTGTATTACAGCTGTACCAGTGCTACAGGCACCATGAGCACAGTATGAGCGGTAATGAGAGTGGCTTTCCTGTGTATTACAGCTGTACCAGTGCTACAGACACCATGAGCACAGTATGAGCAGTAATGAGAGTGGCTTTCCTGTGTATTACAGCTGTACCAGTGCTACAGACACCATGAGCACAGTATGAGCAGTAATGAGAGTGGCTTTCCTGTGTATTACAGCTGTACCAGTGCTACAGGCACCATGAGCACAGTATGAGCAGTAATGAGAGTGGCTTTCCTGTGTATTACAGCTGTACCAGTGCTACAGACACCATGAGCACAGTATGAGCAGTAATGAGAGTGGCTTTCCTGTGTATTACAGCTGTACCAGTGCTACAGGCACCATGCGCACAGTATGAGCAGTAATGAGAGTGGCTTTCCTGTGTATTACAGCTGTACCAGTGCTACAGGCACCATGTGCACAGTATGAGCGGTAATGAGAGTGGCTTTCCTGTGTATTACAGCTGTACCAGTGCTACAGGCACCATGCGCACAGTATGAGCGGTAATGAGAGTGGCTTTCCTGTGTATTACAGCTGTACCAGTGCTACAGGCACCATGAGCACAGTATGAGCAGTAATGAGAGTGGCTTTCCTGTGTATTACAGCTGTACCAGTGCTACAGGCACCATGCGCACAGTATGAGCGGTAATGAGAGTGGCTTTCCTGTGTATTACAGCTGTACCAGTGCTACAGGCACCATGAGCACAGTATGAGCAGTAATGAGAGTGGCTTTCCTGTGTATTACAGCTGTACCAGTGCTACAGGCACCATGCGCACAGTATGAGCAGTAATGAGAGTGGCTTTCCTGTGTATTACAGCTGTACCAGTGCTACAGGCACCATGCGCACAGTATGAGCAGTAATGAGAGTGGCTTTCCTGTGTATTACAGCTGTACCAGTGCTACAGGCACCATGCGCACAGTATGAGCAGTAATGAGAGTGGCTTTCCTGTGTATTACAGCTGTACCAGTGCTACAGGCACCATGAGCACAGTATGAGCAGTAATGAGAGTGGCTTTCCTGTGTATTACAGCTGTACCAGTGCTACAGGCACCATGAGCACAGTATGAGCAGTAATGAGAGTGGCTTTCCTGTGTATTACAGCTGTACCAGTGCTACAGGCACCATGCGCACAGTATGAGCGGTAATGAGAGTGGCTTTCCTGTGTATTACAGCTGTACCAGTGCTACAGGCACCATGAGCACAGTATGAGCGGTAATGAGAGTGGCTTTCCTGTGTATTACAGCTGTACCAGTGCTACAGACACCATGAGCACAGTATGAGCAGTAATGAGAGTGGCTTTCCTGTGTATTACAGCTGTACCAGTGCTACAGGCACCATGCGCACAGTATGCGCAGTAATGAGAGTGGCTTTCCTGTGTATTACAGCTGTACCAGTGCTACAGGCACCATGAGCACAGTATGAGCAGTAATGAGAGTGGCTTTCCTGTGTATTACAGCTGTACCAGTGCTACAGGCACCATGCGCACAGTATGAGCGGTAATGAGAGTGGCTTTCCTGTGTATTACAGCTGTACCAGTGCTACAGGCACCATGAGCACAGTATGAGCGGTAATGAGAGTGGCTTTCCTGTGTATTACAGCTGTACCAGTGCTACAGGCACCATGAGCACAGTATGAGCAGTAATGAGAGTGGCTTTCCTGTGTATTACAGCTGTACCAGTGCTACAGGCACCATGCGCACAGTATGAGCAGTAATGAGAGTGGCTTTCCTGTGTATTACAGCTGTACCAGTGCTACAGGCACCATGCGCACAGTATGAGCAGTAATGAGAGTGGCTTTCCTGTGTATTACAGCTGTACCAGTGCTACAGGCACCATGAGCACAGTATGAGCAGTAATGAGAGTGGCTTTCCTGTGTATTACAGCTGTACCAGTGCTACAGGCACCATGAGCACAGTATGAGCAGTAATGAGAGTGGCTTTCCTGTGTATTACAGCTGTACCAGTGCTACAGGCACCATGAGCACAGTATGAGCGGTAATGAGAGTGGCTTTCCTGTGTATTACAGCTGTACCAGTGCTACAGACACCATGAGCACAGTATGAGCAGTAATGAGAGTGGCTTTCCTGTGTATTACAGCTGTACCAGTGCTACAGGCACCATGAGCACAGTATGAGCAGTAATGAGAGTGGCTTTCCTGTGTATTACAGCTGTACCAGTGCTACAGGCACCATGAGCACAGTATGAGCAGTAATGAGAGTGGCTTTCCTGTGTATTACAGCTGTACCAGTGCTACAGGCACCATGAGCACAGTATGAGCAGTAATGAGAGTGGCTTTCCTGTGTATTACAGCTGTACCAGTGCTACAGGCACATAACCGTCCTGTCTGTGGAACATTACATTTTGGTTCCGTCCCATTGGTGGAGCCCGGGTGCTGTACGCTGGAAGGCTCTGTGCTTGTGGCCTCTTATTGGTCCATGTGGTCGTGGTCTGTACTCGCAGGGCTGGTGCCTTACTACAGAGACATTGGTGCCCTGGAAATGCCGTCACGCCAAGCACTCACTGGGCGGCACTAAGGGGATCCAGCAACCCTGTTACACTCCGGTGTTTCACCAGTAATGCTTCTCTACATCAGTCTGGGAAAAGCCATTAGAGAACGTTTGATGTTCCCAGGGTCTAGGGAAGGGTCTGCATGACGTTCTCTGATGGAAGTGTAACAACATGGCGCCTGATTCAGAGAGACCCTCCTGGATCGGGACCCTGTATACGTAATGTTGCTGTTAGTTGACGACACTTAGCACGGAGATGTATCATGTAATTGTCATATTTGGGCAGCAGAGTAACCAAGACTAAACATGGCTACCTCTGATGAGACTGCGCTGTGACCGTGTGCGGCTGGTACAGTCTTCGACAGAATTGTTTCCTTTTTTTTTAAATACGTGTTTATGTACCGTGCATGTGCGCAAAAAGTACTAACGTTTCCTTTCATATGCAGATTTCTACTTATTTTGCATTTGTGACTCCATATTGGGGGGGGGCGGCATGCGTAGTAACGGGTACCAATCTGCGCATGGCTGTCAGGATCAATTGTCTGCTCAACCCCTAGTGCAAAATACATAGTTATGATGACGACGCACACCTGCGTCTCATTGGCTGATTGTGTCTTGATCGCTGTCGGTGATGCTATAGAAACCTTTAGTGTGGCTCCCGGTCCCGTCTGTAACCCTATAGCTGAGTGCATGGCTCCCACTCCTGTCTGTAACCCTATAGCTGAGTGCATGGCTCCCGGGGTCCCGTCTGTAACGATTTAGCTGAGTGCATGGCTCCCGGTCCTGTCTGTAACCCTATAGCTGAGTGCATGGCTCCCTCTCCTGTCTGTAACCCTATAGCTGAGTGCATGGCTCCCGGGGTCCCGTCTGTAACCCTTTAGTTGAGTGCATGGCTCCCGGTCCTCTCTGTAACCCTTTAGCTGAGTGCATGGCTCCCGCTCCTGTCTGTAACCCTTTAGCTGAGTGCATGGCTCCCGCTCCTGTCTGTAACCCTTAAGCTGAGTGCATGGCTCCCGGTCCCGTCTGTAACCCTTTAGCTGAGTGCATGGCTCCCGGTCCTGTCTGTAACCCTATAGCTGAGTGCATGGCTCTCGGTCCCGTCTGTAACCCTATAGCTGAGTGCATGGCTCCCGGTCCCGTCTGTAACCCTATAGCTGAGTGCATGGTTCCCGGTCCCGTCTGTAACCCTTTAGCTGAGTGCATGGCTCCCGTCTGTAAGCCTTTGGCTGAGTGCATGGCTCCCGGTCCCGTCTGTAACCCTTTGGCATGGGTGCATGGGTTCCAGTTGCCACAAGCCCACATGGCGTCTGCGCAGAGCATCACATTATAGCCCATTATATCACAGTAGATGTTACCTAGATGAAAAATCGGGGTCATTATTTAGGAAGTGAATTCCATTAAAGGGACCTTTTACTGCAAAATGATGTAGATAATCTAAAACAGAAGTAATTTCATACTTTAATTATTGGTTATTAAAATATTTTAGCTTTGTAATTTACACTGCGACTCTTCTGCTCATTTGGCGACAAAGGTGCATTGTTTGGATTTGTTTGCATTGTTCAGGCTCCGTTTATATATATATTGTCGGTATCCGGTCTATAGAGCTACAGTGTAAATGTAGGCAATGTCTAGATAGACACCAGATGTTATACAGGCAATAGGTTGACAGGGACAAATGGTCAACATGAAAATGGTTCACACGTGATTATTTTGATTTGTTAGGGTTAGGCACCAGGAGGGTTAGCGACTAGAAGGGATGGTTAGGGTCAGGCACCTATCCCGACGGTTAGGGTTAGGCACCAGGAGGGAGGGTTAGGATTAGGCACCAGGAGGGGAGGGTTAGAATTAGGCACCAGGAGGGAGGGTTAGGATTAGGCACCAGGAGGGAGGGTTAGGATTAGGCACCAGGAGGGAGGGTTAGGATTAGGCACCAGGAGGGAGGGTTAGGATTAGGCACCAGGAGGGAGGGTTAGGATTAGGCACCAGGAGGGAGGGTTAGGATTAGGCACCAGGAGGGAGGGTTAGGGTTAGGCACCAGAAGGGAGGGTTAGGGTTAGGCACCAGGAGGGAGGGTTAGGGTTAGGCACCAGGAGGGAGGGTTAGGGTTAGGCACCAGGAGGGAGGGTTAGGCACCAGGAGGGAGGGTTAGGGTTAGGCACCAGGAGGGAGGGTTAGGGTTAGGCACCAGGAGGGTTAGGATTAGGTACCAGGAGGGAGGGTTAGGTTTAGGCACCAGGAGGGTTAGGTTTAGGCACCAGGAGGGTTAGGATTAGGCACCAGGAGGGAGGGTTAGGATTAGGGACTAGAAGGGGAGGGTTAGGGTTAGGCACCAGGAGGGAGGGTTAGGGTTAGGCACCAGGAGGGAGGGTTAGGGTTAGGCACCAGGAGGGAGGGTTAGGCACCAGGTGGGTTAGGATTAGGGACTAGAAGGGAGGGTTAGGCACCAGGAGGGAGGGTTAGGCACCTGGAGGGAGGGCTAGGGTTAGGCACCTGGAGGGAGGGCTAGGGTTAGGCACCTGGAGGGAGGGCTAGGTTTAGGCACCAGGAGGGAGGGTTAGGTTTAGGCACCAGGAGGAAGGGTTAGGATTAGGCACCAGGAGGAAGGGTTAGGATTAGGCACCAGGAGGGAGGGTTAGGATTAGGGACTAGAAGGGGAGGCTTAGGGTTAGGCACCAGGAGGGAGGGTTAGGCACCAGGTGGGTTAGGATTAGGGACTAGAAGGGAGGGTTAGGGTTAGGCACCAGGAGGGAGGGTTAGGCACCTGGAGGGAGGGCTAGGGTTAGGCACCTGGAGGGAGGGCTAGGGTTAGGATTAGGCACCAGGAGGGAGGGTTAGGATTAGGCACCAGGAGGGGAGGGTTAGGATTAGGCACCAGGAGGGGAGGGTTAGGATTAGGCACCAGGAGGGGAGGGTTAGGATTAGGCACCAGGAGGGGAGGGTTAGGATTAGGCACCAGGAGGGAGGGTTAGGATTAGGCACCAGGAGGGAGAGTTAGGGTTAGGCACCAGGAGGGTTAGGATTAGGCACCAGGAGGGTTAGGCACCAGGAGGGAGGGTTAGAGTTAGGCACCAGGAGGGAGGGTTAGGGTTAGGCACCAGGAGGAGGGAGGGTTAGGGTTAGGCACCAGGAGGAGGGAGGGTTAGGGTTAGGCACCAGGAGGGTTAGGATTAGGCACCAGGAGGGTTAGGATTAGGCACCAGGAGGGAGGGTTAGGATTAGGCACCAGGAGGGAGGGTTAGGATTAGGCACCAGGAGGGAGGGTTAGGATTCGGGACTAGAAGGGGAGGGTTAGGGTTAGGCACCAGGAGGGAGGGTTAGGGTTAGGCACCAGGAGGGAGGGTTAGGCACCTGGAGGGAGGGCTAGGGTTAGGCACCTGGAGGGAGGGCTAGGGTTAGGCACCAGGAGGGAGGGTTAGGATTAGGCACCAGGAGGGAGGGTTAGGATTAGGCACCAGGAGGGAGGGTTAGGATTAGGCACCAGGAGGGAGGGTTAGGATTAGGCACCAGGAGGGAGGGTTAGGATTAGGCACCAGGAGGGAGGGTTAGGATTAGGCACCAGGAGGGAGGGTTAGGATTAGGCACCAGGAGGGAGGGTTAGGATTAGGCACCAGGAGGGTTAGGATTAGGCACCAGGAGGGTTAGGATCAGGGACTAGAAGGGAGGGTTAGGATTAGGCACCAGGAGGGAGGGAGGGAGGGGTTAGGGTTAGGCACCAGGAGGGAGGGGTTAGGGTTAGGCACTAGGAGGGAGGGGTTAGGGTTAGGCACCAGGAGGGAGGGGTTAGGGTTAGGCACCAGGAGGGAGGGGTTAGGGTTAGGCACCAGGAGGGAGGGGTTAGGGTTAGGCACCAGGAGGGAGGGGTTAGGGTTAGGCACCAGGAGGGAGGGTTAGGCACCAGGAGGGAAGGTTAGGGTCAGGCACCAGGAGGGAGGGGTTGGGTCAGGCACCAGGAGGGAGGGGTTGGGTCAGGCACCAGGAGGGAGGGGTTGGGTCAGGCACCAGGAGGGAGGGGTTGGGTCAGGCACCAGGAGGGGAGGGGTAGGGTTAGGCACCAGGAGGGGAGGGTTAGGATTACGCACCAGGAGGGAGGGTTAGGATTACGCACCAGGAGGGAGGGTTAGGATTACGCACCAGGAGGGAGGGTTAGGGTCAGGCACCAGGAGGGGAGGGTTAGGATTAGGCACCAGGAGGGGAGGGTTAGGATTAGGCACCAGGAGGGAGGGTTAGGATTAGGCACCAGGAGGGAGGGTTAGGGTCAGGCACCAGGAGGGAGGGCTAGGATTAGGCACCAGGAGGGAGGGTTAGGGTTAGGCACCAGGAGGGTTAGGATTAGGCACCAGGAGGGTTAGGATCAGGGACTAGAAGGGAGGGTCAGGCACCAGGAGGGAGGGTTTGGGTCAGGCACCAGGAGGGAAGGTTTGGGTCAGGCACCAGGAGGGAGGGTTTGGGTCAGGCACCAGGAGGGAGGGTTTGGGTCAGGCACCAGGAGGGAGGGTTTGGGTCAGGCACCAGGAGGGAGGGTTTGGGTCAGGCACCAGGAGGGAGGGTTTGGGTCAGGCACCAGGAGGGAGGGTTTGGGTCAGGCACCAGGAGGGAGGGTTTGGGTCAGGCACCAGGAGGGAGGGTTTGGGTCAGGCACCAGGAGGGAGGGTTTGGGTCAGGCACCAGGAGGGAGGGTTTGGGTCAGGCACCAGGAGGGAGGGTTTGGGTCAGGCACCAGGAGGGAGGGTTTGGGTCAGGCACCAGGAGGGAGGGTTAGGGTTAGGCACCAGGAGGGTTAGGATTAGGCACCAGGAGGGTTAGGATCAGGGACTAGAAGGGAGGGTCAGGCACCAGGAGGGAGGGTTTGGATCAGGCACCAGGAGGGAAGGTTTGGGTGAGGCACCAGGAGGGAGGGTTTGGGTCAGGCACCAGGAGGGAGGGTTTGGGTCAGGCACCAGGAGGGAGGGTTTGGGTCAGGCACCAGGAGGGAGGGTTTGGGTCAGGCACCAGGAGGGAGGGTTTGGGTCAGGCACCAGGAGGGAGGGTTTGGGTCAGGCACCAGGAGGGAGGGTTAGGATTAGGCACCAGGAGGGAGGGTTAGGCACCAGGAGGGAGGGTTAGGCACCAGGAGGGGAGGGTTAGGCACCAGGAGGGTTAGGATTAGGGACTAGAAGGGAGGGTTAGGCACCAGGAGAGTTAGGATTAGGGACTAGAAGGGAGGGTTAGGGTTAGGCACCAGGAGGGAGGTTTAGGGTTAGGCACCAGGAGGGAGGTTTAGGGTTTGGCACCAGGAGGGAGGGTTAGGCACTAGGGGGAGGGTTAGGCACCAGGAGGAAGGGGTTAGGGTTAGGCCCCAGGAGGAAGGTGTTAGGGTTAGGCACCAGGAGGGGGAGGGTTAGGGTTAGGCACCAGGAGGGAGGGTTAGGCACCAGGAGGAAGGGTTAGGGTTAGGCACTAGGGTGGAGGGTTAGGGTTAGGCACTAGGAGGGAGGGGTTAGGATTAGGCACCAGGAGGGGAGGGTTAGGGTTAGGCACCAGGAGGGAGGGGTTAGGGTTAGGCACCAGGAGGGAGGGGTTAGGGTTAGGCACCAGGAGGAAGGGTTAGGCACCAGGAGGGAGGGTTTGGGTTAGGCACCAAGGGGAGGGTTAGGGTGAAGAGTAGGGTTAAAAAAAAAAAATCATGTCGACCATTTGACCCTGTCGACCATTTGTAACTGTTGACCTTACATGTCTACCTTTCGTGTGTCAACCTATTGTCCCTGTTGACCTATTGCCTGTCTAACATCCGGTGTCTATCTAGACATCGTCTATCTTTTTACTGCGGATCTATCAATCCGTAACCATATTGTCTGAGCAGTGAATTGCGCATTTCCCACATGTATGCAAGTTAGAAACGGATCAGTTCGTGATTCAGCCGCTTACATTTCTGAGAATCACGTAACTTCCGTACGTTAACTTGCCCTCAGCATGATCAGACCACAGCCCCAAATCACCAAGGCACCGAGCGCAGTCCCACAGAGGTCCCGGGCCATCGCTCACTGACGCTTTCTCTCTCTCTCTCTCTCTCTCTCTCTCAGTGTGCACGTGGGCGATCTATTTCCTAACAACTGCTGAAGGTGTACAGGAGAGATTCCACAAGGAAGTGACCACGGTCCTCGGCAAAGGACCAATCACATTGGAGAAGTTGGAAGAGCTCAGGTTGGTTCTATCTGTGCTGAAATACTAAATACACTATGTAATGTATCTCTATTAACCTTTTGAAGGAAATTATTTCATGACATTATATAATATAGTAGTATGGGTAGAATACACAGAATACATCCCCGTTGTCCGCCCCCACCCCTGTGGCAGATGCAGTATTATAGATCCCCCCCCCCCTTCTGGTAGGTGCAGTATTATAGGTCCCCCCCCTTCTGGTAGGTGCAGTATTATAGGTTGCCTCCTCCCCCCCTGTGGTAGGTGCAGTATTATAGGTTCCCCCCCCCCCCCTTGTGGTAGGTGCAGTATTATAGGTTCCCCCCCCCCCTTGTGGTAGGTGCAGTATTATAGGTCGCCCCCTTCCCCCCCCTGTGGTAGCTGCAGTATTATAGGCCCCCCCCCCCTCCCCACCTGTGGTAGGTGCAGTATTATAGGCCTCCCCCCCTGTGGTAGGTGCAGTATTATAGGTTTCCCCCCCCCCCTTTGTGGTAGGTGCAGTATTATAGGTCGCCCCCTCCCCCCCCTGTGGTAGGTGCAGTATTATAGGCCCCCCCCTCCCCCCCTGTGGTAGTTGCAGTGTTAAAGGCCTCCCCCCTGTGGTAGGAGCAGTATTATAGGCTCCCCCCCTGTGGTAGGTGCAGTATTATAGCCCCCCCTCCCCCCCTGTGGTAGGTGCAGTATTATAGCCCCCCCTCCCCCCCTGTGGTAGGTGCAGTATTATAGCCACCCCTCCCCCCCCTGTGGTAGGTGCAGTATTATAGGCCCCCCCCTGTGGTAGGTGCAGTATTATAGGTTCCCCCCCCCCCCGTGGTAGGTGCAGTATTATAGGTTCCCCCCCCCCCCCCTGTGGTATGTGCAGTATTATAGGTCCCCCCCCTGTGGTATGTGCAGTATTATAGGTCACCCCCTGTGGTATGTGCAGTATTATAGGTCACCCCCTGTGGTATGTGCAGTATTATAGGTCACCCCCTGTGGTATGTGCAGTATTATAGGTCACCCCCTGTGGTATGTGCAGTATTATAGGTCACCCCCTGTGGTATGTGCAGTATTATAGGTCACCCCCTGTGGTATGTGCAGTATTATATGTCCCCCCCTGTGGTATGTGCAGTATTATAGGTCCCCCCTCCCCCTGTGGTAGGTGCAGTATTATAGGTCCCCCCCCCCTGTGGTAGGTGCAGTATTATAGGTCCCCCCCTGTGGTAGGTGCAGTATTATAGGTCGTCCCCCCCTGTGGTAGGTGCAGTATTATAGGTCGTCCCCCCCTGTGGTAGGTGCAGTATTATAGGTCGTCCCCCCCTGTGGTAGGTGCAGTATTATAGGTCGTCCCCCCCTGTGGTAGGTGCAGTATTATAGGTCGTCCCCCCCTGTGGTAGGTGCAGTATTATAGGTCGTCCCCCCCTGTGGTAGGTGCAGTATTATAGGTCGTCCCCCCCTGTGGTAGGGGCAGTATTATAGGTCCCCCCCTGTGGTAGGTGCAGTATTATAGGTCCCCCCCTGTGGTAGGTGCAGTATTATAGGTCCCCCCCTGTGGTAGGTGCAGTATTATAGGTCCCCCCCCTGTGGTAGGTGCAGTATTATAGGTCCCCCCCCTGTGGTAGGTGCAGTATTATAGGTCCCCCCCCTGTGGTAGGTGCAGTATTATAGGTCCCCCCCCTGTGGTAGGTGCAGTATTATGTAGGTTATGTATATGAGCGGTAGAGAAGTGTGATCCCGCCTTGTGCGTCCTCTTCTATTACAGCTACTGCCGTCAGATACTGTGCGAGACGGTGAGGACAGCCAGGCTCACCCCAATCTCTGCCCGTCTGCAGGAGCTGGAGGGGAGAATAGACCAACACGTCATTCCTAAAGAGGTACTGTGCCCAGTGCCCCCAAACAGAGCTTATCCTGTATTACAGGTCAATATGTCACTAATGACGCTATAATCCACAGTAGGGCTCACACCATTATTATTAGTAATGTAATATATCCGCACCATGTCACACTTCTCCTGTAATAACTCACATTAGCCGGGACTCCCTGACACATGAAGATATCGGGGCTGCTGTATGTTATATGCAGATAATGAGATACAAGCAATGGTTCTGTTACTGTATCTGCCGTCTGGCTTAGTGGTTACAGGACGGTGAGAGTGTTTCCATAGGTTACAGTTTGCCGAATGTATCCTCAGCCCTAATGAGTGAGAATATGAGGCAGTAACGTGTCCTTCATTACAGACGCTGGTGCTGTACGCTCTCGGTGTTGTACTCCAGGATAGCGCAGCCTGGCCGTCTGCCTACAGGTACGTGTTACACCAGCGCCCCCTAGGTTTAGCTGTGCATACACGCATTTCAGCTGCCCATATATATGAACATGGGACTAGTATCATTAGTGATCATTTTGTCATTTACTTTTTTTTGTGCTCATTACAATCACATTATGGTTATACCTTTTATTTATTACTTTTACCCCCATTTATGATTAACACCCCTCCCCCAGTCCCGTCCCATGTATGTGTATGTATCATTTCTTATACCGTTTGTGGTTTTCAGTTTCTTGTGCGCTATCTGGGCGCGTCACATCTGAATAGTGAATCAATGTTTTGTGTCTCGTTCAGATTCAGTCCGGACAGATTTGAGGAGGAATCAGCGAAGCAGAACCTGACGTTGTTGGGTTTCTCGGGCAGCCAGGAGTGTCCTGAGCTCAGGTGAGGTGTAATACACAGGTAATGCTCCTGGGAGCTCATATACACGGTGGCAGCTTGTAAGACCCGGCGCTTCTGATACCTGTTTTATTCACAAGACGT
The DNA here is from genome assembly GCA_031769625.1 of Taudactylus pleione. NCBI lineage: Eukaryota > Metazoa > Chordata > Amphibia > Anura > Myobatrachidae > Taudactylus > Taudactylus pleione. Next base: position 28,353 of record JAUIMM010002166.1, on the reverse strand, counting down.
GACCAGTAAGAGCATTGCCTTTCTACATGTCGGGCGAAAACATGATCAGCAGCGCCGCGTTTAACAAGCCGACAAGTCGTACATATTCCCCTCTGCACATATATACAATACAATTAGATACACGGCTTAGTTGCTATTAGTCAGTGAGGACAAACTCTATGTACTGTGACGTCTCTGTGACAGAATGAGGAAATCATCATCTTTCATTATCCCTACTGTAACTGTTGTTCCATGATTCCCTCAGGGGGAACGCTGTAGGCAAAAATAAAATGTTTTATAAAATGCTTAAACTTATTCCCAGATTTTTATTTTAAAACGATGGGTGCTCTGGGCTATAATCATCCAGCCTCAGGTCCTCTGCACGATGGGTGCTCTGAGCTGTAATCATCCAGCCTCAGGTCCTCTGCACGATGGGTGCTCTGGGCTATAATCATCCAGCCTCAGGTCCTCTGCACGATGGGTGCTCTGAGCTGTAATCATCCAGCCTCAGGTCCTCTGCACGATGGGTGCTCTGGGCTATAATCATCCAGCCTCAGGTCCTCTGCACGAGGGGTGCGCTGGGCTATTATCATCCAGCCTCAGGTCCTCTGCACGAGGGGTGCTCTGAGCTGTAATCATCCAGCCTCAGGTCCTCTGCACGAGGGGTGCTTTGGGCTATTATCATCCAGCCTCAGGTCCTTTGCACGAGGGGTGCGCTGGGCTATTATCATCCAGCCTCAGGTCCTCTGCACGAGGGGTGCTTTGGGCTATAATCATCCAGCCTCAGGTCCTCTGCACGAGGGGTGCTTTGGGCTATAATCATCCAGCCTCAGGTCCTCTGCACGAGGGGTGCTTTGGGCTATAATCATCCAGCCTCAGGTCCTCTGCACGAGGGGTGCTCTGGGCTATTATCATCCAGCCTCAGGTCCTCTGCACGAGGGGTGCTCTGGGCTATAATCATCCAGCCTCAGGTCCTCTGCACGAGGGGTGCTCTGGGCTATTATCATCCAGCCTCAGGTCCTCTGCACGAGGGGTGCTCTGGGCTATAATCATCCAGCCTCAGGTCCTCTGCACGAGGGGTGCTCTGGGCTATAATCATCCAGCCTCAGGTCCTCTGCACGAGGGGTGCGCTGGGCTATAATCATCCAGCCTCAGGTCCTCTGCACGAGGGGTGCGCTGAGCTATTATCATCCAGCCTCAGGTCCTCTGCACGAGGGGTGCGCTGGGCTATAATCATCCAGCCTCAGGTCCTCTGCACGAGGGGTGCGCTGGGCTATTATCATCCAGCCTCAGGTCCTGTGCACGAGGGGTGCGCTGGGCTATTATCATCCAGCCTCAGGTCCTGTGCACGAGGGGTGCTCTGGGCTATAATCATCCAGCCTCAGGTCCTCTGCACGATGGGTGCGCTGGGCTATTATCATCCAGCCTCAGGTCCTCTGCACGATGGGTGCGCTGGGCTATTATCATCCAGCCTCAGGTCCTGTGCACGAGGGGTGCGCTGGGCTATTATCATCCAGCCTCAGGTCCTGTGCACGATGGGTGCGCTGGGCTATTATCATCCAGTCTCAGGTCCTCTGCACGAGTGGTGCTCTGGGCTATTATCATCCAGCCTCAGGTCCTCTGCACGAGGGGTGTGCTGGGCTATTATCATCCAGCCTCAGGTCCTGTGCACGAGTGGTGCTCTGGGCTATTATCATCCAGCCTCAGGTCCTCTGCACGATGTGTGCGCTGGGCTATTATCATCCAGCCTCAGGTCCTCTGCACGAGGTGCGTTCCTCACTAGGGAGAGATGGGAATTATTGTCCTATAGAAGATAGCCGGTAGATTTGTGTGTGTCCATGCCACCCCTCAGATTGCGTACAATGCCCCCGGGTGTGTCTGATGCGGGCAGCATTGCACTGGTGACATTGGTATAACTGGATTTTGCTTGTTCATGGTCTAGTTGTTAAGGCTTCTAGTAAGAGGTCACTGATTCTGCGGCAGGGGTGACATTTCTTTCCATCGTCTCTATGGCTACCTCATACCTCAACATGCCTCAGTATGCGGGGTGTCCACAGCTGGGAACCCCCTTCCCCCACCTCCGAGACTCTGTTTTGTTGCAAGTTTCTGTCTCAGTGAGTTTGATATGAACAGGCAGAAATGTTGTGTTCTGTGGCAGGCAGCGGCTATATACATAGTGATATATTAGTGTTATACAGACGGACCCCTCGCTGGCTCAGTGATGGATCATTGCTCTCCTGATAGAGCGTCCTGCTGGGCACATAGATCTTCTGCTGGTTTATCATTATGTGCTCGGCCATAACTACAGGTTTCTCTGTAATCTGCCAACGTTCCTGGAAGTTCTCCAGCTGATGTTAATGATGTCCCCCCAGACTAATGATGCAGCTGGTATTACAGAAACCGCCTGGGCCATTTATTTTATGTATTATCAGTTATTTATATAGCGCACACCTATTCCGCAGCGCTTTATGGGGAATATTTAGTCATTCACATCAGTCCCTGCGCTATATTATTCGATTCTTGGAGGAAACCCATGCAAACACAGGGAGAAGATACAAACTCCATACAGATAGGATTACTGCAAGGCTTATGGTTGCAGCTCCAAACCCAGGTGGTCACCGTCACCTTCTTATTAGACGAATAGTAGAGAGTATGGTCCGGGCGCTTCTCTTGCTGGGATACTTGATAGACGAATAGTAGAGAGTATGGTCCGGGCGCTTCTCTTGCTGGGATACTTGATAGACGAATAGTAGAGAGTATGGTCCGGGCGCTTCTCTTGCTGGGATACTTGATAGACGAATAGTAGAGAGTATGGCCCGGGCGCTTCTCTTGCTGGGATACTTGATAGACAAATAGTAGAGAGTATGGTCCGGGCGCTTCTCTTGCTGGGATACTTGATAGACGAATAGTAGAGAGTATGGTCCGGGCGCTTCTCTTGCTGGGATACTTGATAGACGAATAGTAGAGAGTATGGTCCGGGCGCTTCTCTTGCTGGGATACTTGATAGACGAATAGTAGAGAGTATGGTCCGGGCGCTTCTCTTGCTGGGATACTTGATAGAATGATTACTACATATGAGCTTCATAGTCTAGCACCCTGCACCTATCACACCCCGTGCAGTTCCTGTCTCCTGCCTGCGGTGTCGCTATTTGCTCTGGTGCTTCTAGCACACTCTGGTCTGTATCTCAGCAGCAGTTTTTTGCATCAGCTGAGTGTGCTAGAAGCACCAGAGCACAGAGAGACACCCAGGCAGGAAAGGCGGGGTGTGACAGGTGCAGGGTGCTATGATGATCACTAATAACACAATGTGAAGCTCCTATAACACCAGCAGCTGGGGCAGAATGACACTACTACCCGAGTAACGCAGCACTGTAGTGTCCTGTGTCATAGCTGCGCCTGCTGCGTTACCTGGGTAGTAGCGCCATTCTGCCTGACAGTGGCGCTGCCTGAGCTGCAAGTATCCCAGCACGTGTAGCGCCCGGTCCATACTCTCTACTATTTGTCCATACTGATAGGGCCTTGGAGGGAATTGAACACAAGACCTCAGTGCTGTGAGGCAGTTTTATTAACCACTATGTTCTAACCAACAAATGCTGTCTTTCAATGAGTGGCGCCTGCTGCGAGTCATTGTCAGCGTATTTGGAAGCGCACCTCCCGATTCCATGGCTGCTGTCAGTCAGGTGACACCCCCAGGTCTGCACGCATCATGGTGTATAGTGTAGAACAGTGGTTAGCATTGGACTGGGGTCAGGAGGTTTATGTGGAGTTTGTGTGTTCCCCCACCAAACACGCTTAGGGCAATAGTTAGTGAAAAGACTGAAGGTTCCTGCACATTACACACGGGATACCGGGGTTACAGTAATCACAGTGGGTAACTGCGCGGTTCTGTGATATAGGTATACATTGTGTGTGTTGTGCACCCGCAGCTCAGTTGTCGGAAGCAGTTCCCCGTCTTCTGCGCGATCTCAGAACTGGCCGGAATTCCCCGCCTGACGCATTTCTGAGATAATGTAGAGGTTCCGCAGCCGCCGATAATAACGGCTCATTCTGCTTTCCGGGCTGGTGCGTCGGCAGCGTATGAATAAAGTAACTGCTCAAATAAAAACATAAATAATACAAAAAACTGCAGCAACTCATAAAATTACCACAGGATATGGCCGACCGCCCTTCTGCTTATTCGCCTGTTTGTTTTGCGCTGGGATTTATAAAGACGACCTGCAGAAGTGGTGTCTGCTCGGATGTACAGGCCGTTTACATATAGATAGAAATCCTCCTGTGTGTACACCGGGATCCTTGTGCGCTGGTGTCAGTGTGACCCGTATGTACCATTACCAGCACGTTAGCCAATGTACTAACACCATCTCCTGAGCATGTGTAATGTCTATTACTGTATTATAAATAACATTTTTAGTGATGTCCTCTGTCAGGCTCCCATTAGTATTCAGGGCCTGATTCAGACCCGCTCGCGAGCGCATAGTGCTTGCAAGCAGGCTCGCTACAAGACGGGGCGGCTGTCGATATTGATCGTCAGCTCGCCCCGTTTGGTAGGCGGGTCGGGGGGGTGGCTGCACAAACGCAGGTGTTCCCGAAGGAACGCCTGCCGTTTGTGGGCGGCCCTACTGACATCACACGTGATGTCAGTAGTGAACTTCCTGCTTTATTAGAGCAGGAAGTTCACTGGGGCTTGCGGTGGACCAGACCCTACCACAAGGGTCTCGTCGCAAGCCTGATGGGCGCGATAATCGCGACCATCGCAAGGCCGTCCGCTAAAGCTGTGTGGGGTCACCCACAGTTTAGCGAGCGGCCTGGAGGCCGGGATAAAAAAGGGCCTCAGACCGGAGGCGTGCCCAGGTGTATTGTCACTATTGGTGCATGTCCCTCACCAGCACGACTTGCGCGGTTTCGTACCATGTCGGTAGCACAATTACTTAAACAAGAAAAAAAATTATAATTTTCCCCCAGCTCACTGCAAAGGACCAGTAATAAGATGTGAAAACTACATGATAATTAAAACCAGAGATATTTGTTGCATGTAATAAGCACCAGGCTGCATCACGGCGTCTCTGTACCGGTGTCCCTAACGCTCCGCTGATAATAACACCCACTTTGGGTCGTATAATTGCACACTGCTATGCCACATGATAATAGCACCCACTTTGGGTCGTATAATTGCACACTGCTATGCCACATGATAATAGCACATAGATATATTAATGGAAGTGGAAGTGAAGAGCCAACTCACCTGGGGGTACCCCAAGAACCTCCATATGGCACTACAGGAACCTGTACAGTACAGGAATCTGCGCAGCCACCATCTTATATTACTGTTCTGACAGGTATGTGTGGGACCTGCAATTTGGAGGGTGTGCTGGTTCCTGTAGTGCCATTTGGAGGATCTTGAGGATCTCTTCATTTTGAGCTGCCCCCGCTCACCGCCATCTGCCCCTGTAACTATATTGCTGAGTTACTGCATCAGAGTTTAGTCGCTGAGGTAGCGAAATTTCCCAGATTGCAATAGAAGACGGCGTGAGACCGGCGCTATCAACCATATGACCCCAAACATACAGCGATGACGGTGATCCTGCCAAATCTCCAGTAGCTAAATAGTTACCTGTTCTAGACGCTTGGCTTAAAGTCCAGGTCCTATTTCCACACCGTTACTGGGCACCGCTGGAAATGTCGGTAGAATTGGGAACACACAACACAAGTATTAGAGGGACTAATATAAAATGAATGTTTCCTTAGATAATAGTTCAAACCACTAATACCCCAAAACACCCCCCTAGGAAAATATCCCCTCATACAATAAACAGCGGTAAGGAGCTCCGATGAGCATTGCGGGGACTGTTCCGTCGGTCGTTGCTTCATGTCTTATTTTATGGCAATAGCTTTATTTATTTTTTAACACCAATTCCCCTTTTGCTAATTTACCTCCTATTTCTACTTCAGGGTCCATAGGGGTCCACAGGGTTGACCTTGGGGTATAGCTGGATCTGGATCCATGGGCACCATGCAGTTAAAGCTTTGCTGCTCCCAGGATGCACTTAGGTCCGTCCTCCTGTATACCCCGCCCCCGGCCACAGGCACCTCAGTTTTAGTTGGTGCCTGGCCGGAGTCGGGTCACCCTGCGCAGTGGGGCTGCATAAGCAGCCCCTAAGCTTTACTCTTTATTTTTTTTTTTAAAAAAAGATGATTTTATTTTATTTTTATTGTCTTCAGAGCGGCAGCATCAGACTGTCCATCTGGACGTCTACGCTGCCGCTCCAACAGCCCCGCTGGCGCTGCGACGCCGGTACTGATCCGGGGATCGCAGCGGGACCCCTGAGTCAGTACTAGCGTGGCTCCGGGACCACCCAAGGACTGCTGCCGGACTGAAGGGGCCAGGTAAGCCGCGTGCAGCGCTGTCAGCGCTGCACGCGGGGATAATGCAGTCTTCATGCAGCCGGTCTCTGGGGACAGACCGGCGGCGCTAGTAGCGGCGGCGGGCTCCCCCTCTTCAGGAATACCCCGCGTGTCCGCTGACCCCCGGGGTGTAAGTACCGGCGGGGAACCGGCTTCCCCGGGGGTTTAGTACTAGCAGGGGAGGCAGCCTTCCCTGCTTCAGCGCTCCTCCCCTCAGCCCAGCGCGCCTTCTCTCATGTGTGCTGGCGTCGCTGGGCTGTTATTTCCTGGCCACTCCTCCTCAGAGCTCTCCGGCGGCCATCTTCCTCAGGCAGCATCGCAGAGCTCCCAGGCAGGCTTCCAGTGGACCAGTCCCCCTGCGTACCTCTCCCCTGATCAGGACGGTGTATGCAGCACTATAGCCCTCCCAGACACTGAATCTGGGAGGTTGATTGTAGCGGAAGGTGCAGTGAGTATAACTTCTCTGCATGGTATGTGACTATTACTAGTGCTGCTGTCTGTGCTTATTTCTACTTACTGTCAGCTTATACCTATCCCTTTCCTTCTCCTACGGCCCGCAGGTGCGTGGGGGAGGGGTGTTCTTTCTGTGTAACGTCACTTTTATATAGATCTACGTATTTGTGAGGTCCGTCACATACTGCGGTGTGCTCCTCAGTACCATATTGTGGGCTGTTTGTGTTGCCTACTTGGTAGTGCGTGGGTGTTATACGCCTTACCTCGTTTCGGTGAGACACTTTTTTTGCAAAAAAGTTAGTGTCATGTCTGATGAGGGGAATGAGCGCTCCGAGGCTCCTGTGTTGTTTTACTGCCGACGCTGTTCGGCAGGGGTTGACGGGGCAGATTGTCTCAGGACGGTCTGTGTGGGCGGTGCCAGTTGGTACCTGGACCCTCTAAACCCCCGGTGGCGCAGGATCCTCCGTGGGCAATGTTTACGCAAGTGCTGGCGTCAATCGCGGACCGACTTGCGGTCCCGACTGCGGCCCCATCTAGGGCGTTGCCCCAACCTACCATGCCCCGTTCCCCGGGTGTGACTCGTCTGGTGCAGTCTCCTCCCGGGTCTCAGACTGTGGGTCCTTATGCGGGTTTGCCGGTATACGTGCAATCCCCCACGGTGCCGCAGCAGTCGATGGTACCTTTTCAGGGGTATCCTCAGGCAGTACCCCCGCCTTGGGTGGACGTCCTCTCCAGCTCTGTTCAGAGTCTGGCGGCTTCGTCATCGGCTTTTCAACATATGTTGCACAGTGATTTGCCCCCACGGGCGTCCAAGCGTTCCGTTCCGGCTTCACTGGCGGCTCAGTTCACGGACATGGACGTGTCTTCGGATGACGGGGAGATCCATGAAGACTATGACTCGGATGCCGGGGCCCAGGAGATAGAGGCTAAGTCTTCCATTAATGTGCCGGCATTGGTTAGGGCGGTGCGGGCCATCCTTCACATTGAGGAGGATGTGCCCGCCCCCAGGTCAAAATACCCAAATTTTAAAAAGGCCAAGGTAGCTTCGACTGTTTTTCCCCTGTCCGATCAATTGACGGATCATATGGCAGGGGCCTGGCAGTTGCCCAGCAAGAGGTACCAACCGCAGAAGCGGTTGGCTTCGAACTATCCGTTTCCGGAGGCTCATTGCAGGAAGTGGGAAACTCCTCCAGCGGTGGAATCCCACGTTACCCGCTTAATTAAAAGCGCTACGCTGCCTTTGCCGTCGATCTCCTCCCTGAAGGATCCCACGGACAGGAAGGTGGAGACTTGTTTGAAGTCTATCTACTCTCTCTCGGGGGCGGTGGCCCGTCCGTCCATGGCCATCTCTTGGGTGGCTAAGGCCATCGAGAGCTGGGCCAATGCTTTGGAGGATACCTTTCCGGAAGATGCTCCGGAGATCCAGAGAGCGTTGATAGGTCAAATGAGGGATGCGGCTTCCTACATTGGGGAAGCATCGTTAGACGCAAGCCTGCTAACCTCTCGGGTGTCGGCTGCAGCTGTGTCGGCGCGTCGGTCCTTGTGGCTGAGGTCTTGGAGAGCTGACGCTGACTCTAAAAAGGGACTGGAGGCCTTACCTTTTAATGGGGAGTTGCTTTTTGGTCCAGACTTGGACAAAATTGTGGACACTCTGGCTAAGTCTAAATCAGCCTTCCTCCCTTCGGCTTCTGCTCCTACCAAGGTACGGAGCTCTGCTTTTCGGTCCTTTCGGGTTCAGGGCAAGGCAAAGGGTCAGTCCTTCCCGAGGCAGTCGACGACCAAGGCCGCTTCTAAGCCCAAGAAGCAGCCCTGGAGTGCCAGGCGCCCTTCTTCCAAGCAGGAAGATAAACCTTCTGCCTGATGGGACGGGCCTCCCTCTGGGGGACCCCAGAGTGGGAGGCCGACTTCTTCTATTTGCCCAGTGCTGGCACAATACCACCACGGATGCCTGGGTTCGAGAAGTGGTCTCCCAGGGGTACGCCCTGTCTTTTCGGCACAGACCGCCCCACCAGTTTTTCTGCACGAGTCCTTCTCAGGATACGACCAAGTCTTTACAGATTCAGGAAGCTATAGAGTCCTTGCTGACAGCAGGGGTCATTGTTCCCGTTCCTCAATTACAACGAGGGACGGGGTTCTATTCTTCTCTGTTTCTGGTGCGGAAACCCAATGGTTCTCATCGCCCTATCCTCAACTTGAAGTCTCTGAACAAATTCCTCAGAGTTCCCAAGTTCAGGATGGAAACGTTACGTTCCATCATTCTGGCGATGGAACCGGGGGATTACATGGTGTCCCTGGATATCCAGGACGCCTACCTCCATGTTCCGATAGCACCTTCACACCAGCGGTATCTGAGGTTCGCTATCCTTCAACACCATTACCAGTTCCGGGCGCTACCCTTTGGTCTCTCCACGGCACCGAGGGTGTTCACGAAGATTATGGCGGTCATGGCCGCACATCTTCGGAACCAGAATGTACGGCTACTATCGTATCTGAACGACCTCCTGTTGCTGGCGAGTTCCCCGGAGGTACTGCTTCATCATCTCCACTTGACGGTCGCTTGCCTGCAAGCGCACGGGTGGCTGATAAATTGGAAAAAGTCCTCCCTGATTCCATCACAACGGATGGTTCATTTGGGAGCCCTGCTGGATTCTCGTCAGCAAAGGATCTTCCTGACCCCGGAGAAGGTCTCCTCCCTGCAGCTGAGGATACACAGTTGCCTGAGCAGTTGCCGCCTGTCGGTCCATTTGGCTATGAGGGTTTTGGGCTCCATGGTGTCAACATTCGACATGGTGGAATTTGCCCAGTTTTATTCCCGGCCTCTGCAGGGGCTGATTGTATCGGAATGAAACGGGTTACCTCACCGGATCCGCTCTCAGTTGCTGGTGTTGTCCCCGGAGGTTCGGCAGTCTTTGGCTTGGTGGCTTCAGACAGCTCATCTGGTCGAGGGGCGGCCCTTTTGGATCCCGGACTGGGTCCTGCTCACGACGGATGCCAGTCTTCGGGGTTGGGGTGCAGTGACCGGCTCGTTGTCACTTCAGGGTCGTTGGTCTGCGGAAGAAGCTCTTCTTCCCATCAACATTCTGGAACTGCGGGCGGTTTATCGGGCCCTGCAGTCGTCCGGTCCCGCTCTTAACGAACGGGCGGTTCATGTGCAGTCCGACAACGCCACCACGGTGGCGTATATCAACCACCAAGGAGGAACTTCAACTCGGGCAGCAATGTCGGAGGTGTCTCGCATCCTTGCTTGGGCGGAGTGTCACATTCCAGCGATCTCGGCAGTCTTCATTCCCGGAGTCTTCAATTGGGAGGCGGACTTCCTCAGCCGTCACGACGTGCATCCCGGGGAATGGTCGCTTCACCCAGAGGTGTTTCAGCTACTCGTGGACAGGTGGGGGCTGCCGGAGCTGGACTTGATGGCCTCCCGTCACAATCACAACTTGCCCGTTTACGGGTCAAGGACAAGAGACGCAGGCGCCAGTCTGGTAGACACGCTGTCGGTGAAATGGACGTTTCACCTGGCGTATCTGTTTCCTCCGATATCCTTACTTCCTTGGGTTCTGCGGAAATTCAAGCAGGACGGCGGCACGCTCGTGCTGGTTGCTCCGGCGTGGCCCAGACGTCCTTGGTACTCCGATCTGAGGTGTCTCTCCATCGACGCTCCGTACCTTCTTCCTCAGCGTCGGGACCTGTTGTCTCAGGGGCCCTGCCTTTACCCGGATCTGGGTCGGCTGTCTTTGACGGCGTGGCTCTTGAGACAGCCGTCTTGAGGTCTAGGGGTTTCTCCAGTTCAGCCATTGGTACCATGCTTAGGGCACGCAAGCCTGCCTCCGCACGGATTTACCACAGGGTGTGGCGCACTTACTTTCAGTGGTGTGAATCCAGAAACTATGATCCTCAGGTGTTCCGGGTTTCCAGAATCTTGGAGTTCCTTCAATCAGGTTTGGACCTCGGCTTACGCCTGGCCTCTCTGAAAGTTCATGTGTCTGCTTTGTCCGTGTGGTTTCAGCGACGGATTGCTACACTACCGGATGTTCACACCTTTTTCCAGGGTGTTCTCAGGATACAGCCTCCCTTCGTGCCTCCTGTGGCTCCTTGGGACTTGGCGGTGGTGCTACGGGTCTTGCAGGGTCATCCTTTTGAGCCTCTTGAGGTGGTGGACCTCAAGTGGCTGACGTTCAAGACCGTTTTTCTCCTAGCAATTGCTTCTGCCAGGAGGGTGTCAGAGTTGGGGGCGCTTTCCTGTCGCCCCCCTTTTCTGATTTTTCATCAGGACAGAGCGGTGCTCCGCACTCGTCCTGAGTTTTTGCCCAAAGTGGTCTCGAAGTTCCACATTAATCAGGAACTTGTTGTGCCAGCTTTTCAGTCACCTGATCTTTCAGCTGGTGAGGCTTCCTTAGATGTAGTCCGGGCACTTAGAATCTATGTGGACCGGACGGCTTCGGTTAGGAAGTCGGATTCTTTGTTTGTTCTCTTCGGTTTTCACAAGAGGGGTTGGCCTGCCAACAAGCAAACGTTAGCCCGTTGGCTTCGTTCGGTTATTTGTGAGGCTTATGCACAGGAGGGTTTACCTGTGCCAGCCTCTGTTAAGGCTCATTCCACTCGTTCTGTGGGTCCCTCTTGGGCTGCTAGACGTGGCGCCTCCGCTGTTCAGCTGTGTAATGCGGCCACTTGGTCTTCAATTCAAACGTTTTTGAGGTTCTATGCGTTTGACACCTTCGCCTCTCAGGATGCATCCTTTGGGCGCCGGGTACTCCTTTCAGCACAGGAACGTCCCCCCCCTTAGGTGAACTGCTTTGGGACATCCCCAAGGTCAACCCTGTGGACCCCCTATGGACCCTGAAGTAGAAAACAAGAGATATGGTAAGAACTTACCTTTGTTATCTCTGTTTCTATGAAGTCCATAGGGTCCACAGGGCGCCCGCCCTGACGCACCTGGCTTCAAATGGGCTGTGTGGCTGGTCACCGGTTTTCCGTCTCCCATTTCTGTGAGTATGGTTTCTTGTGTGTTCCAGTCTTCCTTCTCTCTGTTTAGTCTCCTCCTCCGGCCTTAGCTGCTTACCAACTGAGGTGCCTGGGGGCGGGGTATAGAGGAGGACGGACCCAAGTGCATCCTGGGAGCAGCAAAGCTTTAACTGCGTGGTGCCCATGGATCCAGATCCAGCTATACCCCAAGGTCAACCCTGTGGACCCTATGGACTTCGTAGAAACAGAGATAACAAAGCTAAGTTCTTACCATATCTCTTGTTATCGCATTTGTGTTTGACAAGTAATAACAATCATTACCCTAAAGTGACTATGGAATCGCTATAACAAAGGTAGTGTTATTTCTCTGCAGTAAATCCAATTTGTCTTTATACTTCTGCCTCTAGGTTCGCCTACATGGTGGCAATGGTCCTTCTCTGTGTCCTGGTGAGGAAGCTGCATTTACTGCCGGTGAAAGGTCAGGTTATGGAGAGCAAGTATGAGCTGGTAACTTCTCCAAAAGAGGAGGCCTGGGTCACTGTGTCAAAGAGGAGCTGAAGCAGCTGCCAGTCACCAGTCCTGCGCCCCTGGAGACGGCGAGAATCCCAGGACGTCAGTGCCTCCTCTGTCACTTCTGGCGTCTAGCCGTGTCTCACTTGAATGCACAAATCGCCAACTTGTGCGTTCGTGTAATATTGGGTAAAGCTGTCACTGCCGATTTCTAATCTCACTCACTAACCTCTGACACCCAGGAGGGGACCCCGATCGTCTCATTGTAGCTGGCTCTGGTTTGAACTCTGCGATCTGGGCTGTTCCCACTGGTACAGTGTTATCTATACAGCAGCGATGTATGTACTAATAATGTATAGGCAGGAGCACCCTACAGTCTTCTCCATAAGGGTTTTACCAGCTATAATTTAGAGGTGCCTATAAGATTGTCTACGTTCTAGCCGATGCTAAATAATGCAGTGTTAGTGTCAGCATTAAATATATTCATCAATAATCAGGTTTTATTTCTCATGTTCAGTAATTGCAGAGTATAATAATACACTAATGTATACTTGTACCCATTTATTTACAGGTTACTTTCTATGTAATATGACTCTTTCTCTTTGTACAGTGGAAACATCACTTGTAGTAATATAAGCTCTAAATTCTGTTGTTGAATTCCAAGGCGCCTTTTTGTCCATGAGTACCCGTCGCCTGGGGGCTGATGGAGAATGGTCCCCGGATCCATCTCCGAAAAGAATTGCATTAGATTAGCGCATAGGTGGCGGTCGCTTCTGTGGCCAAGCTTGGTAAATCTGACCATTTGGCGGCCCCCATAGAAACCACTGCAGAAGCCGGAGATATCTGCTATGAGCCCCTTTTTGTTACATGCAGGGGGGATACTTACCTTTTGCGGAGATCCCACGAAAACTATTTTTATACATATATCCCCTAATTTCTATCAGTGCATCGCTCTCTTTTTTGAATTGCTACAAAAATACCTAAAATACAAGTTGCTTTATCTATAAGAGAAACTTTCCCAAATATGAGACATCTGAGTATACCTGCAGCCGCCCCAATCCTGCGGGGACCTCGTTCCTCGCTCGCCAGATTCCCTGTTGTCTATTGAAGTTTGTAGCAAAACCATTTATGAAGGATTATAGATCTATGATTACCTGCTTTCGTTCCAGCTGGTGAGAGTTCTGCATTGTCAGACCCTGCACCGAGCATTCATCCAGCTGGTGAGAGTTCTGCATTGTCAGAGCCTGCACCGAGCATTCATCCAGCTGGTGAGAGTTCTGCATTGTCAGACCCTGCACCGAGCATTCATCCAGCTGGTGAGAGTTCTGCATTGTCAGACCCTGCACCGAGCATTCATCCAGCTGGTGAGAGTTCTGCATTGTCAGACCCTGCACAGAGCATTCATCCAGCTGGTGAGAGTTCTGCATTGTCAGACCCTGCGCCGAGCATTCATCCAGCTGGTGAGAGTTCTGCATTGTCAGAGCCTGCACCGAGCATTCATCCAGCTGGTGAGAGTTCTGCATTGTAAGACCCTGCACAGAGCATTCATCCAGCTGGTGAGAGTTCTGCATTGTCAGACCCTGCGCCGAGCATTCATCCAGCTGGTGAGAGTTCTGCATTGTCAGACCCTGCACAGAGCATTCATCCAGCTGGTGAGAGTTCTGCATTGTCAGACCCTGCACCGAGCATTCATCCAGCTGGTGAGAGTTCTGCATTGTCAGACCCTGCACCGAGCATTCATCCAGCTGGTGAGAGTTCTGCATTGTAAGACCCTGCGCCGAGCATTCATCCAGCTGGTGAGAGTTCTGCATTGTCAGACCCTGCACCGAGCATTCATCCAGCTGGTGAGAGTTCTGCATTGTCAGACCCTGCACCGAGCATTCATCCAGCTGGTGAGAGTTCTGCATTGTCAGAGCCTGCACCGAGCATTCATCCAGCTGGTGAGAGTTCTGCATTGTCAGAGCCTGCACCGAGCATTCATCCAGCTGGTGAGAGTTCTGCATTGTCAGACCCTGCGCCGAGCATTCATCCAGCTGGTGAGAGTTCTGCATTGTCAGACCCTGCGCCGAGCATTCATCCAGCTGGTGAGAGTTCTGCATTGTCAGACCCTGCACCGAGCATTCATCCAGCTGGTGAGAGTTCTGCATTGTCAGACCCTGCACAGAGCATTCATCCAGCTGGTGAGAGTTCTGCATTGTCAGACCCTGCACCGAGCATTCATCCAGCTGGTGAGAGTTCTGCATTGTCAGACCCTGCACCGAGCATTCATCCAGCTGGTGAGAGTTCTGCATTGTAAGACCCTGCGCCGAGCATTCATCCAGCTGGTGAGAGTTCTGCATTGTCAGACCCTGCACCGAGCATTCATCCAGCTGGTGAGAGTTCTGCATTGTCAGACCCTGCACCGAGCATTCATCCAGCTGGTGAGAGTTCTGCATTGTCAGAGCCTGCACCGAGCATTCATCCAGCTGGTGAGAGTTCTGCATTGTCAGAGCCTGCACCGAGCATTCATCCAGCTGGTGAGAGTTCTGCATTGTCAGACCCTGCGCCGAGCATTCATCCAGCTGGTGAGAGTTCTGCATTGTCAGACCCTGCGCCGAGCATTCATCCAGCTGGTGAGAGTTCTGCATTGTCAGACCCTGCACCGAGCATTCATCCAGCTGGTGAGAGTTCTGCATTGTCAGAGCCTGCACCGAGCATTCATCCAGCTGGTGAGAGTTCTGCATTGTCAGAGCCTGCACCGAGCATTCATCCAGCTGGTGAGAGTTCTGCATTGTCAGACCCTGCGCCGAGCATTCATCCAGCTGGTGAGAGTTCTGCATTGTCAGACCCTGCACCGAGCATTCATCCAGCTGGTGAGAGTTCTGCATTGTCAGACCCTGCACCGAGCATTCATCCAGCTGGTGAGAGTTCTGCATTGTCAGACCCTGCGCCGAGCATTCATCCAGCTGGTGAGAGTTCTGCATTGTCAGACCCTGCACCGAGCATTCATCCAGCTGGTGAGAGTTCTGCATTGTCAGACCCTGCACCGAGCATTCATCCAGCTGGTGAGAGTTCTGCATTGTCAGAGCCTGCACCGAGCATTCATCCAGCTGGTGAGAGTTCTGCATTGTCAGACCCTGCACCGAGCATTCATCCAGCTGGTGAGAGTTCTGCATTGTCAGACCCTGCGCCGAGCATTCATCCAGCTGGTGAGAGTTCTGCATTGTCAGACCCTGCACCGAGCATTCATCCAGCTGGTGAGAGTTCTGCATTGTCAGACCCTGCACAGAGCATTCATCCAGCTGGTGAGAGTTCTGCATTGTCAGACCCTGCACCGAGCATTCATCCAGCTGGTGAGAGTTCTGCATTGTCAGACCCTGCACCGAGCATTCATCCAGCTGGTGAGAGTTCTGCATTGTCAGACCCTGCTGCCAAGCAATTCATCCAGCTGGTGAGAGTTCTGCATTGTCAGACCCTGCTGCCGAGCATTCATCCAGCTGGTGAGAGTTCTGCATTGTCAGACCCTGCGCCGAGGAACCGTATGGGGACAGCTTTGGTATTTATATGGCTCTAGATCCCAATGTAGTGCATTGTTCCTGTACTGCCATGGAGGAGTGTGACGTGCGCCCAGGGGAATGATCTGTAATCTGGTCACTTGTTTATCACAAAGTGAATAAATGGAGCATGTAGAGCTTATTGTATAGAACGCCGCCAGGCAGAGCATTCCAGCAATAAGTCCGCCATCCTAACAGGGGCCGTATACTATATATCTGTGTGATAGGTGACTGTGACGTTTCCCTGTACATCATTAGAGAATAGCGCTCCTCTTCCTGTAGCCGGGAGTAATGGGAATATGCGCCTTTTCTGACTCCGTTCCCATTGTGACCATCACTGCCGGGAAAATGTATTTTTGACTGGAAAAAAAAAAAAAATGAAAAGATGGTGAAAAATATTATTCAGAAAAGCACTAAATAAATGTTTTTGTCATTTTTATTGTGTCTGTGAGAGATTTAATTTTCTGTGTGTGTCCGCATGGCCGTGGTGTAAGACGGTGCTAGCCGCGACCACCTCCGCACTAGTACTGACATATGGCGCTAGCCGCGGCCACCTCCGCACTAGTACTGACATATGACGCTAGCCGCGACCACCTCCGCACTAGTCCTGACATATGGCGCTAGCCGCGACCACCTCCGCACTAGTACTGACATATGACGCAAGCGACCACCTCCGCACTAGTACTGACATATGACGCTAGCCGCGACCACCTCCGCACTAGTACTGACATATGGCGCTAGCCAAGACCACCTCCGCACTAGTACTGACATGGTACATACCGCTCTCTGGGCATAGCCCCAATAGCGAGTAATAAAGGGAATATGTCCCCTATCGCCGGCCGTGCCGTCCCCTATCGCCGGCCGTGCCGTCCCCTATTGCTAGACCTTTGCAAGCGAGGTAAGTAATGATGAATACCAGTGGGGGTCATTCCATGGTAACTCGCATTACATAGTGACACAATAAGTAAACGCGGGGGCTATCGGCAGCAAGTGTGCGCGGGGGCTATCGGCAGCAGGTGTGCGCGGGGGCTGTCGGCAGCAGGTGTGCGCAGGGGGCTATCGGCAGCAAGTGGAATTTATGTGAATTGAGTTTTATATATTGAGAATAATTAGACTGGTCATGCTTTAAAGATCTGTATACAGGAATTGGCAACTGTTTGCTACTGTATGTCACTTTATAACGTGCGTTACCATGGAAAGACCCAGCGCCCTATCTGTTAGTATAACTGCGATACGAAGTGAAATGTGCCGCAGGTGTTTAGCTTCATTACTAAATGGGCCCCTGTGTATGACACCACGTTCTGGCACGTACGATAATCATATAGTACTATATTCCCCGTAACATCGCTGTACAGGTCACACACAGTTATTGCCATTACTCATATAGTACTATATTCCCCGTAACATCGCTGTACAGGTCACACACAGTTATTGCCATTACTCATATAGTACTATATTCCCCGTAACATCGCTGTACAGGTCACACACAGTTATTGGCATTACTCATATAGTACTATATTCCCCGTAACATCGCTGTACAGGTCACACACAGTTATTGGCATTACTCATATAGTACTATATTCCCCGTAACATCGCTGTACAGGTCACATACAGTTATTGGCATTACTCATATAGTACTATATTCCCCGTAACATCGCTGTACAGGTCACATACAGTTATTGCCATTACTCATATAGTACTATATTCCCCGTAACATCGCTGTACAGGTCACACACAGTTATTGGTATTACTCATATAGTACTATATTCCCCGTAACATCGCTGTACAGGTCACATACAGTTATTGCCATTACTCATATAGTACTATATTCCCCGTAACATCGCTGTACAGGTCACACACAGTTATTGCCATTACTCATATAGTACTATATTCCCCGTAACATCGCTGTACAGGTCACACAGTTATTGGCATTACTCATATAGTACTATATTCCCCGTAACATCGCTGTACAGGTCACATACAGTTATTGGCATTACTCATATAGTACTATATTCCCCGTAACATCGCTGTACAGGTCACATACAGTTATTGGCATTACTCATATAGTACTATATTCCCCGTAACATCGCTGTACAGGTCACACACAGTTATTGGCATTACTCATATAGTACTATATTCCCCGTAACATCGCTGTACAGGTCACACACAGTTATTGGCATTACTCATATAGTACTATATTCCCCGTAACATCGCTGTACAGGTCACATACAGTTATTGGCATTACTCATATAGTACTATATTCCCCGTAACATCGCTGTACAGGTCACACACAGTTATTGGCATTACTCATATAGTACTATATTCCCCGTAACATCGCTGTACAGGTCACATACAGTTATTGGCATTACTCATATAGTACTATATTCCCCGTAACATCGCTGTACAGGTCACATACAGTTATTGGCATTACTCATATAGTACTATATTCCCCGTAACATCGCTGTACAGGTCACATACAGTTATTGGCATTACTCATATAGTACTATATTCCCCGTAACATCGCTGTACAGGTCACACACAGTTATTGGCATTACTCATATAGTACTATATTCCCCGTAACATCGCTGTACAGGTCACATACAGTTATTGGCATTACTCATATAGTACTATATTCCCCGTAACATCGCTGTACAGGTCACACACAGTTATTGGCATTACTCATATAGTACTATATTCCCCGTAACATCGCTGTACAGGTCACATACAGTTATTGGCATTACTCATATAGTACTATATTCCCCGTAACATCGCTGTACAGGTCACACACAGTTATTGGCATTACTCATATAGTACTATATTCCCCGTAACATCGCTGTACAGGTCACACACAGTTATTGGCATTACTCATATAGTACTATATTCCCCGTAACATCGCTGTACAGGTCACACACAGTTATTGGCATTACTCATATAGTACTATATTCCCCGTAACATCGCTGTACAGGTCACATACAGTTATTGGCATTACTCATATAGTACTATATTCCCCGTAACATCGCTGTACAGGTCACATACAGTTATTGCCATTACTCATATAGTACTATATTCCCCGTAACATCGCTGTACAGGTCACACACAGTTATTGGTATTACTCATATAGTACTATATTCCCCGTAACATCGCTGTACAGGTCACATACAGTTATTGCCATTACTCATATAGTACTATATTCCCCGTAACATCGCTGTACAGGTCACGCACAGTTATTGCCATTACTCATATAGTACTATATTCCCCGTAACATCGCTGTACAGGTCACACACAGTTATTGGCATTACTCATATAGTACTATATTCCCCGTAACATCGCTGTACAGGTCACATACAGTTATTGCCATTACTCATATAGTACTATATTCCCCGTAACATCGCTGTACAGGTCACATACAGTTATTGCCATTACTCATATAGTACTATATTCCCCGTAACATCGCTGTACAGGTCACACACAGTTATTGGCATTACTCATATAGTACTATATTCCCCGTAACATCGCTGTACAGGTCACATACAGTTATTGGCATCACTCATATAGTACTATATACCCCGTAACATCGCTGTACAGGTCACACACAGTTATTGGCATTACTCATATAGTACTATATTCCCCGTAACATCGCTGTACAGGTCACACACAGTTATTGCCATTACTCATATAGTACTATATTCCCCGTAACATCGCTGTACAGGTCACACACAGTTATTGGCATTACTCATATAGTACTATATTCCCCGTAACATCGCTGTACAGGTCACACACAGTTATTGCGCATTACTCATATAGTACTATATTCCCCGTAACATCGCTGTACAGGTCACATACAGTTATTGGCCATTACTCATATAGTACTATATTCCCCGTAACATCGCTGTACAGGTCACATACAGTTATTGGCATTACTCATATAGTACTATATTCCCCGTAACATCGCTGTACAGGTCACACACAGTTATTGGCATTACTCATATAGTACTATATTCCCCGTAACATCGCCGTACAGGTCACACACAGTTATTGCCATTACTCATATAGTACTATATTCCCGTAACATCGCTGTACAGGTCACACACAGTTATTGGCATTACTCATATAGTACTATATTCCCCCGTAACATCGCTGTACAGGTCACACACAGTTATTGGCATTACTCATATAGTACTATATTCCCCGTAACATCGCTGTACAGGTCACACACAGTTATTGGCATTACTCATATAGTACTATATTCCCCGTAACATCGCTGTACAGGTCACATACAGTTATTGGTATTACTCATATAGTACTATATTCCCCGTAACATCGCTGTACAGGTGTCACACAGTTATTGGCATTACTCATATAGTACTATATTCCCCGTAACATCGCTGTACAGGTCACACACAGTTATTGGCATTACTCATATAGTACTATATTCCCCGTAACATCGCTGTACAGGTCACATACAGTTATTGGCATTACTCATATAGTACTATATTCCCCGTAACATCGCTGTACAGGTCACACACAGTTATTGGCATTACTCATATAGTACTATATTCCCCGTAACATCGCTGTACAGGTCACACACAGTTATTGCCATTACTCATATAGTACTATATTCCCCGTAACATCGCTGTACAGGTCACACAGACAGTTTATTGGCATTACTCATATAGTACTATATTCCCCGTAACATCGCTGTACAGGTCACACACAGTTATTGGCATTACTCATATAGTTACTATATTCCCCGTAACATCGCTGTACAGGTCACATACAGTTATTGGCATTACTCATATAGTACTATATTCCCCGTAACATCGCTGTACAGGTCACATACAGTTATTGGCATTACTCATATAGTACTATATTCCCCGTAACATCGCTGTACAGGTCACACACAGTTATTGGCATTACTCAATATAGTACTATATTCCCCGTAACATCGCTGTACAGGTCACACACAGTTATTGGCATTACTCATATAGTACTATATTCCCCGTAACATCGCTGTACAGGTCACATACAGTTATTGGCATTACTCATATAGTACTATATTCCCGTAACATCGCTGTACAGGTCACACACAGTTATTGGCATTACTCATATAGTACTATATTCCCCGTAACATCGCTGTACAGGTCACATACAGTTAATGACATTAATCATATAGTACTATATTCCCCGTAACATCGCTGTACAGGTCACATACAGTTATTGGCATTACTCATATAGTACTATATTCCCCGTAACATCGCTGTACAGGTCACACACAGTTATTGCATTACTCATATAGTACTATATTCCCCGTAACATCGCCGTACAGGTCACACACAGTTATTGGTATTACTCATATAGTACTATATTCCCCGTAACATCGCTGTACAGGTCACACACAGTTATTGGCATTACTCATATAGTACTATATTCCCCGTAACATCGCCTGTACAGGTCACACACAGTTATTGGCATTACTCATATAGTACTATATTCCCCGTAACATCGCTGTACAGGTCACATACAGTTATTGGCATTACTCATATAGTACTATATTCCCCGTAACATCGCTGTACAGGTCACACACAGTTATTGGCATTACTCATATAGTACTATATTCCCCGTAACATCGCTGTACAGGTCACATACAGTTATTGGCATTACTCATATAGTACTATATTCCCCGTAACATCGCTGTACAGGTCACACACAGTTATTGGCATTACTCATATAGTACTATATTCCCCGTAACATCGCCGTACAGGTCACATACAGTTATTGGCATTACTCAATATAGTACTATATTCCCCGTAACATCGCTGTACAGGTCACATACAGTTATTGGCATTACTCATATAGTACTATATTCCCCGTAACATCGCTGTACAGGTCACATACAGTTATTGGCATTACTCATATAGTACTATATTCCCCGTAACATCGCTGTACAGGTCACACACAGTTATTGCCATTACTCATATAGTACTATATTCCCCGTACATCGCTGTACAGTCACACACAGTTATTGGCATTACTCATATAGTACTATATTCCCCGTAACATCGCTGTACAGGTCACACACAGTTATTGGCATTACTCATATAGTACTATATTCCCCGTAACATCGCTGTACAGGTCACATACAGTTATTGGTATTACTCATATAGTACTATATTCCCCGTAACATCGCCGTACAGGTCACACACAGTTACTTGGCATTACTCATATAGTTACTATATTTCCCCCGTTACATCGCTGTACAGGTCACACACAGTATTGGCATTACTCATATAGTACTATATTCCCCGTAACATCGCTGTACAGGTCACATACAGTTATTGGCATTAATCATATAGTACTATATTCCCCGTAACATCGCTGTACAGGTCACACACAGTTATTGGCATTACTCATATAGTACTATATTCCCCGTAACATCGCTGTACAGGTCACATACAGTTATTGCCATTACTCATATAGTACTATATTCCCCGTAACATCGCTGTACAGGTCACATACAGTTATTGGCATTACTCATATAGTACTATATTCCCCGTAACATCGCTGTACAGGTCACACACAGTTATTGGCATTACTCATATAGTACTATATTCCCCGTAACATCGCTGTACAGGTCACACACAGTTATTGGCATTACTCATATAGTACTATATTCCCCGTAACATCGCTGTACAGGTCACACACAGTTATTGGCATTACTCATATAGTACTATATTCCCCGTAACATCGCTGTACAGGTCACACACAGTTATTGCATTACTCATATAGTACTATATTCCGTAACATCGCTGTACAGGTCACACTACAGTTATTGCCATTACTCATATAGTACTATATTCCCCGTAACATCGCTGTACAGGTCACACACAGTTATTGCCATTACTCATATAGTACTATATTCCCCGTAACATCGCTGTACAGGTCACATACAGTTATTGGCATTACTCATATAGTACTATATTCCCCGTAACATCGCTGTACAGGTCACACACAGTTATTGGCATTACTCATATAGTACTATATTCCCCGTAACATCGCTGTACAGGTCACATACAGTTATTGGCATTACTCATATAGTACTATATTCCCCGTAACATCGCTGTACAGGTCACACACAGTTATTGCCATTACTCATATAGTACTATATTCCCCGTAACATCGCTGTACAGGTCACACACAGTTTTGGCATTACTCATATAGTACTATATTCCCCGTAACATCGCTGTACAGGTCACACACAGTTATTGGCATTACTCATATAGTACTATATTCCCCGTAACATCGCTGTACAGGTCACACACAGTTATTGCCATTACTCATATAGTACTATATTCCCCGTAACATCGCTGTACAGGTCACACACAGTTATTGCCATTACTCATATAGTACTATATTCCCCGTAACATCGCTGTACAGGTCACATACAGTTATTGGCATTACTCATATAGTACTATATTCCCCGTAACATCGCTGTACAGGTCACACACAGTTATTGGCATTACTCATATAGTACTATATTCCCCTTAACATCGCTGTACAGGTCACACACAGTTATTGGCATTACTCATATAGTACTATATTCCCCGTAACATCGCTGTACAGGTCACATACAGTTATTGCCATTACTCATATAGTACTATATTCCCCGTAACATCGCTGTACAGGTCACATACAGTTATTGCCATTACTCATATAGTACTATATTCCCCGTAACATCGCTGTACAGGTCACAAACAGTTATTGCCATTACTCATATAGTACTATATTCCCCGTAACATCGCTGTACAGGTCACATACAGTTATTGCCATTACTCATATAGTACTATATTCCCCGTAACATCGCTGTACAGGTCACACACAGTTATTGGCATTACTCATATAGTACTATATTCCCCGTAACATCGCTGTACAGGTCACACACAGTTATTGCATTACTCATATAGTACTATATTCCCCGTAACATCGCTGTACAGGTCACACACAGTTATTGGCATTACTCATATAGTACTATATTCCCCGTAACATCGCTGTACAGGTCACACACAGTTATTGGCATTACTCATATAGTACTATATTCCCCGTACCATCGCTGTACAGGTCACACACAGTTATTGGCATTACTCATATAGTACTATATTCCCCGTAACATCGCTGTACAGGTCACACACAGTTATTGGTATTACTCATATAGTACTATATTCCCCGTAACATCGCTGTACAGGTCACACACAGTTATTGGTATTACTCATATAGTACTATATTCCCCGTAACATCGCTGTACAGGTCACACACAGTTATTGGCATTACTCATATAGTACTATATTCCCCGTAACATCGCTGTACAGGTCACACAGAGTTATTGGCCATTACTCATATAGTACTATATTCCCCGTAACATCGCTGTACAGGTCACATACAGTTATTGGCATTACTCATATAGTACTATATTCCCCGTAACATCGCCGTACAGGTCACACACAGTTATTGGCATTACTCATATAGTACTATATTCCCCGTAACATCGCGAACAGGTCACACACAGTTATTGGCATTACTCATATAGTACTATGATTCCCCGTAACATCGCTGTACAGGTCACACACAGTTATTGGGCATTACTCATATAGTACTATATTCCCCGTAACATCGCTGTACAGGTCACATACAGTTATTGGCATTACTCATATAGTACTATATTCCCCGTAACATCGCTGTACAGGTCACACACAGTTATTGCCATTACTCATATAGTACTATATTCCCCGTAACATCGCTGTACAGGTCACATACAGTTATTGGCATTACTCATATAGTACTATATTCCCCGTAACATCGCTGTACAGGTCACACACAGTTATTGGCATTACTCATATAGTACTATATTCCCCGTAACATCGCTGTACAGGTCACACACAGTTATTGGCATTACTCATATAGTACTATATTCCCCGTAACATCGCTGTACAGGTCACATACAGTTATTGCCATTACTCATATAGTACTATATTCCCCGTAACATCGCTGTACAGGTCACACACAGTTATTGGCATTACTCATATAGTACTATATTCCCCGTAACATCGCTGTACAGGTCACACACAGTTATTGCCATTACTCATATAGTACTATATTCCCCGTAACATCGCTGTACAGGTCACACACAGTTATTGCCATTACTCATATAGTACTATATTCCCCGTAACATCGCTGTACAGGTCACACACAGTTATTGCATTACTCATATAGTACTATATTCCCCGTAACATCGCTGTACAGGTCACACACAGTTATTGCCATTACTCATATAGTACTATATTCCCCGTAACATCGCTGTACAGGTCACACACAGTTATTGGCATTACTCATATAGTACTATATTCCCCGTAACATCGCTGTACAGGTCACATACAGTTATTGGCATTACTCATATAGTACTATATTCCCCGTAACATCGCTGTACAGGTCACATACAGTTATTGGCATTACTCATATAGTACTATATTCCCCGTAACATCGCTGTACAGGTCACACACAGTTATTGGCATTACTCATATAGTACTATATTCCCCGTAACATCGCTGTACAGGTCACACACAGTTATTGGCATTACTCATATAGTACTATATTCCCCGTAACATCGCTGTACAGGTCACACACAGTTATTGGCATTACTCATATAGTACTATATTCCCCGTAACATCGCTGTACAGGTCACACACAGTTATTGCATTACTCATATAGTACTATATTCCCCGTAACATCGCCTGTACAGGTCACATACAGTTATTGCCATTACTCATATAGTACTATATTCCCCGTAACATCGCTGTACAGGTCACACACAGTTATTGGCATTACTCATATAGTACTATATTCCCCGTAACATCGCCGTACAGGTCACACACAGTTATTGGTATTACTCATATAGTACTATATTCCCCGTAACATCGCTGTACAGGTCACACACAGTTATTGGCATTACTCATATAGTACTATATTCCCCGTAACATCGCTGTACAGGTCACACACAGTTATTGCATTACTCATATAGTACTATATTCCCCGTAACATCGCCGTACAGGTCACATACAGTTATTGGCATTACTCATATAGTACTATATTCCCCGTAACATCGCCGTACAGGTCACACACAGTTATTGGCATTACTCATATAGTACTATATTCCCCGTAACATCGCGTACAGGTCACATACAGTTATTGCCATTACTCATATAGTACTATATTCCCCGTAACATCGCTGTACAGGTCACATACAGTTATTGCCATTACTCATATAGTACTATATTCCCCGTAACATCGCTGTACAGGTCACACACAGTTATTGCCATTACTCATATAGTACTATATTCCCCGTAACATCGCTGTACAGGTCACATACAGTTATTGGTATTACTCATATAGTACTATATTCCCCGTACATCGCTGTACAGGTCACACACAGTTATTGGCATTACTCATATAGTACTATATTCCCCGTAACATCGCTGTACAGGTCACACACAGTTATTGGCATTACTCATATAGTACTATATTCCCCGTAACATCGCTGTACAGGTCACACACAGTTATTGGCCATTACTCATATAGTACTATATTCCCCGTAACATCGCTGTACAGGTCACATACAGTTATTGGCATTACTCATATAGTACTATATTCCCCGTAACATCGCTGTACAGGTCACATACAGTTATTGGCATTACTCATATAGTACTATATTCCCCGTAACATCGCTGTACAGGTCACATACAGTTATTGGCATTACTCATATAGTACTATATTCCCCGTAACATCGCTGTACAGGTCACACACAGTTATTGCCATTACTCATATAGTACTATATTCCCCGTAACATCGCTGTACAGGTCACACACAGTTATTGCCATTACTCATATAGTACTATATTCCCCGTAACATCGCTGTACAGGTCACACACAGTTATTGGCATTAATCATATAGTACTATATTCCCCGTAACATCGCTGTACAGGTCACACACAGTTATTGGCATTACTCATATAGTACTATATTCCCCGTAACATCGCTGTACAGGTCACATACAGTTATTGGCATTACTCATATAGTACTATATTCCCCGTAACATCGCTGTACAGGTCACACACAGTTATTGCCATTACTCATATAGTACTATATTCCCCGTAACATCGCTGTACAGGTCACACACAGTTATTGGCCATTACTCATATAGTACTATATTCCCCGTAACATCGCTGTACAGGTCACATACAGTTATTGGTATTACTCATATAGTACTATATTCCCCGTAACATCGCTGTACAGGTCACGCACAGTTATTGGCATTACTCATATAGTACTATATTCCCCGTAACATCGCTGTACAGGTCACGCACAGTTATTGGCATTACTCATATAGTACTATATTCCCCGTAACATCGCTGTACAGGTCACGCACAGTTATTGGCATTACTCATATAGTACTATATTCCCCGTAACATCGCTGTACAGGTCACACACAGTTATTGGCATTACTCATATAGTACTATATTCCCCGTAACATCGCTGTACAGGTCACATACAGTTATTGCCATTACTCATATAGTACTATATTCCCCGTAACATCGCTGTACAGGTCACATACAGTTATTGGCATTACTCATATAGTACTATATTCCCCGTAACATCGCTGTACAGGTCACATACAGTTATTGGCATTACTCATATAGTACTATATTCCCCGTAACATCGCTGTACAGGTCACACACAGTTATTGGCATTACTCATATAGTACTATATTCCCCGTACATCGCTGTACAGGTCACACACAGTTATTGGCATTACTAATATAGTACTATATTCCCCGTAACATCGCTGTACAGGTCACATACAGTTATTGGCATTACTCATATAGTACTATATTCCCCGTAACATCGCTGTACAGGTCACATACAGTTATTGGTAATTAGCTCATATAGTACTATATTCCCCGTAACATCGCTGTACAGGTCACACACAGTTATTGGCATTACTCATATAGTACTATATTCCCCGTAACATCGCTGTACAGGTCACACACAGTTATTGGCATTACTCATATAGTACTATATTCCCCATAACATTCCTGTACAGGTCACACACAGTTATTGCCATTACTCATATAGTACTATATTCCCCGTAACATCGCTGTACAGGTCACACACAGTTATTGCCATTACTCATATAGTACTATATTCCCCGTAACATCGCTGTACAGGTCACACACAGTTATTGCCATTACTCATATAGTACTATATTCCCGTAACATTCCTGTACAGGTCACACACAGTTATTGGCATTACTCATATAGTACTATATTCCCCGTAACATCGCCGTACAGGTCACATACAGTTATTGGCATTACTCATATAGTACTATATTCCCCGTAACATCGCCGTTACAGGTCACACACAGTTATTGGCATTACTCATATAGTACTATATTCCCCGTAACATCGCTGT